>VXBP01010330.1:38751-210067 GCA_013400115.1 Rhinopomastus cyanomelas
GGGGGAAATTAGAACTTGTGGGTTGATAAAACAGTTTCATAATTAAAATAAGGACAATAGAAAATGTGTAACAAGAAGAGAGAGACAATCCATATGACAAGTGATGCACAATGCAACTGCTCATCATTCATTAGTCAACTTGCTCCAGTTTATACATTGCTTGACATGCCCCTTTGGCTAGTGCAGGTCAGCTGTCCTGCTTAGGCTCCCTCCCAGCTTGTGTTCCTCCTTGCTGCCAGAGCATGGGAAACTGAGAATTCCGTGACATACGGCAAGTGCTACCCTTTAGTTGTTAAAACTAGAATATCACTGCTTTACCAACATTATTCTCATGCCAAATCCAAAATACAGCAGTGTGCCAGCTTAGCTCTACTCCAGAAAACAATCAGAAGCCCATGACAGCCCTCAGGACTGGTGGGAATGCACACACAGCACAAACAGCCTGCCCCAAAGGGCAAAGCCCTGTTGCTCATCATTATCTCTCACAAGGATCCCAAGGATGTTGCTAATAAATGCTAAAACTTTCAGCAAGATCACTAAAAGATCAAATATTGACAGATAAGGAGGAGGTCAGACAGTTCACCTCTACCATCACCATGCAGATGAGAGGTGTGATTGCTTCACTAAAAAAAGGAAACAAAAAAACTACAGCCTTAGATGAAGATTGTACCTTCGAGTACATGAAGATTGAACCATCGAGTCCTGATGGTTGGACTTGATGATCTTTTCCTACCTGAATGCTTCTGTGATTCTATGATTCTGTGAGGGTAAAACAGCAAGTCACATCTTCTTCAGCGACAATCACTACAACACACAAGCATCCTGATCCAGTCTTTACTCAGAGGCTGGTTACCTCACCCCTTGGTGGGATGGCTTCCACCCCAGCAAAAGCTAAACATTCTCCTTACAGGCATAGACACAAATACACTGGAACAGCTTCTTAAGTTTGGAAAAAATGAGAGGTTTGAAGTGTGTAACCTTGGCCGTGGTGCAAAGAAAATAAATAGGAAGTAATTGTTTGGTACTTCTGACAGTATATACCACAAAAGAGGGAAGCCAATAAACTACTCACAGAAGCAAAGTTCAAACAGGTGCAGTGATGTATTTCCGCACGTAAGGTGTAACAACCTTGGGAACTTTCCACAACAGGAAAATGTAGAAGTTAGAGACATTAAAAACTAACCAAATTAATGAAGCATGAGGCACATAGGGGTCTGTATCCTGACATCCAGATGTTATCTCCAGATCAGAAAGTCTTTACATCAAAAACAAAGAAAATTCTCCTGAAGAATCTTCAAGATGCACCACTGTTCTCACACTACTGTTCCCATCAGGGGACAAAAGCTGTCAAAATAGGGGCAGGCTGGATGTCTCTACTCCAGTTTGTGTCTATACTCTAGTTTGGCAGAGTGCTAGTCTTGTTTCATATGAAAACATGACTTTTCTAATACTGTTACGTACCGGTGTGCAAGTCTCTGACTTTCAAACCAAGGACAAGAGATTTTGCCAATCGTTAACTTCCTACCTGTCTGGTAAGAATAGCCACAAGGCAAAAGAAAGAAACTCTATTAGCACAGAAGGTAGCTTCAGCTCAGGAAACACCACAGAAATCCAGTATACTCAGTACTTTGCTAAGTTACCATCATGCACCTTCCATAGGTGGACATATGACAATGAACAATGCCCGGTTAATCCCAGAACTGTATTACATTCTCAGGATAACCCAGCACAACAGAAGAATCACCAGTCAACATGACAGTGGGGCCTTGCTCTGCTTTAGTCCGCTTCCCACTTCCAGCCCTACAGGCATCAACAAACTCTAAATCATAGAACCACAGAATCATTAGGGATTGGAAGGGACCTAGAAAGATCATCTAGTCCAATCCCCCTGCCACAGCAGGATCACCTAGACCAAGTTGCACAGGAACATACCCAGGCAGGTTTTAAACTTCTGCAGTGAAGGAGACTCCACAAGCACCCTGGGCAGCCTGTTCCAGTGCTCCATTACCCTCACCACAAAGAAATTCCTTCTCATATTTATATGGAACCAACTCTGTTCCAGCTTGCACCCATTGCCCCTTGTCCTACAACCAAGTGACATTGATAAGAGCCTGGCTCCATCCTCCTGACACCCACCCCTCACGTATTTATAGACATTAATGAGGTCACCCCTCAGTCTCCTCCAAGCTCAAGAGACCCAGCTCCCTCAGACCTTCCTCATAAGGGAGGTGCTCCACTTCCTTCATCATACTTGTTGCTCTATGCTGGACACCTTCCAGCAGCTCTATGTCCTTTTTGAATTGAAGTGCCCAGAAATGGACACAATACTCCAGATGTGGTCCCACTAGTGCAGAAAAACCTCTCTTGATCTGCTAACCACCCGCCTTCCAGGATGTGGGCCAGTATCCATGGGGTTAATTATAAAACAGACACTGATCAAATAGAGTTGATCCAACACCCAGCCAGATGGTGCAGCTGTCAAACAGCTCTGTCAGCACGTAAGAAGAATTAATTGTGCCACCAGCTCTAACGCTAACTCACAGCAAAGTTACATTTTAACAGTCAGATTAATTTAAAGACTTTATTTTCTTCTTGCCATTTTAAATCATAAGAAAAAAAAAGAATATTTCAGGAATATAATGAAACACTTTTCTGTGATCTCTAGCACAGTTCTATTAATACACATCACTCAGCTTTTCCAGCTTCTCCCAGCAAGCCTCAAGTGAGATCCACTTGATGATTCAGGAGAGCTTTGCCCTGGCTCCCTCATACGTACTCAGAGTTCTTCTCCTGCCATGTTTTAAGCAGATCTATAGGTTGCACAGAACTAATGAGGTGTTACTTTACACAACACTTTGGTGTCCAAGATTTGCCTACTACAACAGAAAAAAGCTAGCCAAGTGGCATGCAGTTCTAAAGCCATTTGATAAGAGTTTTCAATGTTTACAGAAATACACATAATGCACTGAACATAAAGAGCTGCAGTGAAACACAGTAATGGGGCTGTTTCAGAAAGTAGCTGATGTCCTCAAACAACACAGCCAGTGAAGAACCATCAGAGGAACAAAGGCACCGAAACTACACACTGCTGGACTAAAAAGCCTTCACTGCAGTAAGGAAATAAAGCCAAAGGAACCGCAGAAGAGTCACTCAGCTAGCAAAAGTTGCAGACACCACATGGCACACAGCAGCATTCAGCTGAACCTCATGTATAGGCCTAAATTACTTGGTGCTCTTCCCTATCCTACAGACCACGGGAATTGCAGCTTTCAGCATGTTTCAGGTTTCCCTACAGTTGCATACTAGGGCGTTCATTTTTAACATGCATGCCTTCTAGAATGGAGCAAAGATGATTTCTGAAAGCTAGGGTGGGGGTGGTAATACAAGAATTCAAAATACTAAAAGCTAAAAGAAAAAGCAAGAGGAGCACTAACTTCCAGCCTGGTTCAGGACAGCATTTCCCAGTCCAAGCACCCTAAATTGGGGACTGGACTAGACGATCTTTTGAGGTTCCTTCCAATCCCTAATGTTGTCTGATTATGTGATTCTGTGAATGACATTCAGCTCTGCTGTCTGCACAAGTGCTCATGAGCTGCCTCCACTGTGTGGCGACGGGGGCAAAATGACATAGGGGCTAAAATCCCACCCTACAAGAAGTAAACAGAAGCTTTAGCAGCTACCCTGCAGTGTCTCCAAGCCAATGAACTGCTGACCCACAGACCAACAAGTCATAGAGGATGCAGAGGATCTTGTGAAACAAAACAGTGCAAATTTTGAGGGCAAGGTTATTGCATGCTCAGATGAAGGAAGAACATGTTAAAAAAAATAAAGCTGTCTTCCTTCTGTTACTGTCTACTCACTATCCACAACACGGTTTAAAGGACTTGGTCTAGTTGATCCTGCTGTGGCAGGGGGATCAGACTAGATCTTTTGAGGTCCTTTCCAATTCCTAATGATTCTATGATATAGGAAAGATGATTAAGAATTGCCACATTTCCACTAAAGTGAGAAGTGGAGCATCTGCAGCTGCCTCCTGTGCCCATTAGCCTAGAAAGGTAGCCCCAAAGATAGCAAGCCTCAGGCAACCATCAGAGACCACCTTACAGAGCAAAACAGCCCACCATGACCAGAAGGCACCATTAGCTGCAGGAATAGCACTTTCTGGAATAGCAACTGCTGCCTGGCTCCAGAACCCATGTGCAGAAGATGGGCCAGCAAGCAATGGGTTCAGATTAGCTTTCTCCTATATTTCCACCAGCAAATGGGAGAGCATGGCTAAAGGCCAAGCCTCTATTGCATCAGTGTACCAAGACTACAGCTTACCACAATGAGCTGTATTTCTGCTGTGCTCACCTGTAAGACCTGTAGACCCACCTTCTCCATGCAGGTGGTTTGCATTACTTAGAAAACACAAACGGAACCTACTTCTGGGTGAAAAAAAATAAAAACCAAAAAGGAAAAGGTGTGGCTGAAAGTCACCTTTGAAAAAACCTCTTTCGAGGTAACCGTGAGTTCATTTTCACTCTGTCAAAAGCTGACTTCAAAGACAAGCAGGAAAAGTTTAGACTACACCATTTAATTTTGTAGGACAGGAGCTTTTCTGAAACAAACAAGAGCATGCAGTCCCACGAGGCCTGCTACAGCATTCCATGCAAGACAACAACTTGTAAGTTACCCAATCCACGACAGATAATGCAACCATACACCAACGGAAAAGTCTGCTACTACAGATTTCACAGAATCGCAGAATTATCGAGGCTGGAAAAGACCACTAAGATCATCAAGCCCAGCCTACATCCTAACATCACCACATCAACCAGACCAGGGCACTAAGGGTCACATCCAGTCTGTCCTTAAACACCTCCAGGGCTAGGGACTGCACCGCTGCCCTGGGCAGCTCGCTCCAGTGTGTGATCACCCTTTGCATGAGGAAGAGCTTCTTAACATCCAACCTAACTCTTCCCTGGTGCAGCTTCAGGCTCTGCTCTCTCATCCTGTCATTAGTTGCCTGGGAGGAGAACCCAACCAGCATCTGGCTACAACCTCCCTTCACAGAGTTGTAGAGAAGGAGGTTTCATCATTTTTCTCACTTAAAAAAAAATTGTCAGAAGTTATTTTAAGTCATGTTTCAAGCCAAAGCTCTGTAAACCACGAGTGGCTCATCCTCAAGTCACTCTGTCACTCGGTAATATACGAGAGTCAGAAAATCCCACAGAAATGTTAAGTTTCACTCCAGTGCAGCATCCACCTGTTTTTGCACTTCGCTTGACGCGCACGTGGCTTAAGCAAGTGCGCTTGCCAGGTTGATGTGGCTCGGTGTGTAGGGCTCCTGGAAGAGCTGGCTGAGAATGTTCTGACAAAACTTGTTCTTCCATGAGAAATGGGTGATCTGTCAAAATGAAACCTGTTCATGGGAAGAGGGGAAACTCTGAGAAGTCTTTCAGGGGAAAGAAAAATGCGGATAAACCAAAAAACTTGTAAATTATCAAAACGCCCAACTTAAATCAACTTAAATGCATTCTCAATGAAGAGATGAAATTTAATCTCGAGTGCCTGAAAAGGTATTTCCAAGAATGTATTCATTTTTTTTTTCCAATCAAGGTTAAAAAAAGATGAAATTAAAATCTAGTGCTTCCAAATACCGTAAATCTACTATTTTCCCATGCTCTCTTCTCCACTCCCAAATCATACACCAATTAACTTTGTGAGACAGTCAGGATGGGAAAACGTTCCTCTCCTTTCCCCTCAAAATCATTTCAGCGTGATCAAAACAGCCTTTTTTCCTCTGGCTCTTCTCAGCAGATAGGGAGTCTGCACTGTCACACTCAAGCACACAGCCACACTCCACGGAGTTCCTTTAGGATGTGGATTTTATGAAACAAACCATCTCTATTGAGTGCTATATACGAGCAATGTAAGATGGGATAACAGAAATAAATGTGTTTATCAGAAATTTCTCCTTCTTAGCGAACAGCAGGAAAAATCCCCATTGGAAAATCTTGCCATGAAATCACATGTTTTCAGAACTAGCTGCAGCACAAGAAGAGAGAATCCAGATTTATTTATCATAGAACAGTTTCAGCAGGAAGAGACCTTGAAGATCATCAAGTCCAACTTTTTCCTAGCCCCATCAACACCACTAAACCCTGTCCCCCAGTGAAACATCTACCCTTCTCTTAAACACCTCCAGGCTGCCCCTCCTTGGGCAGGTTGTTCCAATGCCTAACAACCCTTTCAGTAAAGAAACTCCTCCCAACATCCAACCTGAACCTCCTCCAGCGCAGCTTAAAGCTATTTCCTTTCATTCACCAATAGGGAGAGCAGACCAACCGCTGCCTCTCTACAATCATCTTCCAAGTAGCTGTAGAGAGCAATAAGGTCTCCCCTCAATCTCTTCTTCTCCAGGCTAAACAGCCCCAGATCCCTCAGCCGCGCTTTATACGACACCTGTTTCAAATCCTTTACTAGTCTTACCAGTCTCCTAGACTAGACTTACTCTGTCTCCTCTCCAGCATCCCTCTTGTAGTGAGGGGCCCAAAACTGGACACAGGACTCAAAGTGTGGCCTCACGAAAGATGAGTAGAGGGGAATGATCACCTCTCGGCTCCTGCTGGCAACACTATTCCTGATACAGGCCAGGATGCCATTGGCCTTCTTGGCCATGCAGGCACACTCCCAGCTCCCATTCAGCCAGTCCTCTGTTAACACTCCCATTTACTTTTGTTTGTGTCTAGTTAAAATAAACTCTCCAACAACAACTGCAACACAACACAAATCCAGGCTCAGGTGAGGCAGCTATAGCAGCAAAACCACCAAAACCTTTTTCCTCAGAGTTAAAATTACCACTGCCATCTTCACCCAATCCTTCTGACACGTGACCTGTGAGAAAAGAAGTCTTCCCTTCCAGCTCCCATCAAACTCTGACTCAACTGAGAAAACCTGAAATGTGAACAACTACTCAGTTTCTCTCCATCAGGACAACATGGAGAACAGGCAGCAGTCCCAGGAGGTTCTTGAAGAACTTTGTTCCCTTACCCAAAAGGTTTTTTTCTCATCAAATAGTTAAATAATTCCTATCTGCACTGGGACTCCATCGAGCTGTAGTGTTGTTGAGACAGGCACACTGTAACACCGCCATCTCCAAGCCTGACCACTTGGAGAGCAGGAGTTCTCAGAAATGCATTGAGCATCCCATGAAAATACCTGGTCGAACAGCTGCAGTTCTGATAGCTACACTGACTGTCTACTGCCCTTTTTAATGAATAGAAATGTGATGTGGCATAAGCGGAGCTGACAGTGACTACCTGAAGAGCAGCTTCAGCAGGTGACCTTTGGGGTAGTCACCGTCAGCCAGCTGCAACATGGGAGTCAGCTCCTGAGATTTACATTAATGGGCACAGCGGGTCACAGCTACTGAGCACCTAATTGCAGCTAGAAAACCTGAGCCCTGGGTTATTAATGTTACTGCTGATAAACTCTCTCCTGTGCTTCCCCCCACTGACATTATTGCTTTTATGATAGTTTTGAAGACACAGCCACTGCTGTTTATATTATGAGCACCACATTAAAGCTGTTTTCAATAAACATATGGCCCAATGTTCCTGTTGGTTACCTCCCTCTTGGCTCAGAAGTATCCTGTCCAGCTCTGAGACTGCTGTGAATCTACAGTATCAGCTGTGCCAAGGCATTCAGTCTGAGCTAACTCCTCTGTACTAGCGAGTCTCCTGCTTTGGGAGAAAAGAAGCTCTCAGCGTCATCACGGAAATGAGATCACCTATTACTAGTAAGCTTTGCCTCACACAGTTGCAGCACCCTCACTGGTTTGCACTTTGCCTGGAGGAAAGGCCAGATGCCTTCTGTCAGCAGAGCACAGGGAAGAACAACTGAAATCTATCAGTTTTTATTAATAGCAACCTGTTAATTAAGCAACACTATGAAATAAAAAGCAAATAGATTTCAAACTTTATTCTGCATGTTCAGCAGGAGTAGGGAGGTGATTGTCCCCCGCATACTCAGCACTGGTGAGGCTGCACCTTGAGTACTGGGTCCAGTTTAGGGCACCTCAGTACAAGGGAGACATCGAGGTGCTGGAGTGAGTGCAGAGGAGGGCAACAAAGCTGGGGAAGGGCCTGGGGAATAAATCTTAGGAGGAGAGATTGAGAGAGTTGGGGCTGTTTAGTTTGAGGAACAGGAGACTGAGGGGAGACCTCATCATTCTCTACAACTATCCGAAAGGACACTGTAGAGATGTTGGTGCTGGTATCTTCTCACAGGGCATTAGTGACAGAACCAGAGAGATGGGCTTCAAGCTGCAACAGGGTAGGTTTAGATCTGACATCAGGAAAAAATTCTTCACAGAAAGAGTGGTGAGGGACTGGAATGGGCTGCCCAGGGTGGTGGCTGAGTCCCCATCCCTGGATGAATTTAAAAGACACTTAGAGGTACTGTTGGGGGATCTGGTTTAGAGGTGACCTTGTAAAGCAGGGTTGATGGTTGGACTCAATGATCACAGAACATTAGGGATTGGAAGGGACCTTGAAAGATCATCTAGTCCAATCCCAATGCCATAGCAGGATCACCTAGATCCTGCTGTGGAACAGAAACATATCCAGGCGGGTTCCCAAGGATCTTTTCCAAACTGAGTGATTCTGTGGTTCTGTGATTCTATTCAAGACCTACTTGACACATTGAACCAGCTGAAGCAAAATGTTAGCTAAAAATGAGTGTATCCTGGCTGCCACTTGTGCAAAGCTCCATATTCCGTAACTGTCCCCTTAATGTCATTTTATCTCTAAAAACCTTCACATCTCCAGAGCCAGCTGCAATGTCAATTCTTTACCGATTTCACTCCCTGGCTGCAGCAGAAGCCTTGAAGTGTGATTCTACTCTGACAAGCAGCTTTGCTGGAGAAAAAACAAAAATAAAGCATTGCAGGGCTCTGATTTTAATGTGTATTACTTTTATCATAATTCCCATATTAAAGGTACTGCAGATGTTCAGAGTTCTTTCAGAAAATGAAAATACAGAACAACTGTGGGTCACTGACAGCCCCCAACGCTCCCCGCACATGAAGATCAGCCCAGGATGTTTCTTTGCACACGACCAGAAGTAACAGGAATTCTTCAGACAAATTAGACAACAGTTGTTACTGTGCAATTCGACGGTGTCTGTGGGAGCCCTGCAACTAATGATCTATCTGGAAAAGATTCAGTAAGCTATGTTTTCCCCAGCACAGCAAAGGAAGCATAACCATCTTAGCTCTGATTTGCTAGCAGGAATTTTTAGATCTAAATATAGTTATATACTCATCACCAGGAAGGTGACATGACAGCACAATAACTCAGTCAAAGCAGCTGAACTCTACCACCAGAAAGAGCATTTCTCTTCAACAGATTCCTGAGAAACCAACTATTACAGTCTTGTCAAGAGCTGAGCAGTTGATGCAAAGCATGTGTTTTCTTCCTCGTTGCCTCTGGAAGCAGAGCCCACAGTCTCTATGGCCTGATGATACTACTGATATCAAAGAAAATCATGGAATCATAGAATGTAGTGGGTTGGGACCTAGAAAGGTCATCTAGTCCACGCACCCTACAACAAGCAGGAACATCTCTAACTAGAACAGATTGATCAGTGCCCCACCCAGCCTGATCTTGAATGTCTCCAGGGATGCCAGATCCTCCACCACCTCTCTAGGCAACCTGTTCCAGTGATTCACCACCCTCAAATTCAAGAACTTTTTCCTGAAGTCCACCCTAAATCTACCCTTCTCCAGCTTAAAACCATGACCCCTCATGTTACTGTTCCCTGCCCTTGTGAACAGTTCTTTCCCAGACTTCTTATAGGCCCCTTTCAGGTAGTAAAAGGTTGCTATAAGGTCCCTCCAGAGACTTCTCTTCAGGTTCAACAAGCCCAACTCTCTCAGGCTGTCCTCATAAGAGAGGTGCTTCATTCCTCCAATAATTTTCATGGCCCTGCTCTGCAGCTGCTCCAACAGGTCTACATTCTTCTTGTGTTGGGAGCTCTAGAACTTGATGCAGTACTCTAGGGGAGATCATAGGATCATAGGATGTTAGGGGTTGGAAGGGACCCAAAGAGATCATCGAGTCCAACCCCCCTGCCGGAGCAGGACAAAACTATCTAACACAGATCACAGAGGAACGCATCCAGGCGGGTCTTGAAAGTCCCCGTCTCGATGTGCTGGCCACACTTGTGTATCATTCCTCCGGGACAACACTGACATTACAGGGAAAGCCAAACCCATATATACTTCAGAGCTGGTATTTAAAAAAAGTCCTGGCTCTGTTGAGTGCTAAACATCGATAGCCACAAAAGTACTAAAATTCTGACATCTTATTTACTTCCTAACTTCCCACAGATTTCAATGTCAGCCGAAGTGTTTAATTACTTTTATGGGTCTGTAGCTCCCTTAAAATTTCCCTTAAATCCGTGTCTGAGTAGGAGTAGTGTGCCTGATCAGTAGGCAGCTCATACTGCCTGTGTACAGCTCCCCTTGTGCTAAGAGACTGCAGCTGAAAAAACCCTGATATATGCAGAGAGTCTCTCTCCTTTCAGGCTATGTGCACAGCATCCCCAACTCCTTCTCCAGCAGCGACAGCCGTACAGATAGAGCAATGCTTGTGTTCACATCAACGTACCTAGCAGTTAATATCAGAGCCCAGTAACTTTTCAACACAGTATCCCCTTGTTGCCCCAAGCACACCTATAAAAAAAATGTTGGGCTCTCAAGCTGAGCCCAAATGCCTACCCAATTAAAGTAGCTGTCATTTATCTCAATGCCTTTGACATTAATATGGCACTCCAGCATCCTGCCAGGGATACAATGCCAGTAGGATCAGATCTTGTTAGGTAGGGATGCAGGGAACAGCATTTCACAAATGATTTTAATGACCTTCAGCATCACTCCTCTCCCCGCTACTCCCCACCCCCAAATCTAGTCTGTTTTATCAAAACTACAATAAAAGGCAAAGTTTCAGTAAAGGTAGAGTTTATCCACCTGGTGTTCTCTTTCCCTGCTACCGTCACTACAACTGCATTGACATAAACATCTGTGGCACCTTCCCCAGCAAATAAAGATGACACAAGTGGCACACTCTATGCCCCAAAGAACTTAATTCTGACCTTGAGACAAACAGCAACAGTTTAAGCATGAGAAGACAAACAGTCACCCTGGAGAGAAGGAAAGAGACTGAGAGCAAAGCAAAAAGGTAGAGAGAAAAAAAAAAGTTATCTGGGTATGGTGGCTTTTTTGCACAGAAGGCAGCTGGAAAGGCAAGAGGAGTCCATAAGGAAGATGCAAGAAATGATTCAGCGACATATACAGTAGGAGGAAACAAGAATATCTACCAAACCGCAGGAAGAAAAAGAAAGCCAGGCAAGAGACTGATGAGAAACAAGTGTTGTGAACATGGAGAGTTTCCTCATGGGTCTCACTCAAAATGTCAAGATGGTCTCCAAGCATACACAGCACATGAAAGTCCTGTCACAAAGGATTTATGATGACCTTGGGTGTGGAGATCTGCATGAAGGACCACGAGCTTCTAACATTTTAGAAAATAAGATGTGTTTCAGAAACAATACAGAACGACACAATTCTAGGAGTTGGAAGGGACCTGAAGAGATCATCAAGTCCAAACCCCCAGCCAAAGCAGGACTGCCTAAAACACACTGCACAGGGCTGCATCCAGGAGGGATCCAAGCATCTCCAGAGAAAGAAACTCCATAAGTTCTCTAGGCAGCCTGTTCCAGGGCTTTGGGACTTGCACTGGGAAGTTTTTCCTTGTTTCTAAATAAAACTTCTTGTGCTCCAGCTTGTGCCCAGTGCTCCCTGCCCCATCACTGGGCACAGCTGAAAACAATCTGGTACCATCCTCCCTATAGCTTTCAGCTGTCTGTAGAAAGCCTCATCAACCTCTTCATTCTAGTCAGATGCCACCTGGATATGTTCCTGTGCGATCTGGTCTAGATGATCTTGCTCTGGCAGCAGGATTGGACTAGATGATCTTTTGAGGTCCCTTCCAATTCCTAATGATTCTATGGCCCATAGTAAACACCCACTACAGTGTCACCTATATTAGCCTGTTCCTTGATTCTTACCAGTAAGCTCTCAACTGGATCTTCATCCTCTCCTAGGCGGAGACTGATACATTCCAGGTGCTCTTTCACATAAAGAGCCAGCCCACCAGCTCGTCTTGTTGGCCTGTCTTTCCTGACAGCCATTCACAAGAGTGTCCCAGTCATCCCAGCTATCCCATCATGTCACAGTAGTTGCAGTGAGATCATGGCCCTGCATCTCCACAGAGATGTGCTTGTTCCCCACACTGCATTAGCATAGAGGCATTTCAGAGAGAGTTAATCAAGCTTGTGAGGTTACTGGAGGGGAGTGGGGAGATGTACCATGGGTGTATACAGCCCTGGGATGCTTTGCCTTCTGGTTCTTTTCCTAGATGTGTTCCCCAGGTAGGGCACACTGACCAGAAACTCAAGTCCACTGCATCCCCCTTCTGATTGTTAAGGCCAAGCCTCTTTCTTTACTAAATTATTTACTAAATGCATTAACATAAATGGTACCAGAGGATTTATTTTTAATTTTAAAAAAGACCTAAGTGCTCTGTTGTCAATGCCTCTCACAACTTCATTAGAAAAATAATTTAAGATTACCTACAGTGGCTATTGTATTGGAACTATTTTCTCACTGACTCAGTGAAATACCTTTTACTGTGAGAATGAAATGTAAAACCCAATCTAATTTCTCTAAAGTACAGACTTCCTCCAATAAGGAAGCAAAGCAACTAAATTATTTAACTGCAATGTACAGGAACAGTGAGAGGAAAATTAAAACATTAGCCTTCCTCAAAAGGAGCAAAAGAAAGCTGCTTCAGCTATGAATGCTGCAGTAATTATATTCAGAAGCACACAGCAAGATTACCCAGAGAACACAAGGCATTTTCTAGCACTCTGAAAAGTGAATGTTTCTGTCTCTCAGGTCTTTCCAACAGCCAACCCCTCCATGGTTCTTAGAGGGCAGCAAATCACCGATTCCTAGTCCTAAGAGATGAGGTCAGAGGCAAGCTACTGGCAAGTTGCCTCCAAGGATGTGACTCAGGTATTAACATCAAAAGAGACAGAGAGTAGCCAAGCTGTGCATTTTATCACCCCTTCTGTTATCTCCCTTCATCCCTCCTGGCAGGCAAGAGAAGGCACAGCCAACATAGATGGACGCGATACACCAGCAACGCAATATGGGCTTCCTACCACAAAGCTCGAGTAAACTGCACATTTCAGAAGCTGCTTCCCAAAGCTTACCATGCACATAAGCTGTTACTTCTACCTACTGAAAGAGCAGCTTTGAGCTTGAGCCCTTGCAGCACAAAGGGCTGCTCAGCTGTAAGTGACTGTGAAAATCTAAGCAGAATTAACACCTATTTTCCCCCTGAAGGAAGAGTGAGCAGCAGCAACAAAAGGCTATTACACTTTAGATGAATGTATGAGGGATTATGATTTTCTTTGAGATATCAAACAGAGCAAAAACATAATTTGTTTCAAGGACAATAATTCAAAAAAGCAAAATTAGAGCTTGTTTCATTTGATACCAACATCTACGTCTCATTGCACCTATTAAGCATAAAAGGCTAAAACCTTCTATTTTTAAAGGAAGCGAAGTGTGAAAACATGCAGGCTACATCTCCAAAAAAAAACCCACCCCCAAAATAAAATAAATCCTTACCTATCATTTTCATTCATTTCTTGTATCACTTACTCCATCTTCCTCCTCATCTGCGCCAGCTATTTAAACAGTGACCTGAAAGCTTCTAATGGCCCCTTAGCAAATTCATCTGTGCATCTCAACCCAGCTGCGCTGACATGGAAGACAGAAGGAACTGTGCTATAGGGAGAGTTCTGCTGGCAAACTCAAAGAGTGCTTGGGCTTCATCAGAGGGAGTCCCCTGAAGGGATGCCAGGTGGGCCAAGAGAGCCCTACCCACATGGCATTTGTAGCTCTGGCAGGAGAT
This sequence comes from Rhinopomastus cyanomelas, assembly GCA_013400115.1. Classification (NCBI taxonomy): domain Eukaryota; kingdom Metazoa; phylum Chordata; class Aves; order Bucerotiformes; family Rhinopomastidae; genus Rhinopomastus; species Rhinopomastus cyanomelas. The sequence continues at coordinate 52,782 of VXBP01010330.1, forward strand.
AAAAACCTAGGTGACCAGTTGCTCTCCAGATTATCTTTCCTGGTCTCTTTTGGTGATCTTTGTTCAATGCCACACGATGTAGAACCAGCTGTCACCCTGAGGCCTCACAGAAGCTGTCAATCATGAACTGCAGGGCATGATCCACCTGGGCAGAGAACAGCAGAGCAGAGCCACCTCCATACACCACTGGTCACACAGTTTTTCTATAGTAAAATCCCAAGTAGCTCCAAGTGCTGTGCATGCAGTGGTGGGCCCTTCTCCCTACCAACACAAGACTGTCTATTCAAGTGAATTGCTAGCAAGCCAAGGCACACTCCTCTGACATCCCAACACTGAGATTACAGTTACAGAATTAAGGCCTGGACACTGCTGCAAACACTAAAGCATGACCATCCACATACCATCTGCTAGCATTGCTTCTGGCATGGGCTTCAGCTCCAGCAATGACTTTTCCCTAACATCTAGGTAAGGCAAAGGGTTTAGGATGGCCCGAGGACCATATTGTGAAAGTCAGCTGGAGGCAGCCACACTGTTTTGGGGGATTACTCTCGTATGTACAGCCTGGTTGCACCATCAGTCTCAGAGGTACAGAAGCTGCTAGTACAGACAAACAGGAGCAAGGCCTCCAGTCATCACAGCTCATTTGCTGGGCAAAGTGCAGAGTGTTTCTGACTCTCATACCAGTGCCTGCGATATTGCCAAGTGTTTGTATACTACCATACCAAAGGCAGCATAAGCCCCTGAAACACACTGGGTGTGCTGCCCTCAAAGAAGGGGTAGTCTGATCACTCCTGCCCAAGAATGAAAAATTGAGCAATTTCTGGGAGATAAGGATCTAAGAGATATGCTGTGGAGGGCCTGGGTGAACACAGTTCTCAGAAAGCTAAAGCAGACCCAAGATTAAACCAGCCTTATAAAGGGAATTGTTTTCAGCAAGTCTCATTACTTAAAATCCTCCAAACATGTCCGTGTAATGCAGCAAGAGGTCAAGGTTTCATTCCCCCCAGTGACTTCTCACTGTAATTTAGCAACAGTAAAGCACAGATCCTGATTTCTGGATCATCAGGGTCAGTACAGATCCCTACCAAACCACCAGAGACACTATGAACACTGGGCTCTCTCCACACACGTTTTGGCACTGCTCCTCTCTGTGCGGGCACGTTTCTTGCAAGAAATGGCTTGCAACAGCTTTTATGAAATGGTAGCAGAGTTAATGTTTGTCTCCGCTTCCCCAACCACAAACTATTCCCACTTCCCCCATCACATGTAGATAATGTGACCCAAAGCAATGCCTTGAAAATTTGGAATAATGGTTGTAATCCTCAGAGTCTGATCTTGTGAGACTTGAGCTGCCCAGAACTCCAATAAGGCATCCAGCAATGAGATTACTCTGCTTCTGGCAAAGGAAGCTTTATAGCACCTCAGGACTGAGCTCTGCCTGGTCTCTTCTATCCATAAGCCACGTGATGTGGCTTGTCTAAATTACTAACCCAAATCAAGTCAGATCAAATCATGAACTAAGTGTGACAGCCAAACAGAGCCCTTTGTCTCAAATCATGTAACAGCAGTGTGTAAGAAGCAGGAGTGCTAGCACAGCATTTTAAAGCACTGTACAACAGCCACTACTTGGGAACACAGCGCCGAGGGCTCATTTGTGAACACTTGGAACAGGCTGCCCAGAGGGGGTTGTGGAGTCTCCTTCTCTGGAAACGTTTAAAACCCACCTGGATACGTTCCTGTGCGACTTGGTCTAGGTGATCCTGCTGTGGCAGGGGGATTGGACTAGATGATCTTTCGAGGTTCCTTCCAATCCCTAATGCTCTGTGATACGATACCATGGTACAACAGGAGGGAAGCATGTATGCTGGCCAGTCTGCTTCCTGCTCCCGTACACATGTATCTCCACAGATGCTACACGCATAGAGAGCTGCCTGTGTAGTCTCAAGAAGTGCTGGAAACAATGGTATCAAGGAGAAGGAAGATCAGCACACGGTCATTCCCCTTCATCCCAGCTTCCGCTACCCAACCTCTGCTCTTTTGAGTAGTCTAGCTGCAAAGAAGAGCCCTTTTAAGTGTGCAGAAGAGGGGCTGAGCACTGCATACGCAGGGTAAACCACTCTGTACTTAGCCTGGGAGCAGTCAAACCAGAAAGGCAGACCGACAAAAGCAAGGCTTTTTTAACAGCACTACCAACAGCAAGCTTGAGATTTTTCAATGAGAGCTGGAGCAGTGTCATCAAGAACATATCAAGGTCTAAACTAGCATGTAAGGGTAGATTTCATTTGGCAGTTGGCCTGAAACTGCACAAGATCTGGTCACCAAAACCACAATATGTCACAGTGGATGTTTGCTGTTGCAGCTCCTTTATTCACATCACTACTTGATCCAGCAAAGATTAAATCTTAGCCGGGAACTTCTATGCACACAATGACTAACCTCTCCAAAAAGTGTAGCAGGCACAGAGTCAGGTGTGGGGAGATTTGCGGTGAGACAATGCCTGCCATCCTGTTAGCTGACGTTGGAGATGCAAGGTCTAAGGTTATGCCTTCCTTGAACAGTCATTCATGTGTGATTTCGGTAACTGCGTATCATCTTCCACAGTAATTTCCAGTGGTGTTGATGTTAATTACTTAAGTTTAAATACAAAACACACTGAGATGCTGTAACTCCATTTCCAGACAGTTTTACTCCGAACGTTAAAGATTATTCAGCTTATAAAAAGAAGTCTCACTTTTGCACAGTCATCTTAAGGGACTTGCATGTTTTAATCATCAGTTTTAATTAGGCTAAAAATTAGAGCATAAATCAAGGCCCTTTTTGAGGCACTCTCAAAAGGCACAGAAAAGGTGCCAGTCTTTATTTGACTGAAGTGCACATTATGCTAAAGTGCTAATGAGAGCAACCGAGAGTAACTGAAATCAGCCTCCCGCTAATTTTCATAATTTGTAGTGGAACATTTTTCTAATTAATAATAGAGTTCTAGAGACATCTATGTTGACAAATACACACATGCCACACTTTTACCTTTCCGGCATCTCTCCTCAGTGCTGATGTACAAATAAGAGTCCTTTCTTGCCTGTTTTCCCTGGAAGCAGCTTAGCATCAAGAGCTTGCACTTTCCTATGAGTCTTCTGAAGGCACAGCTGTCCCACTGTTTGGGAGTCATTTTGTAAAAGAATTTGAAAACATAACGTAATAAAAGACTCACTGGGTAGAAATCAGTTAAGAAAAACACTGAATATCGCAAGGCATGCTGCAAAATACACGAGGATGTCAGCTACAGCGATGTGGGAGACTAGTTTCTTCTGCCAAACACATGGCATGTTTTTTGTCATCGAAACAGTCCAGTCACCGAACAGCAGCTCTCAAGCCATCCAGTCACCGAACAGCAGCTCTCAAGCCATCAAGTACCTTCTGGAAGTTTATTTTAAAATAAGCTAGAGGAATGTCAGACTGAAACTTTTATCTTTTAAAGAGAAAAAAGACAAAACATTTCATCTCACTCATGACGAAATACAGTTTAATCCAAGCTGTTTTCAGTCAACAGCTTTCATCCTGGTTAGAACTTTCCCCTTAGTTGTAAAATTGACACTCCCACCCCCAAATGATATAAAGGAAATAACTATTTTTCTTCTTGTATTGCTCAAACTTGTGGCCTGGCCATCAAAAATTAAAACATGAGTTTTTGATGTGGGTTTGTTTTTCTCCTTCCATTGAGGGGTAATGAAATGTAAAAGTTTTTTAGGAGACCTCATCATGATGTGGAGTTTTCCTAAGCAGCAGCTATTCAATATGTCTCCAGCAAAACTCAGCCAACAGCTGGCTCTGATAGAAAAAATCATGCAGCAGTAGGAAAAATGTCAAACCTCAAAATAGGGTTGGGGTTTTTTTTATAATTCAAATGAATTTTTCCCTCTGTGAAACTTTTCAGTGTTTTTGTAATGCCTTTAATGACAAGAGCTTCAGAAGCTATTTGCATCTTAGCAGACACCTAAGAGCACACACTGGTTCTGATGATGATGATCCTGCCTACTATTAAACTATCTGATCCAGAATTAGGCAAATATTTTTTCTATCTTGTCTTTTTTTGACACAGAATCACAGAATCATCCAGGTTGGAAAAGACCCTTGGGATCATCGAGTCCAACCATCAATCCCACTCTACAAGTTCACCCCTAAACTAGATCCTCCAACACTACATCTAAGCATCCTTTAAACTCATCCAGGGAATGGTGACCTAACCACCACCCTGGGCAGTGCATTCCACTGCCTGACCACTCTTTCCGTGAAGAATTTGGACATATCCAAAGATCATCTTGACCAAGTGGGAAGGCAGCAGAAGGCCAGTTTAGACCTTAGTAAGCAGTAGGATACTATAAACAAGTTTGGAATTAGATGTTTTTATCTCATTTCTTTGAGGAAATGTATCCCAATACCATGTACCTCTCATCTCTAGTGGAGCAGACAAAGATCAGCTGTTTCTCCTCTTTAGACACCACCCTAACACTCCTTCATTCACCAGACAGAAAAGTGTCACCCAGAGCAAGGAACAACACTCAGGAGAGTGTTATTCTTAGAACCATCTCCTCAATTTATCACCATTCAAGACTAATCAGAGAAAGTAAGAAGCTCATTTTGAAAATAAATAGACTAATCAACAAATGAATAAACTGTCTGGAGTCCAAGCAAACAGGGAAAGACATTGACAGGGCCTGAGTTTCACAGTTGTTCTTTGCCTTGATCCCTTCCTGGTGATCACCCATAGAGAAAGCACCGGGTCACCAGAAGGATCATGCCCTGACATCCAGCAGACAACACAGTGCCCATTTGTGCTGCTGCTGTGCAGGGTCCCCAAAGGATGAGTTCCATCATTACTGTGACAATTCCTTGTTTTCCTCTCATCTTAGGGATCTAGGGAGAGGATGGCTCCCTAAGTGATCTTTGGGAGAGACTATAGCTGAAACCACCAAAATTAGTCCATGTTAGGGAGCTTTAAGACAGAAAAATGTCTATTCCTTCCTCAAATTCTTCACTTTGACTTCTGCTTTTCATATATTAAAATACTACCCACATCCACAAGCGTCAAAGGTAGGGTTTCAGTACACATCACACAGGAATAATACACTTCCAAAAACAGAGTGCTGCCCACATGTCAGATGCATTTACGCAGATCCCCCATGTGAAGACATCAAGTGGAAACCCCAGAATCCATAAAAATCTAATGGAGAAATGTTTGCAGAGAAGATAAAATAGTTGATTGCACCATCACCACAAAGCAGATGGAAATAGCAACAAATGACAGAGAGGAATAGATGTTGGCACAGGGAAGATTAAATGAAATGAAAAATGAAATGTACTGAGACAGTACCTAGCCTGCAAAGATATTGTTCCAGATACAATTATCCAGCAAGCAGTCTTTGTTCTTAAGACTTTAAGGTACAGGTGTGAGGAAAGGCTGAAGGAGCTGGGTCTCTTTAGCTTAGAGAAATGGAGATTGAGGGGTGACCTCACTAATGTTTATAAATATGTGAGGAGCAGGTGTCAGGAGGATGAAGCCAGGCTCTGCTCGGTGGCATCTAATGACAGGACAAGGGGCAATGGGTGTGAGCTGGAACATAGGAGTTTCCATGTAAATATGAGAAGAAACTTCTTCACAGGGAGGGTGACAGAACACTGGAAGGGGTTGTGGAGTCTCCTTCTCTGGACATGTTTAAAACCTGCCTGGATATGTTTCTGTGTGACTTGGTCTACGTGATCCTGCTGTGACAGGGAGATTGGACTGGATAATCCTTCGAGGTCCCTTCCAATCCCTAATGTTCTGTGATTCTCTGTGATTCTGTGATAAAGTTACAGTACTTCAGCAGTGAGGGCCACTTAGTCAGGCTGACTCTGGCAAGCACTCTTGGGTTTTAACATCTCCTATTTTTTCATTATCAGCTCTGCAGACTTAAGCAGGTTTTAGCAGCAGAATTAAAGTCAGAATAAACCAGAAACAACACAGGCTAAAAGTACTTACAGTACCACGCGCAGCCATAAGGTACACAGCACACCGGGTGCCCGCAGCGCAAATCAGCACAGATACACCCTACACACGTGGAAGTCAAGGCATTCAAGACACAAAGCACAAGGAACATGAAAACAATTTCAGAGGATCATTATTCTGTTTCTATTTCATGAGGGTTTGCAAATTAGTCTGCAAAAGTTTTGTATTGTCTCCTGAACAGAAAATGGGATTTGTCTGAAAAAAAAAACAAAACCCCAACACCGTGTGTAGATAGATGATGGTGTCTTGCAAAAAACAACACTCAAAGCCTGGAAGGAATTACTTTTTCTGAAAACCCTAAGAACTAAAGTATCAGCTTACCGCTAATTCACTGTGCTGCAAACTCCCGCCCAAACGCAAATAAACTCTGTGTCCTTTAGGTCAGGTAAACGAAAATAGTCTTTACAACCTCCTACCAACAAAGGGCATCTGTCAAACGTGCAATATGGAGATGAAATGCATTTGAATGTTAAATCTGAAACCTCAGCCTGAAACAACACTGTGCTTTAATTTAAACACATTACACTGCACGGTTATTATTAAGTTCCTCGCTCACTCTGTAATTTAAGTGCCGTTTTGATATTCTGTTTGAACAAAGAGGTGTCAAATTAAGGAAACTGGTGTCAAGTCCACAAACTTGGTGAAAATGAAGCCCTATATGTAATAGCACCCTATAGGGTTTCATTTCAACAGCATCATTAGGTAATTTTAATGGTGCTGCACCATTTGCCTCAGACATCGCCACCTCGATGAAGAGACTTCCACAACATAGTTTTTCTGCTCAGCCATGAGTGCTGTTGACAGATTATATGCAATCAGCAGCTAATACTACACAAGTCATGCTGTAACAGTCACGTGAAGTACACAGCTGTATGAGGTCTCTGCAGTGAGACAACCCACATTTCCCATAATACTGACTCTTGGCACACAAGGCCAGAGAACGCTGTGATCCCTAGGGTTCCTCAACCTTGTCAATGCAGCGAAGGGGAAGAAGTTGGGTTGGCAGGTACCACACACACAGTAAATGAGCAGGCAGTGATAAACCAACTAGACAGCAGGATTGATGATTTTTGTGGGGTTTTTAGGGGTTTTAGCTTGTTTTAGCTTGTTCTCCAATGGTACCGAAGCTAATACAAGTGTGCAAACCATGTCTGCTAACCCCACCAACCGCTTTTACCTGTCCCACTAACCGCTTTTACCTGTCATCCCTTTGGAATCCTACCTAGCAAAAAAGGACAAAGAACATAAATAATTCCATTTCTGCAAGTTTCACGGAAGTTGTGCAGCTTGACAGCAGAGACAGACCCTACTAGCTTCTGCACTGAAGGCAAGAATCCAGAGTAGAAACAGCACTGTTCCCTTGCCCATGAAGCAAGTGGTATTTTCAGAACAATAAAGTCTGTTTAACTAGGATCTCACCCAAGGACTACCAGTGAAATCTCTTCAGCATATTTCCTACAAGGCCAGACAAGTTTTCTGACTTTTCAGATCTTTTTGCATTGGACACAGGTACGTCGGGAAGAGCATCCTGATGTCAAGGTGGAAGCTGCACTAAGGCTACAGACCAAGAGTTGAGGTAGATGCTTTCTGAGTTCCTTTCTTCCCGCTAATGGGATGGATTGCACATGCCTTGCCATGGCAGCAATCTCAGCTGTCACACAGCCTCCTAGTCAAGTAATAAATTATTTACTCTGTATTTGAAAGGGAGTCAATTAGCTAACTGGCCATCAATTAATACTCAGCAAGGAACAGTATGAAGAGAGAGAGTGCTCTGAACTGCTCTTGAAACAAAGAGCCTGCTTCTAAACCAAATACCTCTGTATCTAAGCCAGTATCTTAATTCCACTGAATATCTATTTAACACATGAGCTACCACGTATTGTATTCAGTATCGTCACCAGCAAGACAACCTATTGACACCTCACTGGGGCAGGACAGTCTTGTGCACTCTGTAGGGCTCAGGTGAGTGCTCAGACGTGTGCAGAGCATCATGCTGCAATATATTTGAGGGCACAAGGCAACAGCTGTGTTTCCCAGAACATAGTCTGAAAGGCAGCATCCTCTAAAGGGGCTGGAGCAGGTCCAGAGGAGAGCAATGAGGCTGGAGAAGGGACTGGAAGGAAAGTCTGATGAAGACAGGCTGAGGGAGCTGGGGGTGTTTAGCCTGGAGAAGGGGAGACTCAGGGAGGCCCTTATTACTCTTTATAACTACTTGCAGGGAAGTTGTAGTCAGGTGGGGCTCTTCTCCCAGGCAACTAGTGATAAGGTGAAAGAACAGGATCTGAAGCTGCACCAGGGGAGGTTTAGGTTGGATGTTATGAAGCACTTGCTCACAGAAAGGGTGATCACACCCTGGAATGGACTGCCCAGGGCAGTGATGGAGTTCCCCTCCCTAGAGGTGCTTAAGAATTAAAGATTGGATGTGGCACTTAGTGCCATGGTCCAGCTGATGTAGTGATGTTTGGTCACAGGCTGGGCTTGATGATCTTAAAGGTCTTTTCCAGCCTCAGTAATTCTGTGATTTTTGCATTTCTAAGGACTGCTTTCCCATTTATTGTAACCACTGTACATTTGCTGGGCTCAGCATAACTTTGTATGTTTTATACTGGCATTTGGTTTTAATTGGGCTGTTTCATTACATCCATTTTAATTTAAACCCAGGAGTCTCCCCTCTTTTTCCCAATCCCCCTTCTTAGCTGGGGATGGTCACTGGGTGCTAACAGCTGCTAAAGTTTAGCCCCAAATATAGGGGAAGGAGAAAAAACCAGTAATGATGTTTGAGAGTCATATATGGAGCTTTATAATGAGAAAAGTCTTTCACTCATTCTACTTTACAGTAGCATTGCTTTACCGGTATCAAATACACAGCTTTCATAGTTCCTTCACTTTCCTTGCAGGATTTTCTCCTAAACTTTGCTACTATAGTACCATAAAAGCAGAACCTGATCAACCTCTCCACCCAAGAACTGAGGAACTCATAGTGTCTGTTCAGCTTAACTGGAATGGTCAAGTCTGCACGTCCTCTTTCAGCAAGCCGAGGGAAGGTGGGTCATCACAGCAAACACATTTCAGACAAGGAGCCTGACTAGGAGAGAACACACACGTGAAGCTGTGGGATTTGCAATTCACCTGAAACAAACATCACCACAAACTAAGACAAAACAGATGTAGTTTTTTTAAATGTTGCCAAAGCCATAAACTCAGTTATAAATAAGCATTTCCCCAGGCCTCCCCACAGAAAAAAGGAACACTTCTGCTGTGACTCTTCCCACAGCTCTAACTAGCATTACTGCCAGCTCTCCTGTTTCTTCCCCAATAGCATATCTGGCTACTACACACCCTATACATGTACTTGGGTTCACACACAATGCTGTGGGACTTCAGGCATTATTACTGTGCAACCACCAAAGAATATAAGAACTAAGGCACATTTGGCAGCTCTGCAGTTACCACCTCCAGAAGACCTTCAGATCGCTGTATCCCTATGCAAATCATCAAAAAACCCACACACGCTGCAGTCAAGTAAATGGCCTTGGGACCTAAACTGCTTGTGCGTCTCTCACAGACATTTGTACCTCACAGCTCCCACTGACTTTAAAATTGACCCTTTTAAGGCACTTTGTGCTAGACAGGCTGACCCCTCTCCTCGTTACCGACTTTGCAGAGTTTCTAAGCTTGTTCTTCTTAAAGCTTCCCACTGCAACCGCTTTTCAGGGAAATCCTGGACAGGACAGCTCTCCTCAGAAGTTCTTCCCGATTGCATTCTGCCAACTGGTCAACAAAGGATGACTTCAGCCCAACAGTGCTCCCCCAAGAGCTGGAGAATTTCACATCTGTCATATATTTACTACCCAAAAAAGAAAGAGCATGTTCAGCCCTGTTTTGTCAGACATAAGCATAAAGGCCTCAAGAAATAAAGTTGTCACCTGCCCTGGATGCCTGGGAGTCTGCATAGCCTCAAGAAGGAGGGCTAATCAGTGCAGACTCTAAATAATTAAGTTGCTGTGCTTTGCAAGCCCTGCTTCTGGTTAGAGGATAAAGATCACAATTCAACAAATTCCAAGACAGGAAGAGCTCAGATATTATATAGGTGAATGGGGGACGGACAGCATCGCCAGGGCAAAGGGCGCACAGGGCACAACATGAATCCACGTGAAGCCAGGCACTGAAGTAGAACAATCCCACTTTCTGGTCCCTGCTAGGACACTTTTGGCACCAAACCACAGTACTACAAATCACAGCCTGCGGCAAACAGCCTAAACCATTTGTATTTCTACTCAACAGGATTCCCACCCTAATTTTTGATTCAGCTCCCCAAGGACACCAAACGGAGCACAGACATTCATCCATCTTACTGCTTTCCGCCCCTTTAAAGCTCCTGTGAATGCAGGTACACAACGTGAAACGAGGATTGCAGCTGTCAGGATGTGAGGACATGCTTGCGGTTCTTCACAGCAACTGCTCTGCGGCCGGGGAGGCAGAAATGCTAAGGACACACCAATGCTGCTTCTCACAAAGCCGAGCTCATCAGCTCCCAAGCTTTATGTTCAGCCCTGTTTTGTCAGACATAAGCATAAAGGTAGGCAAGCACTGTTATTGTTCTTGTGAATGGCCGGCTGATGCTGTAAGCAGTTTCTGACCTCTAAGCAGTTTCTCAGCAGGGCTCAGAGGTTCCGGGATGTCTGCTAGCAGACATCCTGGGGTGGATCAGAACGGGGGTGGTGGTCAGCAGATCAAGAGAGGGTCTCCTCCCCCTCTACTCTGCCCTGGTGAGAAAACATCTGGAATATTGTGTCCATTTGTGGGCCCCTCACTTCAAGAAGGACACAGAACTGATGGAGAGAGTGGCACAGAGCCACAAAGTTGATGAAGGGAGTGGAGAATCTCCTTGATGAGGAAAGGCTGAGGGAGCTGGGTCTTCTGAGCTTGGAACAAAGGAGACTGAGGGGTGACCTCATTAATGTTTATAAGTATGTGAAGGGTGAGTGTCAGGAGGATGGAGCCAGGCTCTGCTCAGTATCATCTAGTGATAGGACAAGGGGCAATGGGTGTAAGCTGGAACACAGGAGCTTCCACATAAATATGTGAAGGAACTTCTTTACACTGAGGGTGATGGAGCACTGGAAAGATGTGCCCGGGGGGGTTGTGGAATCTCTTTCCCTGGAGCCATTTAAAACCCTCCTGGACATGTTCCTGTGCGGTGATCACAGGTCTAGATGATCCTGCTGTGGCAGGGGGATTGGACTAGATGATCTTTCGAGGTCCCTTCCGATCCGTAATGATTCTATGATTCTATGATCTTTTGAGGTTGCTTCCAATCCCTAATGTTCTGTGATTCTGTGATACAAGGTCACTATTTATTTGGCATCTGACCAAGAGATCAAGTAATTTGAGCTTTTTCCCAATCAAAATAATAAAATCCCACCTGGATGTGTTCCTGTGCGACTTGATCTAGGTGATCCTGCTCTGGCAGGAGGATTGGACTAGATGATCTTTCAAGGTCTCTTCCCATCCCTGATGTTCTGTGATTAGACTTCGAGTCCTCAGAACTCCCCCAGAATAATATTTAAAGGTAAGATTTTTATAACAGCACATGCCTTTAGGATAGCAAAGTGTGACGGCAGGCCGGATTTCAAATCATGCAAAGAAAATGAAGGCCTGTTAGAAGTTCCTTGCCTCATTTCAAGTTTACATAAACCAGCTCTCCGCAGGTTTATTTATATACACAGTGTGAAAATTATATTTAAAGCGCACACACACACAGACACACACACACACGTGTGTATATATAAACACACACAAGAATAAACTTAGTGACCTGGATTTTCCTACAACTATTACAAGCAGACACTCCTCCTGAAAACATGCTACAAATTTCACATGAATAGAAGCGAGCAGCAACGCTGGTAAAACGTTGTTTTAAGTGATAAATAGGACGTAGCCATGAACCTGTCTTGCAGAGCAGAGCCGTGCCTCTGCTGCAGGAATAAAGGGGATACCTGCTCACAGGTATAGCCCCCGCAGTACCAGTGCTGAATGTTCCCCTCCACCAGAGGAGCAGACATGTGAAAGGAAAGCAGATGATGCGTTGTGAGACGTGCATGGCAAGCAGCAGCTGGCATGGTTACTATCAGCCCTTGGCTTTGTGAAGCACCATCCTGGTTTTTTCCCTGCCTGCAGACAGTGCCACGTGGATTTGTTCATCTCCACCTTGAACTGCAAACGCGCTCCAACACAACACAACCAGCACAGCCAGTCTAACTGCCTTGCTTGTAAACCAGCATGCACGTTTCCCCCTTTAACCCACCAGAAAGAACTACTACACAAGACTGACTTAGCAACGGCAGGGGTTTTTTGTCATCTGCTCTCTCAGTCTTAGATCAATCCTTACTGCAGCCTCCAGCATCTCAGTAATAGAAACTAAACACTGAATTAAAAGTTCTTCAGCATCATCTTCAGCAACAGCAACTCTATAGGTGGAATAAAGAATCTTGATTTAAATCAGCAGCACCAGAGACTGATTTTTCCTACAAGAACTTGAAAGGGAACATGGTCCCGTGAAAATAAGGATGGAGCACAACCCTGCAGCAGAGAAGCCCACAACCTGTTTAACAAACTGTATGAAATGTTGAGATAAGATCTCACAAAGAGAAGCCCAGCATAAAATCTCTTCCACGTTACAGTCCCACTTTCCCCAAAGCAACTCAGCTGAGCTGAGCAGACGAGGCACAAAGTGCATTTACATGGAATCACCCACTAGCTATGGGATTTGGATCAGACCTCACAACCTCGGTGTTACAATGACACATATTTAAGGCTCTGCACTCTGGAGATGCGAGAACAACTGACAATTTGATTGAGCTTCTAACATCCATCAGGTATCTTGGTTTCCACAGATTATGGCACAGAAGAGGATGACAATAAATGAATGACATATCTCTAGCCCTTACCACTTCCTCCGCACAGACTGACTGTGGAGGATCTTCAGCATCCATGAACCTTATGTGCAACAAACTCAGACCTCAGGACGTACAGCAAGGCACTCAACACTATCAGGCACTACAGAAAGCAGCCCAACACAGCAAAGCACAAGGGACTTCATGAGAGTAGATGTTGCTCGTTTTAGAGTTCCTCGTGTTTACAGTAAGTGTTTAATACTGGAGCATCATGAAACCCTTTAGCCCACTGGCTAAAGCTCAGTCCTACGTGCTCTGTGATGAGCAGATTGCAGTATGTGTGTAGTGTTGGCTAAAAACCATCCCACAGCTTGGAGTAGATTGACAAGAAAACAGAGATGGTCCTGTCAGGCACTGGAAGTGATATTTGGGGAGGGTGAGAGGCTGCCCAGCACCAAACAATTTCCTGAAATCAGAGAAATGCAAAATGAGGAAAAGCTTTTGAACTCTCTGAAATGCTTTTAATTACTTTCCTTAATGAGTTGCTCACTGAGCAGCAGGAAATCTCTTCCAAATATAAACCAAAAACCACATTACTGAGCAAAATAACCAATTCAAGAAATCATGATCACTGAAGGAACCAACTGAACAACAGTGAACGTGCCATGGGGTAACAAACATTAGATTAATTGAACATGATTGTGAAGTTGATAAAATAGATGTTAGACAATCCTTCTAGGGAAACATTGCTTCCATTTGCAATAAAGAGCTTGTGCTTTATGTTCTTACTGGGCCAAGGCTACTCTTCCTAACAGAAGACAGCAGTTTACCAACAACTGAGGAGGAGATGTGAGAATGACAATGGCCATAATTCATTCTCTCATCCTCACTCTTTTCTCATTTTAGCTTAAACATGCCCAGCTTATTTGGATTAGAGAACTAGGGCCATAAAACATGGATGTCAGATGGAGCACTCACAGCCTTCCTGGGTGACCTGTTCCACTGCCTCAGCACCCTCATGGTTAAGAGTGTCCTCCTTACATCTAATTTAAATCTACCCTTTTTCAGAGTAAAGCCATTCCCCCTTGTTTTATCACTACAAGCCCCTGAAAAGAGCCCTCCCCAGCTTTCTTTAGATACTGTATGGTCACCCTGGCGCCTTCTCTTCTCAATAACCCCCTCTCTCTCAACATGTCCTTGCAGAAGAGATGTTCCATCCCTTTTGTCATGGCACCCCTCTCGACTGGCTCAAATAGTTCCACACTCCTCTTGTGTTGGGTGTCCAGAGCTGGATTTAGTCAGTATTCCAGGTGGGGTCTCATGAAAGCAGGAGGGCAGAATCACAACCCTGGACCACTGTTAAATGCTATCAAATTCACCAGGCATGATTTGCCCTCAGTGAAGTCATGCTGGCTGCCAATCAACAGCTTGTTCTGAGTTTGGCTAGGACAGGGTTAATTTCTACAGCCAGTATAGCTGGACTGGAGCAGCCAGTGGACTACACAATGAGATTTCATGCAGTCATCATGCCCAGAATATATAAGGAGAGGCCAAGAGGGTGTGGGAGGAGGTGTAGCTCTGCTCAAGGTTAGCAGGGTTTAACACCGGCTTTGTTATTGCTTCCTTTCTTGTCCTTGTTTCAAGCAAACTCTCCTTATTTAAATCTACTTTACCTTCCATTCATCTCCCTCCTTCCCCAGGAGTAGGAGTGAATGAAGTTGCTGAGTTGTCAGCAACTTGTTGTTTTAAACAACAAGACAGAAGTTGCTGAGAGCATGAGTAAAACTTATTCATAGAGTAAGTCCCTCGGAAGAGCCCTCTTTGAATAGTAAGTGCTCATTTACTCTGCACTTAGCTATGACAAGGACTAGTAGGGAACAGGGCCAGCTAGCAGTGCTTGCTCCAAGGGACCACTGCAAGGAGAGACACCAGGAGCAGTATAGATGAATAAACTCAACATTGTCCTGAATCCCAAGAGGAAATAACTAAGTGCTGCCTCAGAGTAATCACAGTGATGAATAATGTGCCAAGAACATTCCTACTCTTCAGTAGTTCTTCTTAAAAAGCAATTAATTGTGAAGAGAGTTATATCTTGGTAATCTGTAAGAAAGACTCTCTGTATGAGCTTTGTATTCAACAACAAAAAAAGAGTATTAGAGATTTGTTGAAAGGCAAAAAGAACTACTGAGAGAGATTTTTAAGGCATTCATGACCATTTTGTATTTCCTCTCCAGTACCACCAAAGCCATTTTCCAGGTTGGCTTATTTGTCCCAACACACAGCAGAGCAGTGATGCCTCCATGGCCCCTCTGCTGTTCTTTACCACAGAGAACCCATCTTCTTTATTCACTCAGCACTTGATAGGATCAAAACCAAACACTAGCCACAAGCAGAGTGCATGATGTGTGCATTTGCACTGCCTGCACTGGAAAAAGATGACTCAAGAGATTGGTTGCTAAGGTTTCCAGATCAAACCAAGACAAGGTCATTAACAAATAAAGGTAGTCATCCTACTTGGTAACTGCTTGGCAGCTAATATGAAATTAGTGTCATCTAATGATAGGGCAAGGGGCAATGGGTGTAAGCTGGAACACAGGAGGTTCCACACAAGAAGGAACTTCTTCACGGTGAGGGTGACAGAGCACTGGAAGGGGTTGCCTAGGGAGATGGTGGAGTCTAATCCTCTGGAGATATTTAAAACTTGCCTGGATATGTTCCTGTGCTTGGTCTAGGTGATCCTGCTGTCGCAGGGGGATTGGACTAGATGATCTTTTGAGGTGATGATCCCTTCCAGTCCCTAATGTTCTGTGAATAGTTAAGAGTTGGGTTTGTGCTGTAGAAAGCAGGTGTCTGCACCACAACACTAATTCATTATCAGCTGCAGTTAATAACTGCACAAACAGATCTTCTCAGGACTCAACAAAACTCTTCATCTTTCAAAGCTATTTACCCCACTTTGTGACAAGATCCATGTTGCATTCTGACTTTTCACAAGTAACTTCTCTTAAAGAAGCTCACTAACAACAACATTTTTATAATCACAGTAAAATATAATGGGAATTAAATTATGGCACAATAATTCACACTTAGCTGCACAGAGGCCATTTGGCCGTCATCTTTGTGCCTGAATGTGCTGGGCGTGAATTACTACACTGTAATTCACATGCTGGCACGTCTTATGGCTTAATTAATGCCACAAAAAAAAAGCAATAAATCAGAACACACAGGGTTGGTCACTGGAGATCAGAAACAGGTCTTGTCAGGAAAAGGTTACAAATGAAACAAGCATCAGAGCTGATAGGACTGTGGCATAACGTAAGTTTCCACTTCATATTGCTGTGACAGCCTCTGAGGGAAACCCACAGACCCTGCTGTTGTTGGTCGTACACGTGAAGAAGCACGTAAGGAAAGGCTACTGCATTATATTCATTCATTTAGGCCCTGGTCAACACCTTTCTTCTCAAATCCCATAGCTCCAGCCTCACTGGAACTAGAGCTGTGCTGACAGCTAATGGTTGCACGTCTGAAGAATAGAGTCCTTTAGTGTGAATGGCAAGTGAAAACTGTACGAGATCTGATTCCTTCTATAAAGCAGGAAGATGCTCTTGGTGGAGACTCTTGCCAAACACTGAAAAAAACCCAACCCCATGTTATCAGAAAATCCCCTTAGAATCTCCTTCCTTATTTAGTGTGAAATTTAGACATGAAAGAAGTGGATCCACACACAGACCTCTGTGATGCTTAATGGCTTAAGCAAGAATTAAATGGTGTGTAGAGTCTCTGCAAGGTTGAATTTCACCCTCTATCAGATTATAGATTGGTCAATTATCAAATGGCAAACTTAATGCTCTCAATTTTAAGACGTTGCTGCTAATGAAAGCACTGTGGTACATACATACGTGTGTGTATGTGTGTGCGCATATATACGTCTGCATATATACACATATATAACAGCTGCCTCCTTTATCAAGAAAAGCCTTTCTCAATCACTTGATCCACAACAGAAAAGGTGGCATGGCTGCAGGTAACACATATCGCCAAGAACAGCAAACATTATAAATATTTCAAGAGTGATTAATCTTTTAAAACCATGAAGTTACGCAGAAGCCTGGAAGTCAACTTGGCTATTCCATAACTAATAAAACATGTATCTTGTATTTCATTTTGACTATATAAAGTTCTGTAGTCAAAGGCAATTATCCACCATTCACCAGCTAACATAACACTTGTACAAGTAGAAAAGAAACACACTGTGTATTTTAAGCACTGACAGTATTTCCACTATATTAAAATAGTTCAGCTCATATTAAACCACACTGTGTCACCAAGGACCAGCTTGCTAGCATCATATATTCCCCCAAGAAAGATAATGCTGCTTGGTTTAACAGTATCATTGTCACCAAGCAACTACGAGTGCTGTTCAGTAATAAATATTTCCACCGTTCCCACAGAAACTGGCTCAGCATCTGGACCTGCAAATGCCTAGAGAGATCAGTTTGACCTTTGAGCATCATCTCTTCACAAAGACACAGCCATCCCTCAGTACAGCTGTCTCCCAAAACCATGGGGAAGATGGCACAGAAGCACAGGGTCAGAGCAAGACTGTAGATGAAGATCTCTTCCTTGCAACTGCTGTGACTGGAACGGACCTAAAGTTTCATTTTCTACTCTGCAAAGGATGACTTCGTTCAGCCCCATCTCAAACTAATTCTCATTGGGAGAGAAGATGTCATCTGTCCTTAAATGCAGAAAGATCACTTTTCTGCCATGCCACAACTCTACACAAACAAATTCTTGAAGGCAATTCGTTTTTTTGGAAATTCAGAGTTGGGCCAGCAGCAGCTGGGGCCCTGCCAGTTAGGTGCTGTCAAGTGTCAGTAGTAAGCCTTAGGCCTCATAACAATACCAGGCTCCAGGACTTGTCAGGCTTTGTCTAAACTAGAACCTATTTTAGCTTAAACTTATCTCTATCTACAAAATCGTTTAAGAAATGTTTGCTACACCTGCAACTTGCTCTAGGATCAGATGACTCTGATGTCTAGCCTGTTCTAGCTGTAGTAGCAAAACTACTCTAATGCCACATACCTATTGTTTGTCCTACAATTTCAGACAGGTTGTTGGTGATGTTGCCTAAATTGCTCTGGCTTTGGTCTTGATTAGCTTTGGGCTACTGTGGTTTTAGCCTAAAAATCACATTCTACATGGAGAAAAAGATTAAGTAACCTAAGTAATCACAGCGATATCCAACTAACCTCTGGATCATCAGGAGCGAGCGCAGCACATTAAAAAATGCAGGGTTAAACCAGAAAAAAACCCAGAAAAAACCTCAGGCAGGTGCAAGACCAAGGAGGAACCATCCCCTACAACTGACATCACACTTTGCCCAGGAACCAGGATGCTGACATCTCACTCTTACAACTGCAGTTTAGAGTCAGAGGAAACAGGCTGATCGTTTTTCCACTGATTTTGCTGCTTTTGCAGCCATCTCCAACAGCAGCTGGAGATCTGGAGGATTGCTTGGATCTGAGTTCTAACAAGCGGTTGTCCATGCTTTGATTAGACAGTTAAAGCATTACAGTAACAACAATAAAAAAATGACTCTTCACTGCCCATCATCAAACTACGAATACAGAGCCATCCTTACAAAAATTGTTCCAGTGAAGTAATAAGCAAACAATCTGATGGGATGATAAAGATCTCTGCAGAGAACAGGCCTTAGCAATTTTCCAAAGCCTGAAATAAGCTGCTTCTCTGGAGACACGCAAAGCTTCACCCCACAACGACCACTGTGGTATCCTTCCTATCCCCCTCTTCGCAGCACGCAGTCCTGAATCCCTTTGTTCCATTACTACTTTTGTCCAGCAGACTGGAAGTTCTAAATCTCAGCTCGCAACCACACAGGAGCATGACAGCAATGTGACAGAGCAGGTGGATGTCTCTCCAGCTGAGATGCTGCCTGTCACACCTGTCTCAGTTCAGGTGAACTTTGACACTGCTCATTAATGGGTAAACAGAAATCTCTCTTTGGGGTCAAGGGGAAGAAGACTGAGGACAATGAGAACAGCTGCTCATTCGAGAAAATGCCTCTGGTAAATCCACCACTACAGGCAAAGAGGATCAGTTTGCTCAGGTGTACACGACA
Source organism: Rhinopomastus cyanomelas (assembly GCA_013400115.1). Lineage (NCBI taxonomy): Eukaryota > Metazoa > Chordata > Aves > Bucerotiformes > Rhinopomastidae > Rhinopomastus > Rhinopomastus cyanomelas. Next base: position 71,863 of record VXBP01010330.1, read on the forward strand.
GGGACAGAAGACAAGAGACACCTTCCTAGCTTCCAGGCCTTCAGATGCTTTGGGAATCCCAGAATCTCTATGGCTGGAAGAGACTTTATTTAAAGTCTTCAAGTGAAACCATGAACCTAGCACTGCCAGGTCACCAATAAATCATGTAAACTTTTCAAACAGGGACAAAAAGGCAACAGGATTGTAAAAGCCCTGTGCATAGCAAAGCCCTTGCAAAGGATGACAAAGCCTTTGCTTGTGTTGCTGATGTCTGTGTTTGGATTTGGGTTTTTTTTTTAAATCCCTGTTATCATTGCTTTGTATCTTAACTAATTCCCTAATTGTTCTGACAGTTGGACTTGACGATTTTGGAGGTCTCTTTCAATCTTAATGATTCTATGATTTTATAATAGGTTTCATTTCATACAACAGATGGATTTACAGACTTTGCCAGAGCTTAGTAGAGGGGACAGCTTTCTGGGTGCTTCCACACTGAGCTGGGTTGTGTGGTCTATGCAAGCTGTGAGCTATTTTCCATTCAAGTGAAGGTCAACAGGAAAGGAGGCAACCACTACTCAAACCAGCTATTGTCTCAAGCCTTTCGCAGGGTTTCATTTTTTTCTGAGCTATGATTCAGAGCAGTCTGAGCAAAGCTAGACAGTACAGTGCCTCTGCATTTAGGATACAGCAGATTAACATCATGACTGAGAAGCTGCACGGATTCATGACTTCTTCCCCTTTCATTATTTCTACAGCTTATCAACAAGATGACATTGTACCAGGGCAGTATCCTGGAAAATTACTTTTCATCTTGCAGATCACTGGAGTCATGCACTCTTTGACTCCACACCTGTCATCGCAATCCAAGACACTCAATACACTCCAAGAAACGAGATAGCAAAAAAAAAAAAAAGTCCCCTCAAAATACCCAAAACAACCAAACTGAAAAAAACCCCAATGAATTTAGTTCACTGGCCTAAGACATCTGTCTGTATGTAGCTACCACTGCAGGTAAAGAGACCATGTGAGGAAACTCGAAGTGAATGAGATGCAGCGAGGTCGCAGTCATAGAAGTATTTCTTATCAGCTCTGGCAATCACTACAGGACAGGAGTCATTCCAGCCCATGACACAGGACCTCAAAACCTTGAGTCCTGGTAAATACAAAATACAGAAGCTTTCTGCATGCAGTAAAAGAGGATTGCTAAAAAGAAAACCACAGTATCAGGGTTGGAGCAGACTATTTTCATATGCGACGTGAGGCTGTGAACTGTTTAACTCCACATATACTATCTTCAGCCTAGCAGGAACCTCTGCATTGATACTGGTTTGGCATTTGCATTAGGCAGTCTTTTGCAGGCACTTGCTGGGAGAGAGGCAGTGAGAGACAGCACCTGAAAGCCAGATATCCAGTCTCTAATTTCAAAGCATTTGAAGATGTATTTTTAAAATTCTTTTAAAACCTTCAATATCACTTTGATTTTTATGCATGTTCTCCCCCGCTAGCTAATACCAAACGTACTTACAGAACATCATGTCACACAGCTAAACTGCACTCTTCTCCTTTTAGTATCGGGCGCGTACAACCCTTGAACAAGCAGACGCATGTGCAGTACCTGCTTCCCTTGAGAAAGGCAAAGTTTTGAGATGGCAGCTGCATTCTTGCCAGTCTTCTAAACCCAAACAGGGAGAATCAAACCAAGTCCTTCACAGAATCATGAAGGTTGGAAGAGACCTCTAAGAACATCAAATCCAACCATCAGCCCAACACCACCATGCCCACTAAACCACCTTTTCAAGTGCCAGATCTACTCATTTTTTGAACGATGTGCTAGGCTAGGAAAACAGATTGTGGGGATCACCTTTCCTTTCCTCTTCCTTCCTTTCACTTTGGCTCTGACCAAAGGTCTTCACTCTCTACCATTCAAAGATAGCTGTGAGACCCTACCACACATTTATCAGGAGTTTATAGGGATCAGAACATACATGTTTTGGTCAGATTCACCACTACTGACAGCTACAACAAACACCCATTCTGTACTTTTACTTTGCAGAAGTACATAAAGGGTAGAAATATTTCCAGGGATCTCATTTCTGCATCTCTGGTGTTTGCTCATTTCTAGCACAGTGTGGCTCCTAGGATATTCGTGACATTTTCATTTACTGCGACTATCAGTCAGGATTTTCCCAGCTACAATAGCACAGCGAATTTAAAAGAGAACTGCCAAAGGCATATTTTAATTGCTCCTTGCTTTAACTTTTAATATTGTTTAATTATAAAGATTTACAAAACATTTACCATTTAACTTTCCTAGAAAAGAATGGAGAGAACCTTTCCTAACAGCTCTTTCATCCCCCCACAAATGGTTGGCTCAGTTTAAATAGCCAGTCTAATTTTCAAGTCAGCGAGGAGTTTTGCTTGAAGAACAACAGCACCGATAACCTTGTGACCAAGGGTGTTTTAAGTGATGCGAGCAGACAGTGTGCTCTGTAGATAGGTTCAGCCAATTACACATATTTAATTTTTTATCCTAGTCCTTCGCTGTAAGATTTTGCTCTCATGTCTGAGCCCATACACAGTGCATGCAAAGCACAAAAAGTCCAATGAATATTTTAAAAGCAGAGGCCCACAGCCTACATATGGGGAGCCACGTTATTTACAAACATGCTCCCACTGACCTGTAATTAAAATGAGATCCTTGGCGGAGCTTGCCTTCCGTGTAAGTGTCAGGAAAATCATGCAGCCACATTTCTCAAAGCTTTGCTCTGAGAATTCACCAAGTGTGATTGCAAACAGGAGCTCCAAAACCCTTCAGTATTTGTGAAACCCAGCAACTTACACAGGGCCTGCATTTGGGTTTCTTGTATCAGAAACAACAAACCAACAGCCACCTTCATGCCTCAGGATCTTACTTCAAAGAATTACACATCCAATTTGACTTAACATTTTGCTGACTACTAAAAAGGCCAAATCTGTCTGATAGAGATCAGCATTGGATTTGTGCGGCGAGGTTTGGTAGTAGGGGAGGCTACAGGGGCGGTTTCTATGAGAACCTGCTAGAAGCTTTCCCCATGTCCTATAGAGACAATGCCAGTTGTAATCAAACTAGATGCCAGAAGCTCAGTATGAGCTGGCAATGTGTAGCCCAGAAGGCCAACAGCATCCTGGGCTGCATTATAACAAGTGTCAGCAGCTCTGGTCTTGTGAGACCTGACAACCTGGAGTACTGCATCCAGTTCTGGAGTCCCCAAAACAAGGAGGACATGGAGCTGTTGGAGTGAGTCTAGAGGAGGGCCACAGGGATGATCAGAGGCCTGGGATGCCTCCTCTTCTGTGTGGACAGGCTGAGGGGCATGGGGCTGGTCAGCCTGGAGAAGAGAAAGCTTCAGGGGAACTTATAGCAGCCTTTCAGTATCAGAAGGGGCTACAGGAAAGCCAGAGATACTTTTTACAAGGGTCTGTAATGACAGGATAAGAGAGAATGGTTTCAAGCTAAAAGAGATGTTGATTGGACCTTGGGAAGAAATTGAGGTTGCTAAGGCACTGGAAGAGGTTGCCCAGGGAGGTTGTGGATGCTCCCTCCATGGAAGCATTCAAGGCCAGATTGGATGGGGCTCTGGGCAAACTGTTCTAGTAGTGAGAGATGTCCTTGCCCATGGCAGGGGGGTTGGAACTAGATGATCTTTAAGGTCCCTTCCAACCTAAGCCATTCTGTGGTTCCACAACCATGAGTTCCATTCCCTGTCTCCCTGCATAGCTCAGGGCTGGAGACAGAGAATGCAGGAATGTAGTCGAGCCCAGGACAAGACAGGAGTGAGATGCAGGTGGCTTAAGGTTTGGTTCTACTTCCAATTATTCTATAATGATTTGATTAGTATAAAATGAAATTAATTTGTCCTTTTTCTGAAATTGAGTCTATTATTACCATTGTGATAATTGCTTCATGACATCCCTTTCCTTTGACACATGACACACAAATCTTTTGTTATAATGGGCATGACAGAGTGAGTGGCTTTGGTGGTCACCTGGCACCCAGCCAAGGTCAAGCCACCACAAGTTCCTAGTCCCCAGAACACAGCAGCTGTGCCTGATGCTGGTCACTCAGATCTCAGATGCAGCCTAGCTGAGCAGCATGGTGCTCCATACAGAATGGCTCCACATGGCTACGTGGCTTACACTGCGTGGCAGGCCAAGGCAATTATACTGGTTTGGGTTACTCTCATCTCAGGGTCACAGAGATTATGAGAGCCTCCATCTTTCAGCAGAACATGGAAACATCCACCGCAGCGCCTGAAATAACAGTCTGACATGATGTTAAAATCCCAGTCTGGAGCTGTGGCTACAGGGGGAAATGCCACCCCTTCCTAATCCCCTTCACAGAAGGCAGATTAATTCCCATGCAGGGCCCAGGGGAGACAATCCCGGTGACAAACAGCCAACAGAAAAGGTCTGGGCATGAGGAAGAGAGTCTGCCTTAACCTCAAAATCTTAGTGTGACCAGAGACCTTTCAGGACTTCACTAGCCACAATGTAGTCTGGGAATTCACAGACCTGGGGCTTGGGAGAGACACCTGAATGTTGGGAAAGAAACAGCCTGGAAAAAACCCCCCATGAGGTAAAAGACACAAGCAAAATCCTTGCTACTTTCTAGTTTCTCTTTCCTTCCAACAAGCAAATATTCGCCGTCTCTCACTCACCATGGGCTAGCGGTGTTAAGAGCACTGTGAAGAACAGCAGCTGTGATGACCACATGACTGTGAAGGAGGGCTTGAAAGTATCCCAGCAAACGAGGGTTCAAACAAAACAAGGTGAGAGTCCTCCTGCACTTGCTTCCAACACTTCAACTGTTGGCCTTCAGTTCACATCCAAAAATGGGAAAAAGACCAATCAAAAACAATAATAATTAAAACAAAAATCCCACAGCCAGTATCCAGAGTCTGAGACCTACAAATGAGAAAGGAAAAAAAAATGCCGTTAGTAAACAGTAAGGGAAGTGTTTTCAATCAAGTCTTGCTGTGTTTCTTTGCTGACCCTAGCTGTAAAGGCAAACATAGGCAAACATGTTTTTGCACCAGGCCCACATTTCTACACACAATAGGAGTTAAAACCATCTCTGTGCAGAAAGCCAGGTTGTGCACTGTTAATGCCCAGCATCCTCTCCCAAAACACGGCTTAAGACGGCTGTTTTGAACAGTGGTGCCCACAGGTCCGGGAGTCCACATGCTTGAAGCTGATTAGAAGAAACAAATCTGTATGTTTTGCATTATGTCCTATATAGATGTGACTTCTGAAACAGGTTGCAACTCTCCCGAAAATGTTTGAGTGTCTATAAACCACAAGCCAACAGAAATTCTCGAGCTGAAATGGCTGTAACTGGTCCCTAAGCTCTGTGCTGATCTTTTAAACAGAATGAAGTTTCTACCCCAGCCACTTATTTTCCATCCAAACGCCTCAAATACAGAGTGGGGCACAGGGCATAACGTAAATTGCAAGCTCCTCAAAGGTCACACAAGCCACCAACAAGAGAGGCCACTTTGCACCTTAGACCAGGCCATGCTTGTGAGCATGCATGAGGAGCAGAGCACTTTAGAAAATGTGACTTGGAGCTGCAAGAATGCTGCAGTCCTTGGCCGGCCTCCCCCTTCCCCTCAGACAGAAACCCTTCTCCCATGTAGGTAAACAGAGCCACAGCAGCTCCACTGTTTGCAGTGGAGTGGATAAGACAGCAGACAACAAGCCCACTTTGTCTGTAGCCTCCTGCACAATAAGTAATGCAAAGGGACCCACTGGCCAAAACTGATCTGTGCAGAAGTCTGTGACAGGAACGGCCCCCAGTGCTTCCCCAGGTAGCTGAGCAGTGCACTCTTTTGCTAAGACCTTCCCCTTCATTTTGCTCTTCTCCTGTGTCTCTGCTGTTGACAATGACCCTCAGATACCAGCACTGGAAGTCCATCTTATCTTACAGTTGCTTTCTATGTTCATTGCCAACAACTCAGCCGTTCACTCCTAGTCAAGCTCTGCGGTTATTCACTGAGGATTAATAATAATGGTCTTGTCCATCCCACACACTTACAGGAAAGCACGGGGAAATCTGAACTCATGCCTGAATAGAAACACTCACTCATTTAATTGGAGAAAGTATTCCAGCTTCTCATAGTTTTAATCTCTCAAGAAGGGGCTAAGATAGCCACAGTGATTCAAACTTGGCAGGGAAAAAACAACTACACAGAGTTGAGCCACAGCATCATTTTGAGACTTAGCTCCCCGCTGACTTTGAAATTATGATAAAATATGAAGAATTGAAAAGTATTTTGCATATCCATTTTGAACTCCCTAGACTCTGCAGCCTTCACAGCGCTGGTCATATTAAACATCTCCAAAAATCTCTGATCAACTCAAGTTTTACTTTTCTGAGCAAAGAAGCTGTTTTTGGCAACTTGTGTCCTTACCCAAGACCCAGTTTGAGCTGCAGAGCTCTGTGCAAAACCATGCTGCATGCCATTGTGGTGCGGGTATGTTTCTGAAACAGCCGCACGACAAAGTGGCTTTTGTTTGGCCTCCTGTCTTTGCTGATCAGCTAAATCAAACCCCGCATTGTTCAGAACCGAAGTCTACAAGGAAGCTGCATTTTTTTCCAATAAATATATCTGCTTTCACTGCCAAGATGTTATTTTCCCCACTCTACTCTCCTCCCCATTCTATCCCTGTTTGTTCGCTCAGATGTAGTGTTTCATTTCCAAAGCTCTTTCTGAGCTCCGCAACTGGGTGAAACTAAAGAGCCCAAGGTCAACGTGCAGACAACTGGCTTCTTTATAGACATCCTAGAAATTAACAGTGTGCTCAAGCGGGGACTAATCGGAATGCTCAGCGATAACATTGCAAGCCTGTTTGTCAAAGAGGGACGAGACTCATGAATATTTTAAATCACCCATTATCAACAATGATCAAGTTTTTCATTTATATTTAGGAAGCTATCAGCGCTACAAACTACACCACTGGGCATTACCTCTGTGTGCTTTTTCTGGAGTGTCCTCTGCAAAATGTTAAAAGAGAGAAGCTTTTTGTGCTATGGAATTTGAAAAGACATAAAGAGACAGGGAAAAGAAAGACAATACAGAGATCCACACTCCAGTAACACTTCCCTGCAGCAAAAGCTCAGCCAGGCAGGGAAGGAGTGGAAGTTTGTTTTCTGATTTTTATTTGTTTAAGCTGAATCAAGCTCTGGATGATCTAATTAATCCATTAGAGAGATACATGATGGTGCAGTAAAAGATTTTTGTGTGTAAACTCACGAAGTCACAATTAATTGTGCTGCCCACTCCAGCGAAGGGATGATGGTTAATAAAACCACGACACAGTGACCTCTGGAATTGTTTTTATCAGTCTATATATTTCCGCATCATAAGATTGAAGGGTTTTTTTTCATGGTCTTATGGGCTGAGGCTGAGTGAGCAAAATGATCCACCTGTCCTCTGCAGAATCCAAACACTAATTTTGGGAACTACTGTCTTGCAACCATCAGAACTGCAGACAACCATTTTAGCCTTCTAGAAGGAGCATTATGCTGTCACAAAGCTCCTGTACAGAACAAATATGATAGGAGCAGCTCAGCATTATGCACCATTGACTCTGGTTGTAAGTCTGGCACAATATTCGTACTTTCCTTCCTGCCTGAGTAGCACAAGCCAGAGACAAAACCTGTCAGGTTGGGTCTGCACACTCTGGCTGACACAACCTTGCCCTTAAGCCTGCTCCCACAAAGACTTCAATCCCTCAGGTTTAAGGTTATCACACAGAATCACAGAACACTAGGGATTGGAAGGGACCTCGACGGATCATCCAGTCCAATCCCTCTGCCACAGCAGGATGACCTAGACCAAGTTGCACAGGAACATACCCAGGTGGGTTTTAAACATCTCCAGAGAAGGAGACTCCACAACCCCTTTGGGCAGCCCTTCCAGTGCTCTGTCACCCTTACGGTGAAGAAGTTTCTCCTCATATTTATGCACAAATCAACAAATCCGGTGTGTCTGGAGAAATGCCCAAGTTGTTTAACAACACAGGGCACCACTATGTGAACCAAGCACATTGTAATGCCATGAAATCATAGGTGGTTTTACATTTCATGATAATTGAATGAAGATAGTGTGTTTGTGAACTGTATAGCTGAGGGGGGGAACAGCTGGATAGGAAACGAGTGGAGCAATCTTTTCTTAACTGTCACACATCCCCTCTCAAGCAGCATTAGGAGATGCATAGAGGCCTGTGAAACAAAATACACTTAATCTTTGGATTATCTCTCGGTAAAGCATAGCCCCAGCAAGAAACTAGAGCATACATCCGTGAACTCTTCAGTGTTACCTTTATTGATGCAAAAAAGGGATATAGCACGACAGTGAAAAATTTAAGGGCTACGCTTGACCTAAGGGGTTTGGACTTGAACCTTTAAATCAATGCAGCTTGCATTGATTTAAAAGAAAGTTCTGCTGCTCACTGACCTTTCTGCACAGAGGGCTGCCCTGACACCCTCACAGTCTGATCTGATGCCGAGCATCACACACCAACTTGATCTGCATGCTGGCAGTTCCCAAAAATCAAACTCAAAGAGGTACTGACAGAACAGGAGAATGCCAAAGGAAACGAACACCTCATGGTGCAGAGATGAGCAGTGAAGTATTCATCAAGGTGGCGTTCATAAAAGAGCATTATAAATACACTGACAAACTCAACATCTACCCAAGTCTGTTCTTCAGCAGCTGATGCCAAGCAGCACATGGAGCATTTTCTGAGCTCATCTGTCAGCGGTCTACACGGAGGGTGAAAAAGGAAAGGAAAACAGTTCATCTGGTAAGTAAACAGCTAGGTTGAATTCAAAGCAGAATTGAGGGTAGCACAAGCCACACTTGTCAGAAATTCACCTAATTACTGCCTCACTTTCTGCACCTGCAGAAAGCTGGACTGTCCCCTTCTCAAGGCAGAAGCAGCCTGCCTTCCTCAGGTATCTGGTACTTTCTAGACAGCTGGGATCTGGTCACAGTAGGGGCAGGAGCATTCTTCAAGGGGGCTCATTAGCAAAAAACAAATAGAAATACTTAGTTTACTTTACTTATCCAGGTTTACTTTTAGCAATTTTCCCCCACCCCATAAAACTAGCTGAAACAAATCAGTGATACAAGGAGTATTCTGTGTTTTCTAAGATAAAAGATGCTTATCTCTTCCTTTGGCAGCAGTTGCTCACCAAAAAAATTAAGCATGAAGTTTCAAACAAATATTGACTAAATCCATGATTTACCAGGGAAAAAGGCTGGAAATAATTAAAATCCTTAAAGTTCATGGGAGATGGAAACAGATTAAATCCCAGTTCTCAGCATCTGCTACTCAAGGAAACTTTACTCCAGGCAACTTTTTTAGAATTCCACTAAGACAGAGAAGAAAAATAATCCCAGCAAGCAAAAAGATTACTTTTGCAGAGACTGCATGTTAATTAATCACAAGTTAGTGTTGGACATTTCCTTTTAAATAATTGTCTGTGTTTCTGCGTTCAGTATGAGCACCTGAGCAAAAGAATTGCTACTGTACATTTGGTCATGAGTTGTCTGTGGAACACGTTTTCTTCTGCTGTGTAGAAGCTCACGCAGGCATCAGTGTCGGTGTAACAGTGGGAGGAGGGCAGGAGCAGGCTGCACTCCTGGTGTTTCGATGGAACCACATGCACTTGCACTCCCAGCCACACAGTCAGGTTACCACTACAGGGACCTGGTTATTTATGGGCAGTATTTTCTGTATTTTTAAGAAGCAAGGGACGTGCTTTAAGGCCACATACACTGAGCAGTCTGTAAACTTTTATCTGTGTTTGCATTTCACCTAAGAGAAGCTTCATCCTATACTGCAAATGCTCATAAAGTCAAAGGTCTGGCAGAGTTTAGGAAAACAGGTTTTTCTCAAAATACAAAGCGGTAGCCATGGCTTTTGGCTCTTAATTTCAGTTTTGAAGTTTGCCAGATGCGATGCACTGTGAGAGATCCAGTGAGCCTTCTCTGGGTGGATTCGCCAGCTTATGGTTCAACCTGCTTATATCTACCTCCTCTTCCCACAGTACAGACATTCTTTTTCATGTCCCTGCTGGCAAAACTCAACCCTCTCACCTCATATGCAAGGTATTCTCAAGTCCTTATTCACAAGGCAAGGTTTGAAACAAGCACTTACACCTCCACCCCAAATTGCACACTCCTGTATATTCATTTTCTATTCATTCCATCCATATCTTTTGAAAATCTAAGACTATCCTGTTCCTTTAACTCTTCCTTAATGTCCTACACTGCACTCTGAGAAGTAACTTTAAAAAGCAGGCAACAACAGCCACAACCTCTAAGACGTTTGTGTTCACCCTAGATCCAGGGGGATCACTGCAATGCTGTTTACATCCCCTCAGATGAGCAGCACAGGCAGCAAGGAACTGTTCTCAGCTCAAACCAAGCCCCAGCAAACACCTTTTTAGGCTACTAATCAGTGTGACAAAGGACTCTGTAGATGTACTATGCAGAATAACTGTCAAGTGTTGACTGAAATAAATCATTTCAGATTAAACAAGCCTTTGATGAGAGCACATCCCATATAGAGATCGGCTGAAGGTAATAGCTTTTGCTTCCCTGTGTAGGTGAAACAGCAACTTTAGTGCTTCCATTGGGGGAAGAAAAGAAGGGAAAAGGAAGAATCTTGGAAACATGGCTTGGAAGTTTAGACTTACCAAATTTGATGTATGAATACCACAGCTGCTGAATGCTCCTGCCTTTATTTCATGCCTGCTGGTTGTCCTCAGCAATAGTTACTGCAGATTTGAAAGCAGGATGACACCTACATGTAGCCAAATAACTATGTAGCTTGGAAAAAAGGAGACTGAGGGGTGACCTCATTAATGTTTATAAATATGTGAAGGGTGGGTGTCAAAAGGACGGAGCCAGGCTCTTCTCAGTGTCATCTAGTGATAGGACAAGGTACAATGGGTGTGAGCTGGAACACAGGAGGTTCCATATAAATATGAGAAGGAACTTCTTCACTGTGAGGGTGACAGAGCACTGGAAGGGGCTGCCCGGGGGGCTGTGAAGTCTCCTTCTCTGAAGACATTTAAAACCCTCCTGGATATGTTCCTGTGCAACTTGATCTAGGTGATCCTGCTGTGTGGGGGAATTGGACCGGATATCTTTCAAGGCCTCTTCCACTCTCTGATGTTCTGTGATTCTGTGATAGGACACGATGCAAGATATCAAAAGGCACGGATACAATATCCAAGGATATTGTAAAACAGGCAAATGTTTGTATTGCATTATCACCCCTAGGTCAGTGGGCTTTCTGACTGGCAAAATCTTGGTACTCTCACTGGCTAAGCACCACCTGCGAAAGCAGCTCACAGCTGGCAAGAAGCAAGTCAACCCCTCCAAGCATGCCAAACCCCACTGGGGATAAAACCCTACAAGTCGTGGGAGAAGTGCTTGCACAAGCTGCACAACAACGTGAACTTCTGATCACAGAATCACAGAACATTAGAGACCGGAAGAGACCTTGAAAGATCATCACGTCCAATCCCCTGCCACAGCAGGATCCCTTAGATCCAGTCGCACAGGAACACAATGCCATTTCATCAATGTTTACACTAATTAACAACATTCCGCACGTTTCTGGTAGGTGCTCAGGTCCTTCTGAAGAATTTATGAAACCCACTGTAATACACTGTCTTTCCCAAATGTTTTAGTTCCCAGCACATCTGTACAGAGGGGAGAATAATACATAGGCAAGCACTTGTCACAGTATTGCCAACAGTTATTATTTCATTGCAAAACTCTCAGTCCAGGGCAGCTTCTTACCATAATGAAAAGTTCACTTTCTTTTCAAGTACATTTCTCCTTATAGAGAAAAGCTGAAAAATAGGACCCAAATGCAGTTCAGAGGCTCAACAATCCAGTGGTAAATAAACATAACTCAATATATTTATTTGATTTGAAATTCACATGACTTTTAATCATATCTCATATTTTTCCCCCCATGAATGAGTCAAGATGTTGAAAGCCTGGGTTTCATAAAATTCTCGTAACATTTTTTTGCATTCCACAGAGCCTCTGGCATTTCTTCTGTGACAAATACAACACGTGTGGTGAGTATACTGAAAATAGACACAAGCTTATCACCAAGGTCATTTTTTTTTTTGATGCCACAAGAAGGGCTTGTATTTTGGGGCATCACCTCTCCTATAGATACTAGTCCCAATCATTCGCGTCTTGTCACAACTGAGCTGGCACAGCTTCTGCTCTGGTCCTTACAAAACCTGAGGAAGTGACAGACTCCAAGGAGAAAATTAGCCAAAGGAAATCACAGAAAATCCCAGCAGAGATATCTCTAAGAGATACCTTAATACACAAATCTTTAAGTGAAGTGTGATACTGGGACCAGAGGAAGAAGACCTCTAAATGCCTTGACTATAATTTTCAATATCCATTTATCACCGAATCATAGAATCATTATGGCTGGAAAGTACCTCCAGGATCATCAAGTCCAGCCCTCATCCCAACAGCTCCCTAACCCCTAGGCCATGGCCTCAAGTGCTCTAGCTATTCATCTTTTAAGCATCTCCAGGGATGGTGACCCCACCACCTCCCTGGGCAGCTTGTTCCAGTGCCCAACTACTCTCTCAGGAAATAACTTCTTCCCAAGATCCAATCTAAACCTCCCCCTGATGCAACTTGAGGCCATTTCCTCTTGTCCTATTATTAGTAATTTGGGAGAAGAAAGCAGCACCAGCCTTGCTACCATCTCCTTTTAGGAGCAGCATACACCAGAAAAGACCCTCCCTTACTAAATGATGCTAAAGCCCTTTTCTCGTGGGCCACGCAACTCGGATAAGGGGGAAAGGAACACATCTTGGCACACTCCTATCAAAGCCCAGGTAGCCCCACAACTGTCTGTCTGTGAAGGTTAAACAAAATTGAAGGCATCAACAGCTCCAGAAAACTGAGCACCAGTAAAGTGAAGCTTCTCTGACGGTTTGTTTCATGATGCCCATACCAGTAGGGTCCTACAAGACAGTAACGCACAAACCAAAGTATCGGGGGTCACAACTGCCTTTGTCACAAGAAGCAGTAAGCACTCTTGATGACACTGGCTTTCTTCAGCCATTGGCTCACTGCAGCTGCAGACACTACTCACATATGCAGTAATGGGAAGGGGAAAGAGTGCCGCTTGACTGAGCAAGTGCGGTGAAACCTCCAAAGCTGTGATCTATTGTCTATCTGGAAAATGTGTCTCCTATGCCTTTTTACTCTGCTTTTGCTTACTATTTCTTTCTCAAATGGATGGTAGCAGGTCTTACTTGTTTTGCCCTAAGAAAAATGTAATTTTCTACACTTTTTGTGCTGATTAGGAAATTAACAGGCGGTATAAGCAAGGTTAATTGCTTTTCCCCTTCAAAAATGAACTGCTCTTGAAAGAATTAGAGTAACAACAAGAGATCACCCACACACACAACTCTACACACACTATCAAATTAAACAAAATTTGCTGGCAACTGAGATTAATGGCTAAAGCCAGGTGATGAAAACATTTAGGGGGTTTTTGTTAACCAGAAAGTCATCTAGGTAAAAGTTTAATTGTCTTTCAGATCTACTGTGATGTAATAAACGTCTATTAATGTTTAGCAGCAAATTGGGTTTTAATGATCATTGCTATTTTTGGCTGTTGGGTGACACATAGTTTAAATATAAATGAGATTTATGTTTTACACCAGGATGACTTTCTTGGATGTCCCTCCTTGACTTAACCTCTTCACACCTCACAAGACATTTAATATAATTCCACTTCTAATAGATTGTGAGCCAATAGGATCATATTTGCTACTACTGATGTTTTCAACGAGAAATAAAAATCAATGAGGTTTATGCTAAAGATAAGTGCAAGTGATTAATTAAGAGTAAGTGTCTCAGAAAATATTAGGAGGGTTATGTTATTCAACCAAATTATGCAATTTAAGAAAAAGTCTGGAAAGAAGTAAAATCTGTCAAAAACTTCTGACCTTGCTGTGTTGGAGAAATCTTAGTTAGAATTTGTTAGTCTGTGGACACTCTCAAAAATGAATATTAGTTGGTGAGAAATATTGTCTCCTTTTTCAACACAAGAAGTCAACCTTAAGCATTCATGCCTGAAAAAAAAGATTTCTTCTTAGACCTAGAGACAACAGAGCAGCCCAGTGGGTTGCTAGGAGAAAAACAAACAGCACTTGATGTAGTATAGAAAGAGCAGGCAACCGAGGCAAAGTAAATCCACAGATTGGGAAAGCAAGACAGTAGCATGGAGGTGGTATTTTTCATCACAAAAAAAAGCATAGATATGCATGCAGAAGAATAAATATTGCATCTAAATTTCTAGCCATGATATTTTCCAATAAGCTACATCAACAGGAAAACTAGAAAAAGAAATAGGCAAAGTAACAGAACAAAAAGTATTTACAGTTCCCTACAGCAAATGTTTATGCAGCGATAACAGAGACCAGCTTTTTCCACATTTCACCTCAAAAATGAGGTCTGTTGCACACTAAAAGTCCAGCCTCTTATCTTTGGAGAGGTTAAAATAAGTGAGAGATTGTAATCACTGCCCTCACTTTCTGCACAGATATTCTGGTTATTATTTATGGTTTGCTAACACCGGTCACCATCTAACCCAAACCACAGTTATAAAAAGTCCTGAGCATTCTTATAGTAAAACACAGCTTCCCTCCTCCTTTCTCTTCCTTTCTCACACTATCCAATCAACAACAGTGGGAGGAAAACTCTGTTGCAGACAAGGGTGTAGAGAGAGAGTGGCTGGAAACTTCCATGTGTGCCTTTCAACTCTGAAATCAAGCTTCAGCCAAGTCAGTGCTCTATTCCCCACTTTCATAACAAGTCTCAGCTTTCCTTATTCCCCAAAGAAGCAGCCATTCTTGTGAGAGCAACTGTACTCAGTTCCATTTCTGTCAACAATCATCACGCCTCTTCTACCCCATCCAGGTGTTTGCAGTTGCCTGAGCTTTGTCCCTTTCTAGAGAAGTACTCTGGAGGTCTTTTAGGTTAGCAACAAACTCAATCTCTTCAGCATTAACTGTATATCCAGCAAACTGGATCGCAAAGCTCTCAAACCTTACAGAAATCATAGACTCATAAAATGTATTGGGTTGGAAGGGACCTCTAAAGGTCATCTAGTATAAGCCCCCTACAATAATCCTCAACAACCCCCTTGCTGTCTTCACAATGTTGGAAGAGAAGGCTACAGATAATGTAGGATAAAACACTGCTAAACCCCTGCCCAGTGAAAGCACGACTGCTCAACTGCATGTGAAGGTACTTTGGAATCATCCCAAGCCAGCAGTTCTCTCTCAAACACGAGCTGATAGACCGCAACTTCTTTGGTCTCCTACCTAACAAGGAGCATCATTCAACTCTATGCAACAGCGATTAGCAACCCAAAGAGGCCACCGCACTACAACAGAAAGTCACCGCTTCTCTTGGTACTACAAAGGAAACTAGAAACTCTGGGTGAATAAAATATTTATATAATACAGATCACATACACTTCTCCCTTTTGAAGTGAAACAAAGGCTAGATACTTCCAGCTGAAACTACAAGAGGGATCTTAACTAAACGAAACATTTAAAGCTGGCTGGAATGTCACCACAAGCTTCCAGCTGAAGCCTCCATTCTTGCACAGCAACCTGTCACTGCCTAGACCTACGCGGCCACCAGTTTTTCTACAAAGGGACTTGTCCCATCTCTCTCTCCCACAAAAGGTATTTTTAGGGCAAGATCTTGCTTTTTGCACGCGAATAGCAATTTCTGCAAAAGTAAACCTTGCTCCAGTAAGCGTGTGTGCTTTTAAAGGGTACTATACAGTTTCCAAACAATTAAATGCTTGGCTAGGTAAAAAGCTAAAATTCATTACTTCCTCGAGTGCTTTCTTGTAGGAATTAATTGTGAGGACAATCAGAACAAACGTGCTTTTTAACAGAATTGTCTTGGGCAGCTGAGTAAAGAATGTGAGACATTTGCCCTATTTTCATTCCTCATAGCTGAGGATCAGTGACAACCACAGAAAAAAGGAAGTAAAACTGTTTTAAATTTGCTAGTCTAAAACGTGCCTGACTCAGTAGGGCTTCACAGCTGAACACATTTAATCATGACCCAGTACACAGTAAGTCACTGAAAGGTGCACAGGAAAACCAAAGCTAGTTCTTAGTACAGAAGGTAAAGTCAGATAGTAACATGTAAAGAAAAGGGCTAGGAGGGGAAAAGTGAAAAACCAAACCCTGAAGCTTTCTTGGGAGTTTTTACCCAAGTGAACCTACGGCTACTTGGCTTTCCCTGAAATTAAGATCTTTTCACAGAATCACAGAAGATTAGGGATTGGAAGGGACCTCAAAAGATCATCTAGTCCAACCCCTCTGCCACAGCAGGATCACCTAGATCCAGTCACACAGGAACAAATCCAGGTGGGTCTTAAACATCTCCATTGAAAGAGGTTCCACCACACCTCCCTGGGTAGCCCATTCCAGTGCTCTGTTACCCTCACCGCAAAGAAGTTCCTTCTTATATTTACGTAAAACCTCCTCTGTTCCAGCTTACACTCACTGCCCCTTATCCTGTCATTAGATGACACTGAGCAGAGCCTGCCACCCTCCTCCTGACACCCACCCTTCACATATTTATAAACATTAATGAGGTCACCCCTCAGTCTCCATTTCTGCAAGCTAAAGAGACCCGGCTCACTCAGCCTTTCATCATAGGGGAGGTGTTCTACTCCCTCTAGCATCTTAATGGAGGGAAGAAGAGAAAAACCAAACTCTGATGCTTTCTCAGGAGTTTTTCCCAAAGTGAACCTACTCCTACTTGACTTTCCCTGAAATTAAGGGATTTAGATCTTTAGATAAATTATTGTGAAACTGGAGCAACTGTATTCAACAGCAATGAATAGTTGTTGAAAGTACAACATTTACAGTTTCCAAACTGAAGCAATGAAGTCTTATAACGTTTTACAGTGTGAAGCACATATTGAACTTAAAAGAATCAAGAAAATAATGTAAACATGCAGCTCAGTCACAGGCATCTGGCACAAACCAATAGCATCCAATACTGCCAGACTGAAATGGGATGGTTGTACCACTGCGACTCTGCATGAACTTAATTACTCAATTTCCATTAATGCTAAGGAGTAAGCAGCCTTATTTCCATACACGCTATGTATAGCCGTGTAAAATCTGCTGTAATACTGTCATTCGTGACGGTACGCATCAAGGATGCAAGTCTACCTATTTTACTCTTAATACAGTGCTTCCACCTAGAAAGAGATGTCTCAGTAGTCAAGAAGAAACATTTAATTGTAAAAAACACACTCAATTCTAAAGAAGAAATTAAGCACCTCTGGCAGTTTTAAGGCGCAATAATTAATCTGATGCATGGGCCTGTCTCCTGTGATATTTTGCAAGGGGCTCCATAAATACCAGAGTGTTTGATATGCAAGATTAATTTGCGGGAGTAGAGAGGAGACTTTTGCTATTTTCTGAAACATCCCCTGTGAAAGGAAGACTACATTTCTCATCCTCTGCAGGAGAGAGTTTCAAAGGCACGGCTCAAATGGTAGCTCATCTGAGGTGACTGGCAAAACCCCACTGATTTCTGCGGGAAGCAGCGCAGCCAGGAGAGGGCCTTTGAAAACATCACCGCAAGCCTAACAGGCACCATCCAAAACCATTGTTGTTTAAGGTCACAGCTGAAAGTGGGGCTGCAATAAAGTATTTCATTCAATTACCTGAAAAGCCATTCACAGTAAACGACAAATGCCGACTCTTTACTACATATGTACTTTGACTTATTTTACTGTAAGAGGAATAAGTACTCCAGTTTATAAAACAAAGGGTAAGCAGCAAAGAGAAATCAGCCATAAAGTTTTTGCTAAAGCAATCGCCTTTGTTCATTTTGTTCTCCCTATAAGGGAGATTCACAAGGGCAAAGCAGAAACACTGGGCTTCAAAAGTAACCAAAATTGGCAAATTGTGCAGAAAGATAGATAGTGTCATTGTTTAGCACTTGGCACCAGTGTGGATCGGAGCGAGCAAGAACACAGATTGCCTGTGATGGGAAATCTATCAGATGTAACAGAGCCAGCCAATGGCTAAAAACCCAACATTAAGATCCTTTATTCATTGCTTACCTTGCATTTACATAAGTTTCACATCCAAAGCAGAGAGACCACCAAAAGAGGCAACGTATGAATTAAAAGAAAACTTTTTTCAGCTAAGCAGAAGGTCAAGACATCCTGTTCATCCAAATTAAGTGACAACAAAAAGAGTAATTCATAAAATTAAAATGTCTCTCGAGTAATATTTTTCCATTCGAGCTTTGCCTGGGTAGAAATAGAAATAAGAAAGGAAGACTCAAACATATATTCTGAGGACAGGAAGAGGAAAGTTACTTCCTAGCAGCACAGAATCACAGAACATTAGGGATTGGAAGGGGCCTCAAAAGATCATCCAGTCCAATCCCTCACCACCGCAGGATCACCTATATCCAGTTGCACAGGAACATATCTAGGAAGATTTTAAACGTCTCCAGAGAAGGAAAGCTCCTGTCAGGAAGGCCCAACCCTTAAAAAATGTTCCTGTCTTCTTAACCAAACAGCCTCTGGAAAGAACACCTCATGTTATTACAGGCAGGGCAGAAATGACTGCAGAGATAAGCAGCAAAGCAAGAGCTCATCTTCACCAAGCTAAGAACTGCATCTGTGAGGCTGGCAATTCCAAAGGCAGCCTGCATGGAAAACACTGCCCAGTGGAAGCACACAGCTTGTATCTCTGTGGAGTAGAGCAAAGCTGAGCTGTAGCTACAGGGAGAAAACTAAATCAATACTGCTCAGGGCCAATATCGGTAAGCTACTAACCAAAGGAGCAGCAACGTGAACCTATTGTTTCTGTAGAGCTCTATTTCCAGGCTGTTTCCATCATGCACTGAAACATTTCTATCATCTGGCCAAAATGGAAAACTGGAGACCCAAATTCCTAATTAATACCTCCTAAAAATCTGAAGTCACACTTAGTTAACTACCAAAACCTTCAGAGCACGATTGGCATTATATGTTTGTCAGATTGCTGTACGTCCAGACCAAAAATAGGTTTGGAAATTCTGCTGCAGATTTATCAGGCTGCACACTTAGTTATGACAACCTCAGGCAAAGTTCAGCAAGGCTACCTGGGTGGGTTCACGGCACGCTCTGCCTGACCGAGAACTGCTCCTGCAGCGCGCACGCAAAGCACGGCGCTGCGCGGGGCCTGTAACGGCAGGATTAATGCAGGGGCTTTTTTTAACATGCATCCAGAGACCGAAAGGACTGCTGACCACTGAAGACTTGAATGTCCCCATCTTCCTTCACAGCCAAGTGAAGGGCTTCTGGGGACGTCCTTATCTTCCCCTCCCTTCCAGCTGCTCCCCTCGAGTCAGGGTGAAAACTGGGGCAGGATTAGAAAAGAGCCGGGGGATAAACACATCAGTAAAACAATAAATACCAGCTAGACAGCTACAAGGGTCAGGAGATGTTTTGGAAGATTACAACTTCAAAGAGCGCAGCGAGCGCTGACAGATGAAGTTCTTCTGAAAAATACGTGCAAGTTGAATACACACAACAGGATGTATCTTCATCATACAGAGTTCTCATCGCTTTCATTTGATTTTATTTTTTCAAGTGTCTAGAACACCAAGAGCTGCCTTACGTACCAGTGCTTTGCTGCCAGCGAGCTCGTCCTCAGAGAGCCCTGGGAAGAACACTTTCGGCGCGGCACCAGAGGCCTCCAAGGAGAGTTCTTTAACGAGTTGGATATGTGGGGGGGGGGTTAGGAGAAACAGAAGTGGAGGAAGAGTCTGAAAGGGTCCCACACACCTCCCAAGAGGCATCTCAAGGGAAGCCTTCATGGGTTACTGTGGCTACCACGCCAGCCCTGCTCCCTCCCTTCACATGGGACAGAGCAGAGGCAGGGCAGCACCACCTCTGGGCGCTTGGGCCCACTGCCCCAGGAGCTGTGGGGCCAGGCCTACAGTCTTCAGCCCCAGGGCCTTGGGCCCCATGGCAACCCTTGGCCCCAGGGTCTTACTCTGATGGCCCCAAGCAGCAATTCTCCTCATCCCACCCCTACTCAGACCCCACAGCGATGGACTAGTGAAGTCCAGCAGCTGCAGCTGCAGTTGGGCACCATTTCTCCAGCACCCCCCTCCCAGGCCTACAGCGCAAACCAGTCATCCTGGCTGGTGCTTCTTTGTGGAGAGTAGCTCCCTCACACTGACCCACATGCAGGATGTAGTAGGCAAACCTAGAGGCCATACAATTGCTAACAGAGGTTAGGCCAGGCAGGCAGGAATTCCAGTGTGCAGAAGCCTCGTTACCTGAGACTGAATGCCTCAAATCCATCAGGCAGCCCTGAAGTGCCCCAGCACACTGGAAGACACGACAAGAACATGGCTGCTGTCCTTCACCAGGCAAAGAGGTCAGGCTGCACTTTCACAAGTCAACCAACAAGTACAGGAGCACTCTGAAAACAACGGGGCCTTTGCAAAAGATAACCCAAGAGCCACAACACTTCCCCTTTTCCAAAACTGTCAGATGTTCAACACACCCACCCTCAGAGAAATGGTCCAGCCATTAACAGTAACTGCGTCTTAACATGCATCAGTAAAAGATGTAGTGCTGCAGAGACTAAATGGGACTTAGAGAAAAGAAGCCATAAATCTTTGTCAGCCCTGTCAGCCTCTCAGAAATGAACACTTAATACAACTGGCTTGGAGTACTTCACTTCTTGCTCAGCTGAGATACCAATTATGGTACCACTATGATCAATTTTAATCATTGCTGTTAATGGTTCCCCAATTTATTTCATCCCCTTTCTGCACTAATGAGCTGTGCTCAAAGTCTCATGACTCAAACGCTTCTCCCTCCCAGAAGAATAAAGCCATCTTTTGCATTTCACCCCATAATACTGCTGACCTATTCAAAGACATGTGAAAGGACTCCAGACGTTTGGACACTCACAGTCTTGTTCAGAAAGTACAGTTACACTGCAGCTGGCCACAGGGTGATGAAGCCAATTCACAAAAGCAGATGTGTGCATCCCAGCCCCCAATCCTCAAGAGCTCACAAAGTCCTTGTGACCAGGTTATGCTGGAACCATTTATCAGACAAACTAATAATATCTTTGGTGCTCAGGATCCAAGAAAATGAGAGAGTAAAAGTGACATACAGAACTCCTCTCACTTTTCTTGTAACAGCTTTTGCAGTCATTCCCCGATAAAACTAAGGTTAAAGTAATTCAGGCAAGAGCACGTCAAAGACAGCTTCTTTTCTGTGGTAATTAAAAAAAACAAAAACAAAGCCAAGATTTTAAAAGTTAATTTTTCTCTTCTCGTTCCCTCTCCATCCTACCAATTACCTGTATTCTTTCCTGCAGTGGGTTCATGGCACGGTGTACCAGTCACTGGACTACCTGGCTGCCTGAGGTCCAAAACTACAACAAAACACATTGACAAGTATCCCCAGCACCCTCTCTGCATGACAAAAGCCATCTTCATGCCCATAAGATCTTAACCATCCTCCGCAAATTTATACCTCCATGACCGACAACACTTCACTTATGATGGAGTGGTGCTCGTGAGCAGTTTTTTCTTTATCAGAGCATTGGATGCTGCTGTGACACCAGGTATCTTCTAGGCTCTGAAACCCTGAATGACTTTGGTTATGAAGAAGCATCTTCTTATTCTGTATCTATGGGGGCAAACTTCAGGGCTGAATCATGGCAGTGTCTGGCTAGGGAACGGTCCCGTGAAACACAGCAATACATTTCATGGGATATTTCCTTTTAACTCTCTGCCCACAAATTTTATGCCATATGGAGAGCTGGCAAAGGGGAGAGGACAGATGTCTGGAGACATTATAGTTAGTGCGTTAACTGCCTGTGAGTTTATTCATCAAAAGGTGATCACCCTTTGTTCTGCTAGGAATTTAACTTTCTTTGAGAGGTTGATAGCAAATCACTGCTGCAGAGTTGTCACAAAGCACCAAGTGATTTAATCATGGCTGATTAAAAAGCACGACTCTTGGCCCGAGATACTAAACATTAAGCAAAGCCTACAAAGGCAAAATGCCACTAAAAGGTGACACCAGCAGCAAAGGGGATGAATGGAAGCCCTCTCTCTAGCTAAGCAGGCTCCGTGCAGGTTTGCACACCCATGTAAGACAGTGGTCCAGGCTGGATGTTAAAGGGATGCACAGCTATACCAGCAAAAAAAGTTCTGCAACACCAAAGAGAAGATTCTTTCTCCACATGCAAAGAAAAGAAAGGTTTGGAGATTTGAACAAGCACAATGCTCCCTCTTTTAAAAAGACAGACTTGAATGTTCATGCTATAACAAAGCAAAACTCATCACTGAAGCTATTCACTTTACAGAAGTGTTTCACAAAGACAGAGCTCACATGTCATGTCCTTTGATTCAACCTAGAGTTCATTTCCTGTGGACTAAGGAGAGCATTAAGTGGCCATGTGGTTCTTGGGAATAAGAAAACAAATTTGGAATACTCAATCATTTAGCAAATCTCTTTCAACAGTAAATCTCCCTTTGGAGACTGCATCCTGTAAGCAACACTTCCTGTGGCCATCGGCCATAGGAATCTGCAGTCTTGCAAGCTGCAGACAAAAGTTCGAGTGACAATTCAGCTTACAGGTGGATGGGCACAAAGCCCCAGACTTGTCACACTGTTTGGAGGAATATTAGAGACACAAAATAAAGCTTCTTTTGACTCCAACCAATGTGAGGCTGAAGGCAAGCTACCCTGGCATCTTCTTCACCTGCACATTGGATGAACAGCGATAGTGAAATCAGAAACATCAGAGACAGAAGTGAAGGGAGACATGATCTAGAGGGAACCATGCAACACTACTCACAATAGAGAAATCTCAGAAAACAGGTGATGGAATAAGTTGGCAAATGGGGAGGCAGCTGGTAGCATTCTCATCAGGTTTGCTACTAACACACCTACAATCTGGACAGGCTGGAACCGTGGGCTGAGGCCAACTGTATGAGGTTCAACAAGGCCAAGGTCCTGCACTTGGAACACAACCCAGTGCAACACTACAGGCTTGTGGGAGAGCGGCTGGAACGCTGCTTGTCAGAAAGCAACCTGGGGGTATTGTCTGACAACCAGCTAAATACGTGCCAGCAGCATGCCCAGTTGGCCAAGGCCAACAGCATCCTGGCTTGTAGCACAAGTAGTGTAGCCAGCAGGACTACAGCAGTCTTAGTACTGAACACTGGTGAAATCTCACTTTGAGTACAGTGTTCAGCTTTGGGTACCTCAATACAAGCAATGTATTAAAGTGCTGGGGCATGCCTGAAGAAGGGAACAAACCTGGTGAAGTGTCTCGAGCAAAGTCCTGTGAGTAGCAGCTGAGGGAGCTGAAGTTGTTAGTCTGGAGAGGAGGAGGCTGAGGAAAATGTTCCCATATTGCTTCCTACAACTACCTGAACCTACCTGAAAGGAGGCTGCAGCAACACCGCTGTTAGTCTCTTTTCCCTCGTAACAAGCAATAGGATAACAGGAAGCACCCTCAAGTTGTACCAGGGGAGGTTTAGGCTGGGCTGGAACATAGGAGGTTCCATATGAATATGAGAAGGAACTTCTTCACAGTGAGGGGGACGGAGCATTGGAATGAGCTGCCCAGGAGGGTTGTGGAGTCTCCTTCTCTGGAGACATTTAAAACCTGCCTGTATATGTTCCTGTGTGTCTTGGTCTAGGTGATCCTGCTGTGGCAGGGAGATAGGATTAGATGACCTTTCAAGATCCTTTCCAATCTCTAATGATTCTGTGACATTAGGAAAAACTTCACCCAAAGGGATGGTCTAACTTTGGAACAGCTTGCCCATGGAAGCAGTTGAGTCACCATCCCTGGAGATATTTAACAGACAAGCACTTAAGAATATGGTTTAATGGTGGACTTGGCAGCACCAGGTTTAAACTGGACTTGACTTTCAACCTAAAGGAGGCAACGCACAGAGGCTGTTCTTCAACATAGCACACCTATCCAGTATCTTCACCCAACCACTGTTCAACAGTTACAAACTTTTACCTTGTCCAAGTATGGCTGTAGAAGACAGGCATGAAAAAGCTGGCTCTGGAGAAATGGCCTTCATTAAGTCAGAGATGTAGGAAGACAAAAATATCCATTGGAAGCACCAGTGTAACTTGGAGGTATCTTGGTACCCTCTACAGCGTGGAAACGACTGCCCCACTCCTTGGAAGTGTTTATAATTTACAGTGGAGAGGGAAAACAACTGGAGACCGTGCTAGCAATTCAAGGAAACAAGAGCTGTGAGGTTCTCAAGATAAAACACCATTTGCTAATGTATCATGTGTTTCTTCTGGCACGTGATGAAACTGCCTGTTTCTGCCTTCAAAATTCAGGTCAGTCACTGTCCCTCACTCACAGTGTCACAGCCGCTCTGAAAATACACATCAAAGCATTAGCTGAGAAAGCGAACCACCCCGCAGGCTGCAGCGCGGGTCAGGCACGCGAACGCTTTCCTTTTGTGCCTGTGCAGAAGGCCAAGCTCACTCCCGGCAAGAACGTGGATCCCAGCCACCTGCGAGGAGGCCAAGTCAGTGGGCAAGCAAAACTGCCGTCCCACTGCCCCACACGGCAATGTTCTCGCTTAGCAGAGGTGGGAAATAGTAACGTGCTGCCTCCCACAGCACCTCCCTTCAAGAGGCAGCAGGAGTGAGTAACATGCTGAGTGAAAGAACTCCTGCACAGAGCCTTCTCTTGCCTCCCAACAGCAGCCCACAGGGCACATAAACATGCAGTGATCTACCCAAGGGTAACACAAGAGGGCTGTTAAATAGGCTCTTCTCTGAAAGAAAGAAGGACTAAGGGCAAAACAGAGACTATACTAATGAACCGTTCACAAGGTGCAGAGATTTGTTGGCTTTAAACTCTCAGCCATCAGATGCTGAAACACCTCTCTGCAGGGTTTACTGACCAAAATAAACAGCATGCATGTGTGCGTGCAGATTTCATTTTGTTTTAAGCTCCTAGCACTTTACCACAGGTGTAAAGGAACCCCCACACACACCACACCCCACGTAGGAACAACTGAATAACGAACGCAAGACCAAACGGCACAGCTTATCTTTTTTTCACCTGCTTCAATGCCTCTACTCCCCTGCTCATAACAGACACCAGCACAAAGAAACATGGACACAGGACAGGAGCCAAAAAAGAATGTCAAAGGGCCATGTTCCAGGAGCTCCAGGGCTAATGCTGGGACAAAACAAAAGTCAGTTAAAAAGAACCCAAACCAAAGCCACAACCAAAAAACAATGGTGGGGCAGACACAGCCTGTGTTATCTTCATGTTCTGTTCCTTCTCCATCGATCTAGTCCCTAACACAGCGTATTTGCTTCCAGTTTTCAGAAAATGGCTCTGTAGTATTTGGGGGTTGACTAGACAACCTTTAAAGGTTCCTCCCAACCCTTTTGTTTTTGGTTCACCCCACAGCTGAGAGACCAAATCTGAAGATGCAATTCTCATGCAGTAACAGAACTGAAGGAGCTAAGGTATCAAATGCAAAGAGTTCACAGTGAAACTGCTGAAAGAGGCAATTCTGAACAGTTGTATCCAGCGGCTCCTAGACACCGCTCCCAGATGTGAAGCCTCAACACCTTTTCTCCAGTCACCATCCTTACAACAAAGAGAGACACTAAGTTTCCACATCAAAGGCAGAGGAATCCTCTGCTCTCTCGAGAAACAGCTCATCTAACTGTACTCAAGGGCCAAACAGCCACTAGACCCCAGCTCCACAAAACTGCCACAGCCAGGCAAGGGTTTAGCCCGAGTTCTTTCACAGTTCTGAAGTGCTGCGTTACACGGCCATCCAAGCCGCACTCTGCCACACACAAGTACTGCCGGATAGGAACAAATGAAGAATTGATTCCGAGCTGCAAACACAAAACATGACCTAATCCACTATAGCGTTTTTAATTAGAATAATAAATTTCAACAATAAAAAGTCCTATTTCCTGAGACGAAAAGCTTCTACTATAATTCAATGAAGGCTGTAGGAATCGGGCCAAAATAACGCTAGAAATGGCCAGCAAGCAGAAAGACCACTCTGCCTGTGATGGCACCATGCCTATACACCCAGCATTAGCACGGCACCATCCCAAATACTAAGTCCTGAAACATGATCTGATTTTGCATTCTCTAGCGAATCCATACACACACGTAATTGCACGGTGAGCAGGACAAAGCCCTCACAGGAGAGCAAGTCTTCTCAAATTATTTCATAGTCCCCGCAGGACAACAAGCATGTGCCTCCAGACCACAATGTGCCCCCACAGGGCATCTCACAGAAATTTGCCTGTGAATCAGGTATCCAGTTGCAGGCACATCCTCTGTGAGAATACCTTTAATTTCTGCATCAAGAACTGCACTTGGCAAGAGCAGTGGAAACCCCTAAATCAGTCCATTCTCAGCTCTGCAACTCTTGTTTTCTCCCTTAGGTTGTTTTTGTTGCTCTGTGGGATGCGAACAGCTTTTACACATCCAGACATCAGCCAGCTGCAGCTTGTGCACATTGCTACTCCTAGATTCATAACAGATATGCAAAAAGAATTCTACTTAACAGCCACACACCTCACAAAAAACAAAACTAAGGAGACTGAGGGGTGACCTCATTAATGTCTATAAATATGTGAAGGGTGGGTATTAGGAGGATGGAGGCAGGCTCTTCTCAGTGTCATCTAGTGATAGCACAAGGGGCAAGGGGTGTAAGCTGGAACATAGGAGGTTCCACATAAATATCAGAAGGAACTTCTTCACAGTGAGGGTTACAGAGCACTGGAACAGGCTGTCCAGCGTCTTCAGTGGAGACGTTTAAAACCCGCCTGGACATGTTCCTGTGTGGCTGGATCTAGGTGATCCTGCTGTGGCAGGGGGATTGGACTGGATGATCTTTTGAGGTCCCCTCCAAACGTTAATGTTTTGTGATTCTGTGTAAATAGTAAAACCCATTTACAGGTTACTCAGGAGGGAAGATGAGTACGTGGAGCAGGCACAAACTGATGCCCTGTGTCCTGTGCATCCCAAAAGGCTGCATTTTGCTACAAGCACCTATTGGACCAAAAGCAGCCCTCAGCAATCAGCAAACAAACCACCTGAATTAAAGCACTTTTAACAGCAAAGATAAGGTGAGGGGAGAAACAAATCAAAAGTATATGCCTTGATATCGCTAACAAAACTATGTCAAAGACATTGTTGAGTATAAGCAGAGAAGTCTAACAGCAATACTTATGACAATCTACACCTCAGGTTACAGGAGCCAAAGAGAAGCACCTTAGAAAACAAAATTGTGACATGTTGGAAGTCAAAACAAATGAGCGCTTAGCTTTAGAAACCTGTAACAGCCAAATCCAAAATGCCACGCAAATAATTCTCCATCAGTTACACATTGTAAAACAAGCCAGCAAGGTTCTGAAGATGGAAACATGGGAAAAGTTAAGGGGCTTACGGCAGGCAACATAAAATCACTGTTTCCCAAGCAACCCACAGTTTCTCTTACTACACAGGCAGCTTACTTTGAGTTTATTCCTTGTTCAGATTACTTTTGCTATTTCTGCTCCATTTTTAAGCCACTTACAACACACACACTGCCAAGATCCTGTGGATGTCTACAGAACTGTGAAGCAAGAGGGGAAGGTATCTGCTGCCAGACCCTTGGACTTGGGAACTATCCAGGGGGAAGCACAGCCACACCAAATTTCTTCCTACTTGTGCCACTAGGGTTGTTAAAAGCAGTGTCTGTTTTTGTGCTGAGAGGACGAAAGACAGGTCAATGGGATCATTCAGTTTGGACTCAAGAGCTACAGAAGAGAATGACCCTGCTGGAAACAGTTCACTCTTGGGGGCTGAGTTAAGGTCACCGTTATTTCAGCCCCCTGGAGAGCTCAGGAGGCTAGAATATAAATTAAAATATTATAAACAGTGCTGAGCAAAGGTTGCTGCTACCGTCTCAGAGGCAGCACCGCATTGACCTGCATTTGGGTTACACCATGAATCATACTCAGCTTGAGCCCACCAAGAAAAGTTCACCAGCACCACTCCAGAGAGGACTGTGAATCAGGGTAACTCCCTTGACTTTCTGTCATGGTGCCAGAGAAGTATTTGCAACTTTGAGGTGATGCCAGATGGAAAGGAATGATTTTGGCCATCTTAACCCGAGACCTGACATCGATACGGAGCGTTCAGAGAAGCAAATCGGTGTTCTTCAAGCAAAAAGAGAAGGCACACTACCCCAAACCAGTAAGCACATACAACCTTCCAACTCTTTGTCCAAGTTAAACTTTTGGCCAAATCAAGCTGCTTGTCAAGCCTCAGTAGAAGTAAAGCTTTATTCTTACCCTGTTTGGTGATTAGAAATTGCACGGACAGTAGAGCAGAGCAAGCAGCTGAGATTTGGGAACCCACTCTCTGCTTATGCCTATGAAACTCAACCACATTGCCTTGTCAAGACACCTGGTGCTTCTCACCACTTACAGCACTAAAACGTGAAAGTTTGGTTTAAGGTCATTCTTCTAAAGAAGAGCATATTCTACTTTTCTTGCAAGCCTCAAACTGACTTTCTGATCCATCAGAAAAGTACTTGGGGCCATCAAAAAAGAACTGACTTACAATTATTGACTTTTTATTTTTCAGGCTTTTCATTTGCAAACTGAAATGTTTTCCCTGGAACAACTTCAGCGAAATGAAGACTTAAGTCCTGGCTCAGAGTTTCACTGCCCCACATGGTGTAATTTCAAGTAGCCAGAATGACACTTTCTACCACAAAGAGATTAAAAAGTCTACATAAACCAAGTGCCAGCTAATAGCAGGATGCCAAATAAACTGTAATGACTAATCCTGCCTTCACATGAGAGCATAAAAAACTGTGTTAAGAGCACTGGGGTTGTTTAGCCTGGAGAAAAGGACACTGAGAGGAGACCTTACTTACTTTAGAACTACTTGAAAGGAGGTTGTAGAGTGGTTGGGGTCGGTCTCTTCTCCCAAGTCAACAGTGATAGGATAAGAATTTTGCCAGGGCAAATTTAGGCTGGATATCAGGAAAGATGTCTTCACTGAAAGAGTGGTCAGGTATTGGAACAGGCTGTATGGGAAGGTGGTGGAGTCATCATCCTTGGAGGTGCTGAAAAGACATGTAGATGTGGCACTTGGAAACACAGTTTAGTGGGCAGGGTGGCACTGGGTTGATGGTTAGGCTTGACAATCTTGGAGGTCTCTTCCAGCCATAATAATTCTGTGATTCTATAAGAGAGGCCATCAGAATTATGTGTGAGTTTGCAGGTCCGTGCTCATCACAGTCCTGAAATTTCATGCATAGCAAGCATCAGTACAGCAGCTTTGAATACCTGTCCACAAACCCACAAGTTTATAGCAATAAGAACTGAAAATGAGAGAGAGCTGAAATCTTACCAATTTTAAGGGTTGAAAAAATTGGCTCAACCCAGGCCCCTTAATGCAGTCTTTCCCAGATCAGAGGGGAGGGTTTCTTGCTCTTGTTCCTGCCCTCTGGAGGTTTTGCAGAAGAGCTGTGAAAAGTGACTGTTCTGAACAAAAGGATCCTTCACAATTATCTTGAAGCCTTTAACAAAGGTAGATGTAAACGTCCCTTTTTATGCTACTTATACTGCTATTTCACGGGCCTCAAGGCAAAATGGAGCTTAGGTCAGGGTTGATGTTTGGTTCTCCTCCTGTGGAGATGCACACCTCAGTGAGAAGGCTTCTGTCCAAAAGACATTTTTTGTGCAAGACAGTAATATGAAAAAAAGAGTGCTTTGAAGATCCCTTCCCCCTTTTAATTACAGATTCTTCCTATAAGACTTGGGGTAGTAAGACCAGATTATTCCACCAATATTCAAGCTGAGCAGGGTTTAGCACACAGTAGCTCTCACCAAAACCCACAGGATTCAGAAAACCAAGCTACCGAATGCCACCGAAGACTGCAGGATCTGGCTGAAAGCAAATTTGTAGAAATAACAGCCTCTCATCTCCACAGAGATCATTTAAAAACATCACCAGCATCACACTGCTCAGATGGCCAATCTCTGCTTACTAACACTGCTGCTCTAGAAGGCTGCAGCATCAGTGAGCAAGGATTAAAATTTTCCCAGTTCTATGGCACCGACTCTGCTTCCCCATGACCTCCAAAGCGTCAGCATTGCCCTGTGCATCCTCTCTGTACCTGACCTGCTACTATCGCTGCCTTTCTGTCCAGGATGCTGGTGTCTAACTTTGCAGACAGAAGCTGTGATTAATGTGCTGGTTTGCAAACACAACCAGACTTGCAGCTCTTCCCACAGGCATCTACCAGCGTATTTTAAGAAACAGTTTGCACAGATGGCAGCAGGTTGCTGGAAAGCCATTTGATCCTCCTCCATGTACTTTGGAGATGGCATTATTCTGAGTGCAGGCAGCACTGCTTTGAACTGTCGTACCAAACTGCAGACTCATGAGCCTTGGTATTATTAGACACTGGCAGTTTGCTCCAAAAATCCAACCCAAAACACAGTACCAAGGCCCATTCACTAAGCATCGGTCAGAACAAGCATATGTCACACAACTGGCCTCAGCCCACCCAGCCAGCCCATCTAGATACCTCTGTAGAACTTCACTACACTCAAGAAAATCAACACTTCTGCCCAGCCTGGTGCCATGTGTAAACTTGCTGAGGGTGCACTCAATCTCCTCATCGAGACTGTTGATAAAGACATTAAATAGGAGTGGCCCCAATACTGAGCCCTGGGCAACATTGCTTGTGACTAGTCACCAACTGGATTTAACTCCATTCACCACCACTCTCTGGGTTCAGCAATCCAACCAGTTTTACATCCAGTGAACATTACACACATACAAGCCATAAGTAGCATGTCTCTCTTTTTTTACTAAAAAGTCCATTTAGACGACATCCACAGCATTCCCCTGTTCCCTGGACAGGTCACCTTATGATCAGGTTATTCAAGTATAACCTGCCTTTCATAAGCCTGTGCTGACTGGGCCTGATCACTTGGTTGTCCTCTATGTGCCACATGAGCTATCCACCAGTCAAAATGATCTGCTCCATGATGTTCCTCAATGCCAAAGACAGACTGACAGGCCTGCAGTTCCCTGGATCCTGCTTTCACAGAATCACAGAACATCAGGATTGGAAATGACCTCGAAAGATCATCTAGCCCCATACCTTGCCAGAGCAGGATCACCTAGACCAGCTTGCACAGGACCATGTCCAGGCGGGTTTTAAACGTCTCCAGAGAAGGGGACTCCACAAGCTCCCTGGGCAGCCCCTTCCAGTGCTCCGTCGCCCTCACTATGAAGAAGCTCCTTCTCATATTTATGTGGAATCTCCTATGTTCCTCAGCTGTTCTGGGATTGCTACATTTGTTAACCTCCAGTCAAGTGGAACTTCCCCAACTAGCCAGGACCACTGTTAAATGATAGAAAGTGGCTTCTTGAGCACTTAGGGCAGCTCCCTCGGTCCCTTTAGGTGTATACCACCCAGCTCCAGAGACTGATGTGTGTCTAAAAGGTGTAGGAGGTCACTGATCCCCCTATTCCCCATTTGATTATGGGGTTTCCATTCGGCTCCCTGTCATCCAGTTTAGAGGGCTGGACTTACAGGGACCAACTGGCTATATTGCCTCAGTGTATGAATCTACAGACCACCCCATGAACCCTTGAACTCCTGTTTAGGGAGGACATTCACCCACAAAGCCTCCTTTAACATCCTGAGACATAGTGAAATGCTGGAGATGTGTCAGGAAAGGGACAGGCACACAATTTCTTTAACAGTGGGTTAAGGGAAGTGGAGACAAGTCTGTTCAACAGGGCAAAATGCACATTTCTTTGAAAGGATTCTCAAGTCACTGGCCTGGAATGCTATACCTGGGCAGAACCACCTGCAACAGTCTGCCATGCAAAGATGAGAGGATTTGAAAGCAACAGCATGAGGAAGCAGTTACAACAGAACAAAACATCACAGCACAAACCCTGAACACCTCTTAACTGCCATCTGGAAACAGAAAAGTTAATCTAATTTATTTATTTAACAAAACAGCCTCCCTGCCCTAAAAAGGGGAGGACCAAGCATTGACAAAGTCATGCACTATGCACTCAGAAAATCTAGTTTGAAGGTGCATGCATGTAAGAGCACATGTGACAGAGCTGCTTTACTGTGGACTGCACCCAAGAAGCATCTGCAAATTTCAATACAGTTACAGAATAAACATTTCTAACAAAGTAGAAAAAGGGGAAAACAGAGCAAAAAGACTAAACTGAAAGCACTTGCTTTAGAAGCCATTTCGTCTCAAAGTCAGGTTGTCTTCCATCACGGTCCATACCTGGTGGAGCATCCTCTGACGACAGAGGATACAGGACAGGGCCTATATATTCATAGAATCAGAGGGATTGGAAGGGACCTCAAAAGATCATCTAGTCCAATCCCACCAACACAACAGGATCACCCAGACCAAGGTGCACAGGAACACATCCAGGCCAGTTTTAAACGTCTCCAGTGAAGGAGACTCCACAACTCCCCCTGGGCAGCCTGTTCCAGTGCTGTCACCCTCACTGTGAAGAACTTCCTCCTAATATTTATATTGGACTGATCTTTGTCAGCTTGTGAAAAGGAAAAGAAAGATGCAGAACACAATCTATTTCAATGTCTAGGCTTTAAATAAGATAAACCACATCCAAAACTGCAAGAGCCTCAAGGCACATTCATATTTCTGCCAAAGGTGCAGCAAACACCTGTCAACAGACCCGCTGCATGCTTAATGAACCTGACTGGAGCGTCAGGAGGAGTGCCAAGGGAGCCCAGTCCTGACACAGCTTCAATTGCTGCAATGATAGACCTGATCAAGAGGAGGCCTCGCGCTGCAGCTGAAGTGCAGTTTACAGCACTGGTGCTTGGATGAGGGATTGGCATGCACTGTCAGTAAGTTTGCTGATGACACTAAGCTGGGTGGTGTCGCCGACACCCCCGCAGACTGTGCTGCCATTCAGCGAGATCTGGACAGGCTGGAGAACTGGGCAGAGAAGAATCTAATGAGCTATAACAAGAGTAAGTGCAGAGTCTTGCATCTGGGCAAGAACAACCCCAGGTACCAGTATAGGCTGGGGACTGACCGGTTGGA
Organism: Rhinopomastus cyanomelas; assembly: GCA_013400115.1. Taxonomy (NCBI): domain Eukaryota; kingdom Metazoa; phylum Chordata; class Aves; order Bucerotiformes; family Rhinopomastidae; genus Rhinopomastus; species Rhinopomastus cyanomelas. Next base: position 105,130 of record VXBP01010330.1, read on the forward strand.
GTGTAGTGTAGGGGAAAGGGACTTGGGGGTCCTGGTGGACAACAAGATGACTATGAGCCAGCAATGTGCTCTTGTGGCCAAGAAGGCCAACAGCATCCTGGGGTGGATTAGAAGAGGGGTGGTTAGCAGATCAAGAGAGGTTCTTCTCCCCCTCTACTCTGCCCTGGTGAGACCACACCTGGAGTATTGTGTCCAGTTCTGGGCTCCTCAGTACAAGAGGGATGTGGAGCTGCTGGAGAGAGTTCAGCGTAGGGCAACAAAGATGATAAGAGAGGTGGAACACCTCCCTTATGAGGAGAGGTTGAGGGAGCTGGGTCTCTTTAGCTTGGATAAGAGGAGACTGAGGGGCGACCTCATTAATGTCTACAAATATTTGAGGGGTGGGTGTCAGGAGGATGGCACTGGGCTGTTCTCGGTGTCATGTAGTGATAGGACAAGGGGCAATGGTTGTAAGCTGGAACATAGGAGGTTCCGCATCAACCTGAGAAGGAACTTCTTCACAGTGAGGGTGACGGAGCACTGGAACAGGCTGCCCAGGGGGGTTGTGGAGTCTCCTTCTCTGGAGATGTTCAAGACCCGACTGGACAGGTTCCTGTGTGACTTGGTTTAGGTGATCCTGCTGTTGCAGGCGGATTGGACTAGATGATCTTTCGAGGTCCCTTGTAATGATTCTATGATTCTATGATTCTATGATTCTGCGCTTTGCAAACTTCCAGTACGATCTAAGCTGCTACAGAAACCATTTTCTTAATCAATCCCAACTTTAAAGCTACTCTATCAAATTCTATCAAAAGCTTAACTTTCAATTCTTTTTAGTGGAGCCATCAGCCACCATGCAGTCGCCAAGTGAGCATCTTAGGAACTCCGCAAACTCCAGAATCAAACGACATGAGAACCCTTCCTGAACTGTATGTATCCAGTGCAGTTTTCTGCTCAGAGCTCACCTCTGTGTACCGGTCTGATTGCTGCAGCGCCCTTTGGCGTGATGTGCAGGCAGAGTTGGCACCTCAGCCTCACAGGCAGCAGTCCCGTCAAAGTGATGGAAAGAACATAGATGTCTTTTATAGCCCAGAACTTCTTCTCATAAAAAAGTAAAGAAAACAATCCCCACAGATAAGCTTCTCGTTTATCCTAGGCAGCATCCAGAAAGCTGGCTCAGATACCCCGGTGATAAATCATTGGTGTGTAAGTATCCTCCGCAGCATCCTTAGTTCTTAGATTGTGACTTAAAAAAGCATCTCACTTTGGGCTAACAAGGTGATGTTGACATCTACCATAAGATCTTCTACTGCGTAGCTAGCAGTGACAAATTCGACCAGTAGCACCCAGTATCTCTGCTCACTTGGGACATCAGGTATTATTCCTATTCTTGATTGGAAGCTTCTTGCATTTTTCTGTTGGCAGTCTCTGAGACACAGCCAGGTAACAAAGACTAATCTCAACCTTTAGAGTTTCATGATTAATAAGCACATATCTCCCCCATCTTTCAAAAAGTAGTTCTTTGCCTTATTGGTCCAAACTTACCTTTAATTCATCACATTAAATTTGATTTCTCATATCACTGTTGGACAAGTTGAGCACAAACTCAGAATAAGCACTACCTCACTGCGCATCCGCGACACTTTGGGACAGCCGTTCAGATGGAGAACTGCCCGTCTGGCTCAAAATTACCTCCAGATTCACATAACTGAGACAGGAAGGTCTCCTTCTACAAGCTGGCACTCACCAGAGTTGGTTGTCCTGACCGTTGCCATGGCACTGGTGAAAAGATGATGAGAAAATAAAAAAAGCACACAACCTCCTCTAAAGAGAAAAGGTCCTTTCTCTTTCTTCTGCCCTGCTTCAGAGCCCGAAGGGTTGCTGCTTCCAGCTCTACCCACCTTGCCATGCTGTGCCCTCAAACTGCCACTGAATCCTCATTCTATGGAGAAAAGAACAAACTGCCCATGGGGATTCTAATGCAGACAGAGGTAGTCACAACCAACCTAATTTTCCCCGGAGGCAGGCTGTGCACGCTTTTTGTTGTTCTAAGCCATCTGCAAGGAATTGGATATTTGCAAATAAAAGGAGATTAGGACAAGGCATTAATCCAGCATCTGCTGCTCATTCATGCTGTCCCCTGAAAGGGAGCCCAGATATAACATTTAAGTCACAGCACACTCACTCATGAGCTGCTGGTAAATTAAAAAACAAGATTATAATTTTCAGACACACACAAAGAGTTGGGCTATTACTTTTTACACCAACTAAGCCCTAGAAGTGCCATAAAATGTAGCACTGTCATGGAAACAAGCGAGATTCCCTTTGGGGAAGGGCTGCTCCCCCATCAGCTGTGCCCACACGTGCACCAAGCCCCAGCTGAGAAGGCAAGATATGGCCAGGAACAGGGTAGGAGCAGATAATGGCAACAGCTTGTCCAGAAACCCTTTCTCCTAGGAAGGCCTAAGTTCTTGAAGCCAAAATAGCACAACAGAGCTATTGTTCCCAGAGTTGGCAGAGGCTTCTGCTGCCCCTAGAAACTGTCAGATGGAAGGGCACAGCAGAAAATGGCATCCACCGCTTTTACAGAGAGCTTTGCTCTGTGCATCCCAACACGAGAGCAAGGACATCACATCAGCAAGCTCACGTCTACTTTTGATTTGGGTTTTTCTCCACAGTAACTGTGAGGCTGCCAGTGCTACCTTCCTGACAAAAAACCAATAAATTCAGCTTGGGGAAAAGCACCCAGTTCAGAAACACATCTTGTGCCCGCGTATTGTTTGTTTTTCTACCAGCAGCCACTTCTCACAAAGGGTTTTGCCTGACAGAGCTGATAGGTGCTCACCGCTGCTCAGCTTTGGAGTTTGATACCTTTCAGATGTTGCTGGCGCTTCTGGTGTTCAAAGGCATCACACACGTGGCACCACCTGCATCTTCTGCCTCAGAAATTGAGAGCGCATTTCACATTACAAACACCGCCTGCCGACCACTGCCATCTGATGTTTTCTATTCAGTTTTTTCAGCTGAGTTTAATTTACTTCAATATGGAAAGGGGAAAAAAAGCCGTTTATGAGAGGCTCTTCCCAGAGGCTGCTTAAAGCTCTGATGAGGCAGCATACATATGCATCAGCCCAGACCTCATCTTGAGTTGTGGGTCTTTAACAGACAGCAAGTAGCCAGCCCAGTAAGCACTGCCTTACAGTGCCCCAGGGAACTCTCTTCCCAGCACCTCTGCACCCTGCAGTACTTCAAGTTTACTAATTTAGAACCATCCTGTGCTCAGCCACCTAAACTTTCTTGCCAACTGCATTCATTTCACTCACATCTGGAGAAAAACTTTCATTTGTGTTTCTGGTGGAAACTCAGGTCAAACTTCAGGTGAAAGACCTGGACAGTTGGGAAAGAGAGTCAGGTGGTAGCTCAGAGGAAATGTTTTTTCACTATTTCTGGAAAAAGCTGAAAGGGATTTTAGAAATGTGATTTTCAAATACATAGAAGAGCTAATACATGGTGCTAACCACTGGCCCCAACACTCCACACTGAGCAGGGGAAGTGGACAGAGACCGAGCTTAGTTAGATGGCTCCGGCATGGATAGGGACACACATGAGAGCCACTGGAGAAGCTTAGGAAGACTTGTGACCAGCTGAGCTCTTTTCTGCAAGTGGTACCTCATAGCACTATACGGGATAGATTTCAAAAGGCAAGGCAGGTCCAAGGACTAGCTGGGCTGTGAGGGACTATGCCATTTTGGTCCACTCTCACTCAGACCCAGCTCTCTTCTATAACCTTCACTTACAGCCCTCAGCAGCTCCAGCCCTCCTAGCCTCCACAGCCCAGCCGTGATTTTCCTTCCAGAAGGGCAGCACTTCTTCATTTTCCCACAGCTGAAGAAGAAATCATTTAATTCCCATTTGGAACCCGCAAGTCCAGGAGACAAAGCAGAGACCCGGACACTAACATTCAAAGAGAAATTGGTACCTACAACATGCCACATCGCTCACCGATGCAAAGGCTGCAAGGAAGTGGACTTATTCCAGCTTGGGTTGGCTGCTTCCTCTGAGGTGACTACTAGGCAAGTTGCCAGCAACTCTTAGAGAAGCTGTCCTCAGGACACCACCACTTCCCACCTCCCTCTCGAAGTGTTCAGGAAAGCGGTGCAAGCATTGCTTAACCCAAGCAGCCTTTTGGCATCCGAGTGGCTTTAAACCCACCCGGTGTTGTCGTCATGCCATTAGTTTAAATCAGTTTTACAGCCAGTTCTCCGATCAATAAAACGCAGAAACATGACTGGAGAAAGGAATTAGCATCTGTAATGCCACGATTACATAAATCCCTTTGGTCTATCAGTTATTAATAGCTGTTATATTTATTGGGGTTTACAGCAGTCCTACAAACCTGAGTCATCCGGCGTGGACTCAGAAGATGGCAGTGTGAAAAAGGCTATTTGATTATGGACTCCTCACAGCAACTGCTGACAGACTACAAATTTGGCTCGCTCTCCCTCCTGTTAGCAAGCCTGCTAATGAGCTTGCCAATTAAAAGCCAATCTAAAGACCTTGGGAAGGAAAGCTGTCAAGAATGTGAACTGCCATGTCTCTGAGGAGCAGCTGCAGGACTCATGACAAAGGCCACCTCCAATGCTTCTTCCCAACACCATCCACTGACACCGGTATCTCCCACACCTTACTCCTCTCACCTAGGAAATACAAACACTTGTCGCACAAGCACATTGTGGCTTCTCAGGCACGGACATTGAAAATAAACACATGCTGGAGAGTAATAAACCCCCCTTGTTCCTCATCAATGCAGCAACATTACGTCCAGTGCTGGAACTACAGGGAAAGGGCCCAGGTTTTGAAACAACAAAAGAAGTCACTAATTGCACATCATAGTGTCATTCTAATTATTTAGGGATATTCTGTGGGTTTGGATGTGCTTGCTTCTATTCAAGGAATCAAGAACAGTTTGGTGAAGAGGATCTGGGCTCCTGACTCCCTTTGGATATTTCTGTGCATGTTCCTCTTCGCATCGGTAACGAACTGAACGCAGCACGTGGAAGGAGGGGCACACGCGTAAGCATTGCGCTGGGCCAAATCTCTGATCAACATCTCCTTCCAGACGTTCAGTGCAGCTCACCCTGGGGACACGTACCGCGTGCTGCTGGCCACAGCTCACACCACAGCTGGACGCACAGGGCAGCTCTTTGCACTGCATCTCTTTGAGACTACTCCGGCCTGGCGCTGAAGCAGACAATATCACGTCAGAACCACTCCAGACCGCACTTCCCGTGTAGTCACTCAGTGGGTAACTAACAGCAGCGTTTCCGACAGAGAGCTGCAACCAGCATTCTTCACCCCTGACAGACCCCCCCCCAGGGACTGCACACAGGGCAGCAGTCACATCCAAGGGAGCAACGGGAAAAGAATAGGAGCTGGAATCCCGCTCTGGGTTTTTCGTCCTGATTTTTCATTCATTTCATCACATCGCACGATGAGTAACCCTGTGGAAATAACCTTTAGCAGAAAGCTCTGTTACCGAAATCAAGAAATGCCATAGTTTCTCTGAAACCATATCCTTCTGCTGAAACTAATTAAGAGAAAGCTGTTGCTTAATGAAAGTTTGCTTTAATATGACTTATGCTATTCATAGGTTTGCTTTGGACAGCATCCAAGTTTTTTAAATTAAATATTAGCAGTCTGTTGGCCTATCAAACCAACATAAGCATGTCAAGTCAGTATTTTAAAGTGTTTTTTATTCTCCTTCCAGCCTAGGTTTGGTTCCCTAATTGACTTGCTGCTTTAAAGTCAGTAAACTCCAAAGTCTGAGGAGATGTCACGCTTTAATGGTTTAGGAGTGCACACTTTTGTCTGGGTGATTGATGGATAAAATGTGTGCTGAGGAATGCCACAGCGCTTCTTTCATCATTACTGTTTCTCACGAGGCCGAGAACTGGACTATCTCTAAACCTCTTTGCCGCTAGCAACAATAATCAAATTATCTCGTTCATTATAAATGTAAAATCCATCTTACTGTCCTGAAGGGCTGTTATTGAACTGACATTACCGCATGAGCACCGACAAAGGTCTGAGTGTGAATTTATCACCTAGGAAGGATGCTACTGAATCCACGCACCAGGCATGCTGGGCTCTCTTTGGCTCATTACGCTCCTTTCTGGTTATTGCCAGCCCCAACCTGTTTGGCAAATGAGACACGGAAGAGCTGCACAGACACAGCAGTGACAGGTCCTTCAGAAAAGCAGCAATAAACGGGGTAACATTCACAGACGAATGAGAAACGAAGGCTGACACGTTAATCGAGGGCTGCACATCTGACAGAAGGCGCAAATGTAGATGGAGAGCACTTATTAAGGCAATATTTAATGTTTCCACTATGGTTTTCAGCTGTTCAGCTGCATTCAACTACTCAATTATTTACTTTCAGTACTGCCTACTCACATCAGGGGCTGCAGTGTTTCTGATCCCGAGATAAGGGCTGAAAGGTGGGAAAGGTTTTAAAACAACATGAGCGCTCTCCAAAGTGACTAACGTGGGCGACACACGGTTTCGCACGCCTGTGTCAAGTCTGCCCGTGCAAGAACCGTGTTTCTGACCACAAACCCCGCCAGCGGGATGGGTAATTCGGCAGGTTCTCTGCAGCACGGAGGTAACATTTAGTAATGGTTTCGCGTATGAAGCTTCACTAACAAATCTGTTGGCAAAGCACAAGCAAGCATAAAAGCCGGCCCCTTCTCCAGAGCATGGATGCTCTCCCAGATTAAAGGTGAGCTGAGAAAGCACTGACTTTTCTCCCTCACTTAGGTCAGGTAAGGGGACTGACTCGAATGCAAGGCACCATTAGGGCAAATCTGCCCAAGGAGTCTCAGGAAAAAAAAGACTGCAATAAATCCCTCGGGATGCCAAGACCAAGCATCCAAGCACAAGCAATCAGAGGAAGAATGGGGCAGAAGGGATCAGGAGCACTGCCGATACCCTGGAGCCCTGAAATAGTATGGGATTTGTTAAATCCCAGGGAGTGGCCCTGGCTGCATTCAGCAAAGCAGGATAAAGAGAAGCCCTGGTGGTGCTGGCAAGTCTGGAGCGGGTGGTAGTGACCTTCCTCTCCCCAGATCTTTGGAGGTGACAAGCAGGGCTCAACAGCTAGGTAACCCAGACACACTGATTCTCTCACAAGGCGCTGTTGGCACTTGGCCCTCCTGAAGCGCTGGGGTTTTCTGCAGGACTTTACTTGCACTTCAGTCACCGCACAACGCGTTTATCGCTAACATTGGTCCAGCATTTGTCTTCAGCCCCACAGCTCCTTCAAAAGTCCTTTATAAGCTTAAAGGGGGATACTGGATGCATTACTCTATAAAAACTGTCGTGTCTCCAAAGAGCAAGGTTTCACTGCAGCAGCTATGTCTCTTGTCCATGCTTTTGCCTATCATCCATGACAGTGAAAAAACAAAAAAGCCTTCTGTTACATCCTGCATCCGACTGTGTCACACACCAGCATGAAGGTGCATTTTTGCTCTGCTGTCTTCACTTCTAACACACACAGTCACTACTGTAATGTTACAACACTTTAGACAGACCTCTGAGATTGCTCATTTATCTACAGATCATTCTCACTGCAATAGGTCAGAAACACAGACTTCCCCCTCCTTGCTCTGTGCAGAGGAGGCACAGACTCCCGCCTCATCTTTGAGGAGAGAGACGTGTCTCACGTCTGTGTACACCGCAGCACTGATGAGATTTCACAGGACAGCCTCAGAGTACGGCAGGGAGTCAGTCACATTCAAAGAGAGCTTTGCTGTCTCTCTCCCCAGTAAAGGCCACTTGCAGGACAGTTCTGCAAACCCTTAGTTCCCCTTAGTTCTTTTAAGAAAGAGCCTTCTTCCTAGCAGTGTGTCCCTTCCCCCTCCCATGCTCTGGCAGGGATGCTGAATGCTGATGACACAATCCTTGATCCATCTTCAAGCACTTATTTTTGGACAATTAACTTGGCATCATCGAAGCACTTAAGAAGCCTAGATTTCCAGAGTGGGACACATTGGACTAAAAAGCTAAGTGAGGTGGTAAATTGTTGTCAAATGACTAAAAAAGAAGGAGAAGGAGGGGGAACGAAAATAAACTAACACTTTGAGAGAAGATGTTTGCTGCTGTCAGACCAAATCTGAGATCTGGGAAAAAAAAAAAAGCCAATCTAATAGTTTGGGTAGCCATTACCATGAATCACAGAATCACTTTGGTTAGAAAAGACCTTTTCAATCATCAAGTACAACCATTAAGCCAACTGTACCAAGCCCAGCGCTAAACTGTGTCCTTAAGCTCCACATCTACGTGATTTTTAAACACATGCAGGGATGGAGATTCAACCACTTCCCTGGGCTGTCTGTTGCAATGCCTGATGACCCTTTCAATAAAGAAGTTTTTCCTCCTGTCTAACTTCCCCTGATGCAACTTGAGACCATTTCCACTCATCCCAGGAGAACACACTGACTCCCACCACTCTACAACCTGCTTTCAAGTCAACAGGAATATGGTCTCCCCTCAGCTTCCTTTTCTCCAGACTAAACAACCCCAGCTCCCTCAGCTGTTCCTCAGAAAGTTTGTTCTCTAGACCCTTCATCAACCTTGTTGCCCTTCATCAGACCCACTCCAGCACCTCAATGACTTTCTTGTTATTGAGGTGCCCAAAACTGAACATGGTACTCCAGGTGTGGCCTCACCAGTGCTGGCTACAGGAGAACAATTACTTCCCTACTTCATAGAACCATTAAATCATTGGGGATTGGAAGGGACATCGAAAGATCATCTAGTCTAATCCCACCAACACAGCAGAATCATCTAGATCAAGTCACACAGGAACACATCCAGGCGGGTCTTCAACGTCTCCAGTGAAGGAGACTCCACAACTGCACTGGGCAGCCTGTTCCAGTGCTCCGTCACCCACACTATGAAGAATCCTAGGCAACGGCCACATGAAGACTAGAGCCTCTTCATGCACCAACTCTTATTTGCCATCACTCCAAATGGGGAGAGCAAGGGATTTTAAGCCTGTTCTTCAGCACATAGGGACTTACAAATAAGCAGAATTCAGCAAAGGTCGTCAGTGGGAGATCTGTGAGAACTGTAACAGACATTCAGGCTCTGCTGGGCATTTTCCAGTCTCTCAGCCTGCAAAGACTCACTCATGGGCTTGAAAAGCACTGCCAACTGACCTGCCTGGCTTTTAAATTTCATGAGCCCTGAAATGAACAACTAACTCATGGAGATTATAAAACATATCACTTTGCTGCAGCAGTTTGTTGGTTTATAAAACCTAAAACAAAGGGCTCACAGAGTATTTTAATTTCCACTGGAGGTGCTGTCCACGCAGTGAAACAACAAACTTGGACCCAACACAGTAGGTTTAGATTGGACATTAGGAAAAAATTCTTCACGGAAAGAGCGGTCAGGCAGTGGAAAGGGCTGCCCAGGGTGGTGGCTAAGTCACCAGCCCTGGATGAGTTTAAAATCACTTACATGTAGTGTTGGGGGGATCCGGTTTAGGGGTGAACTTGTAGAGTAGGGTTATGGTTAAACTCGATGATCCCAAGTGTCTTTTCCAACCTGAATGATTCTGTGATACAAATTTTTTAGTCTCAGATGCGCATAGGTTAGTAGGAGCCCACCACAAACAGCACAGAGTTTATAGTCTGAAATTTAAACTATCATTACGGAAAAAAACTCTAAAACAGAGAAGTTTGCTTTGTATATTCCTTCTATAATGCCCCTTGTAATGCCAGGGGACCTCATACTCCTCAACGTACATACTGAGACAACACAGCCTTCTCCTTAGATGCTGGTGAAGAAAAGAACTGTAACGCAGCTCTTTGCAGAGTGGCACCTAACCCCTAAAAGCAGTTTTTCTGTACCCTTTGCTCAATCAGAAAAATGGCATTAGATTGATGCACACTTAATTAGACTCGGGACCTTTGTGAATATTAAGAGACCATTTACATGATGAATAACCTTTTCTTGAAAAGGCTTCAAACCCTCCATCAGAGTCACACTTTTGTTTTCCCCAGCTATTTCATCTGTCTAGAGAGAAACTGGTCATATGTTCAAAGGGAAAAAAGAGCCCTTTAATCCCCACCTCCTTCCTCCAGCAAATGGTCTGGAGAAGAAAGAAAGAAACAGAAAAGAAAACAATTTATATTCAAATTGTTCAGTGGTCTTTCCGCGGAACTTGCCATAGCTTCCTCCAAGTGGTCCACTCTGCGTAATATTCAGATGAAATTCCCAAGAGTTCAGTGGGACTTCTAATTTCATAACGAAAAACAAATGTATGTTGAGAGCTCCTGCCCAAAGCAGGTTCGAGGCTTTCAGATGGCAGAGATATCAACAGGTACAGCTAGAGACAAAAAGGCAAAGCGAGGAAGTACACATTATTCTTACAGACTGTGGCTAGTTACTGTATAATCAGACCCTGGGGCTTCATTTCTAATATCCTCACTGTCATGCCTCTCAGAAGTTTTTAAAATACCACATATTATCCATCTTTGCAGAACAGGCAGGCAAGTTATTCACATCTTCGTCAACTTGCACCACTTAACAGATCATGAGTCTATATAGCTCCAAGGTGTCAAACAAAGAAACAGACTGCTTCCTAATGAAGTTCTAATAAGAAAAGCATTTAATTATGCCTCCTCCTCCAACACTCTGGAACTGCTTTTAAAGGACAGAGAGCATCATAATGCAAAGATATTTCGCCTAATGAAGACCTACAACTGTTCAGGCTGTCCCCAATACATTCAAATAAAAGAAGATGGGTCGAGAGTTTTCCCTTCAATAACACTCAGGAAATTACATCCCATCCAACCCTTCCCCCTCATCTTTTTGTCAGCAAATCCCATAAACCTGCAAAATGCCAGGAATTAAACGCTAAGGTTGGCAATCTGTCACTGACATATGTTCCTGACATTTTTTCCTTTCCCACTAAGTCCTAAGATAAGGCTGCAGTTTCAGCCTTAGCATGGAATTCCATAGCACCCGTTAGTATTTGGTTGCTTTCGTTCTTCCTCTGCCGTTTTCCTCTTCCCCTCCTCTGATCAATGTGATTTACTTTCAAGCCAGCCTGCAGAAACTTGGAGGCACTCTACATGTGGGTTAAAGGAATAAGGGAGAGGGACTTAGGGCTTGGAAGAGAAAGCTACCAGAGCTTTAATGAAAGCAAGAACGCTAAAGTGAAATGTATACAAATAGGTACAAAACCAATACACAAAGCACAACCCCCTTCACGTTGCTGTCACCACTGATGCTGTGGGCAGGCACTGGCAACTCCCAGACTGAACCTAGCAGCAGACACTAATCAGAATTAGGAGCTAGATTCCAGAACTGAATTCAGAAGTGTATGGATTGGGAACAAAGGAAGAACAGAGTCTTCCTTGGACACTGGACACTGAACATGCTGACCCTTGTGATGATAGGACAAGGGGCAATGGGTGTGAGCTGGAACATAGGAGGTTCCACATCAATATGAGAAGGACCTTCTTCCCAGTGAGGGTGACAGAGCACTGGAACAGGCTGCCCAGAGGGGTTGTTTAGTCTCCATCTGTGAAGACGTTTAAAACCTGCCTGGACATGCTCCTGTGTGACTGGATCTAGGTGATCCTGCTGTGGCAGGAGAATAGGACTAGATGATCTTTCAAGGTCCCTTCCAATCCCTAATGTTCGTGACTCTGTGATTGGGATCCCTCAGCTTTATACTGAATAGAACATCTGTAGAATGGAACACCCTGCTGCTCAGTTTAGGGTCATCTACCTGTCTGCTCCTCCTCACAGGTGATTACTGCATCTGAACGTAGCACACAAGATTTAGCAGTGAATTTGGCTTGACAGGAGTATGTATTAGCCAGAGGCTTTCTGCTCACCACTCCTTGGCAGTTACCAGTTGTAGAAGCAGATCCTGTCTGCACAAATATAGAAGAGACTGAGCTAAAAAGTCAAAGCACTGAATAGAATTACTTGTGCTCTAACTCAAACCAGGACAGCATGTTCCAAGGCAACATCATCAGCTTCCAGCATGACACAGGACAGCCCCACGACACACCACCATGACAAAATAGTTTCTTCCCTTTGGGAAACCCTCAGTGCAAGCTGTCCAAACATTATTTATGGCTTCAAGTGTTGCTTTATTTATGGCTGGAATTCTCCCTGTTCAGAAGAGAAAGCAACTGAGTAATTTATTATGAATGCTCCTGGAGAATGGGGAAAAGGGGGAAATGAGATCATTCGTAACTCCAGGAACATTTAAAGCTTCTATGCAAAATGTAAAACTGGAGCACTATAAAAAAAACCCCCAACAAATCCAACCCAAACAAGCTTAAGCTGGTAGTTTGCCAAGCTACAGGTGGGTTTTGCAAAGAGAGAAAGATTCCAGCTTTCTTGTCTGGAAAAGAAAGAAAAGTATTACTTCTGAAGAGATGAAATCCTTGAGTTAGACACATTGACATAGGATGTGGGAAGTGCGAACATATGCTACCTAGAAGGGCTGTCTCATGACAGCATCTCCAGCACACTAGAGGGTTTCTCTTTTGTATTTTGTTTGTGGGGTGGTTGGGTTTTTAAAAAAAAAAAAACAAAAACCCAAAAATCAAACCAGTAAGATTTTTTAATTAGGGTTTTGCAGTCAAAAAGTATTTGCTATCCAAATGCTGCTATTAATAGCTTGTTTGATAATTAATAAAAAGAATCACCATAATCTTCTTACCTGTAGATTTCCAATACAAACTGAATTGGTTTGAGTGTTGAAATTAAAAACACTGGGTGCTGTTTACAGTGGAGGGTAAAAACAACTGCTTCCACCATCTCATGAGAGATCATAGAATCATTAGGGATTGGAAGGGACCTTGAAAGAGCATCTAGTCCAATCCCCCTGCAGTTGGTAAGTCAGTCCAGAGTCTGACCTTCCCAAAACACTGGCCTTCAATTTTGCTCACAGCAGAGGTTTTCAGATCAGTGACAGGGCCATTTCTTTCAGAGATGCTCTAGGATAGGAACAGCACAACAAGGCTTGCCTGAGGCCAAACGAGCAAGGAAAACAAGAGGAGAGCTATGAAGAGCAAACAGAATCCAAACCACCAGAACTTATCGGGTCTAGTTCATCCAGTCTCTACAGGTATCATAGCTCTCTACAGCTATCTGAAAGGGCACTGTGGAGACGCTGGTGCTGGTCTCTTCTCACAGGTAATTGGTGACAGAACCAGAGGGACGGGTTTCAAACTCCAACAGGGTAGGTTCAGATTGGACATCAGGAAGAAATTCTTCATAAAAAGAGTGGTCAGGCCCTGGAATGAGCCGCCCAGGGTGGTGCTTTAGTCCCCATCCTTGGATGAGTTTAAAAGTCACTTAGATGTGGTGTTGGAGAATCTGGTTTAAGGGTGAACTTGTAGAAGAATAGGGTTGATGGTTGGACTCAATGATCCCAAGGGTCTTTTCCAACCTGCATGATTCTATGGTTACAAAGACAGGCCTGCGACAGTACCGATAACAAAATCATACCATGACTGGTTTGGTTACAGCTACAGGCATCATGAGTTTGTGAAGAGTCGTCAACTCCCAAATAGTTGGCTTCCAGAGAGTTCCAGAGAATGGCTTAGCTTGGAAGGAACCTCAGATCATCCAGATCCAAGCCCCCTGCCCTCAGCACAGCCACCTCTCAGTAGACCAGATTGCCCAGACAGTTAAATATAACTCTCTCTGCCTGAGCCAGGAATAAAATCTATTCCATTTAATGTGAATTCAGCTACATCTTTACAGTTAACAGCCAAAGAGCTACATATTGATTATGCCACTTCCATTCTGATGTGAAGAACTTCAAAACAGCACCAAGAATTCATTATTTTCCTTGATTCCATTAAGCTCTGCTACCAAAGGTTTTCTGCTTATTTTTGTAATAAATGAGCAAACTCACAGGTATCTCTTTCCAGTCTGCACGCTGCTCTGGTCATTTATCAGCCCATAGGACAAGCACACACACACACACACAGCCACAGTCCCAAGTACAGAAATATTCATTCCTCCGCATTTCCTTAGAGCAGGAAAAAAACAGGAGAATTTGTTTCAGTGGCTCAAACCAACAAGGAAATTGGGCGTGCAATATGGGTTTGAGGCTGTTGGCTAGACGAGTTCCTGAAGGCTGCTGATGGGAACAGTCATTTGTGCTGCTTAGTAATAAAACAGACAAACAAAGAAACAAGTGTGATATGCACATCCACGAACACCATGTACACCAGAGAAAAAGCCTGCTTAGATAACCTCTTCTACGTCTCACGCTTCACAGTGATTTAGCTGTCTACCCTGTGGGCTTGTAGGTAGATAGGCAGGCAGTTTTAATACTCTCCCCTAGCTCATTAAAAATATCAATCAAGGGAGCTCTCTTCCCAAGCTGAGTGAGCATCAGCCATGTTAAAGTAATCAAAAGTACTTCCCACCGAGGAAATAACGTGGACCTGTCCTTGTGCGTAGCCAATACAAACACTTATTCTTCAAAACTAAGTCTTACATATGGAAAGGTATTTTCCGTCTTCCATCGCTGCAGAAAAACTAAGGGGGTGGTGGTGGAAAGCAGTATCCCAACATGATCATAAATCAGAGTGTTTTACTTGCTGTAGTCATATGTTTAACTGATCTTTATCAAAACATAACCAGAAGTAACATGCTGTCCTTCTGGATACTGTGGGTATCATAGCCATAGGGGCACAAGGCTGAACTACGAAGAGGAAAAAAGAGAAACTGAAAAAAACTGTGGCAAATTCACAGCTGAGGTCCAGCAGCATTTGTTGCTAGGGGAAGTCTTCTTGTACTCGATATGGATCTTCAGATTCATAAACAGCAAAGGTAAAAATAAAATCATAGGAGCCTTTTGTTAGGCTCGTGAAAACAGCTAAGGGGTAAGGGCTCATAAACATACTCCTGCCCATTTATTTCACCAGACTGTCAGCTATGAGGTGTCCTGAATGCTTTCTCACTGTTTATCCCATCACTGGTTTTCAGCTCCACCTAATTCAGATTGATAACCATGCTCATGACAAAACACAACCAGGAAAAACAGTCTAGTAACTCACATTAGGCTCTGGCACAACCTAGAGAGCTACGGATGGGCAAGTCAATGACCCCAACTCCGTACAAAGACCGCCGATCTCCTCCCTGCACACGCCCTGAGCTCAAGAAACTAATTCAAGCTCCTTTAGTCTGGATACTGTCCTTTGCAGTGCCTGACCACCTTCCAAACACAAAAGAAAACAGGTCTGGCAATATTTACCACGTCTCATCCTGCTCCAGCATCATGAGAAATGCCAGTGCAACGTAACTCTTAACGGCCACATTTGCTATTTCACCTCCTGCAAGGAGACGTCGCCTCTCTAATGCAAACTTTAGGAGCCCGTCTGATTTTTATCCCCAATAGCAAGATATGTGCTCACGTAATGCTATGAAGATGATCTACATTTTCTGCTGCTCGCTTGGCTGTACTTTCGTCTCCCCTTGCCCATACACACAGTGGATAGCCGGATCTCTGGAGAGGAGAAGCCCTGCAATGTCATCATTTCTGAGTGGGTCACCAGCCTGACAACAAGGTGCATAAGTAGAGCTGCATCTAGGACAGATTTATTGCCAAATTAGTGTGCAAACAGCTTAGCAAGACTAATGCTGGGCTCAAGCACAATTCTGCCTCCACAAGCAGCGTTAACCTTTCTACACCAAAACCTGTCAGGCGAGACACCATCAACACAAACTGAGTGTGTAAGCGCTGCACGGCCGCACTACAGGGAAGAGTGAGCTGAAAGAAATGATGTGTAAGGACATCGTTATGTCAACCATTCAAAGTAGGTACAAAACCCTATGTGTTTACTAAAAAGGCTGGTGTCAGGCTGGACCTAACGGCCAGCAAGAGCTTACTGGGTCCAGATGTCCCACAGTTTAACCTGCCTGCACTGCCATCCACTCTCCTTCTTTACAAAGGTAGTGAAAGTCTTACGTCTTGAGAATACACAAATGAAAGCATGGCCTGCTTTCACACCCATCTTCCTCCTCCTCCACTCTGCACAGAAAGCCTCCCCTTCCACGCTCTCATTTCACGTCAGAAATCAAACTTCAGTCAATTTTTCCTTTGTTTCTCGGTTTTTTCCCTCTGTACCAAGCTGCAGATGTGGGACAGCCCATACACGCAGTTCCCAACAATCCCAAACAAAGATGCTTAATGCAACATCGACAGCTCTCCCAGCCAGAGTCCCAGGCAAAGCTTTGGAAGAGCCAGAGGGAGTCTAATGAGAAAAACGCCTCCTCCCTCTTTTTCAGCCTGTGCCAAAGCCAAAAGCGGCACTACCTCGTCAGGGAAGACTCTCCAGCCCTGCACTTCAAGACATGAGTATCCTGGTCAAATTCTCATCTCTCTGCTGTGCATACTCAGCTCCCTATAACAGGATGCTCAAACAGCACAAACTCTCAGCAACATTCAAAGCTCAGAGTACAAATAAGGCCAGAGCACCAAGTTCCCAAGCATCAAACCCAGTTCATTCTCACATTTTTTCTGATTTTTGAAAACATGCACGGCTTTTGACTTTGGTTTGGCACAAGGACAGCAGCCTAGTTTCTGGTTTCCTGAGCAGTACTTTGCCAGATCCAGACTTTCTCCCAACATCACGTTGCCTCCATTTCTCAGTTCAAAGAGCTTCAATTCAATATGCAGCTCCACCTCTCAGCAAACAGATGCCAGAGGCTGTGGACTGATCTCAGCTTGCATCCAGTCCCTGGCTCCTCCTTGGGAAGCTGCCACGAGGAAAGCTGAGTGGGTGTTAGGGAATGGTGCACCTCAGTTACCACAATCAACATCTGGCTCATAACTGTGCCATGCTTTTGCTCCTTACTGCTTTGATTTTAAAAGCTCCTATTTAGGGATCCTTAATTAAAAGCAGGGGTCAGGGGATGAAACAACATTTGTAGGGTTTGAAGAACTAGCATGTTTCCTCCACAATTGTTTTCAGCCTTCTATGTCAGCGGGACCAGATTTTAAAGACAAATACAAGTTACTTATCATAGAATCATTAGGGATTGGAAGGGACCTCGAAAGATCATCTAGTCCAATCCCACCAACACAGCAGGATCACCCAGACCAAGCCACACAGGAACACATCCACACGGGTCCTAAACATCTCCAGTGAAGGAGACTTGGCCTGGCCTCTTACATACCAGGAACACAAGCCGTAAAACGCACTTGAAGTTTCCCCTTAGTGCAATACAGGAATAAAGCCGTCTCCTATTTTTCTGTTTCTCCAGATGGCATTTCTTTGTAGACTTAAAAGTCTAAAAAAGCAGGGATGTTTGTTTTTCCTTTCTGTCTCTGTCAAACAAGGATAAACTTTAGAGTCTCTGTCAAACAAGGATAACCCCTCTTTTCTTCTTGATGTCATCTAGTGATAGGACAAGGGGCAATGGGTGTGAGCTGGAACATAGGAGGTTCCACATCAATATGAGAAGGACCTTCTTCCCAGTGAGGGTGACAGAGCACTGGAACAGGCTGCCCAGAGGGGTTGTTTAGTCTCCATCTGTGAAGACGTTTAAAACCTGCCTGGACATGCTCCTGTGTGACTGGATCTAGATGATCCTGCTGTGGCAGGAGGATAGGTCTAGATGATCTTTCGAGGTCCCTTCCAGTCCCTAATGATTGTATGATGCTTTGATATCTTGTCTACCTAGAGCTGTGTTTCCAGGATGGAAATCCTACTTAAAGACAAAACCCAACAGACTCTCACCTCCACCATCACCAGTAAACAAACACTACCTATTCACATCCATGCTCATGAAAATTTAGAAGGAACTGCAATATTCCACTAAAGACAGCGTGCTGCATGATGGATTTGGGGAAATGGAAGGGATAACTCATGGAGGGCTTGGTTATGCTGAAAAATAATGTTGTGTTAGAACATGATGCTCAAAGAGAGCCGTTAACAGCTGGAATCAACTTCTCACGTGGTATCATCTGGCTGACTCCTATGGTCCACAGACCTTTTTCACAACTCAGAGGACTGAAATAACGAGTGTCCTCTGAGGACACAGTATATCTGGACAGTTCAGACAAAACTGACCTACACATGTTTCCCTTCCCCACAACAAAAACATGAGTAATTTCAAAATTCTGCTCCAGACCTACAGTGCAGCCAAGCTACACTGGCAATGACATAAGAAGAATTTATACCATGCCTGTAGGAGTGCCTGGTCTTCACACAAAGAAGTGCTCCATAACAGCAAAGGGCTTAAGGCAGTGACTGAGACACAGGGCATGTAACGTGGCACCACCTGAAGACTGTTCCGTCATGCCAAGCGCTAATGTTCCATAGAGCGTTCCTGGCTGTCTGCAACCCAAGACCATACATGTCCCTTTCTACCTCCTTCCCAACACATTCAAGAAGGAGAAGGGAGGGGAAGCACAGTCATTGGTTTTGCAATTCTTGTGAGGTTCCATATAAATATCAGAAGGAACCTCTTCACAGTGAGGGTGATAGCACTGGAACAGGCTGCCCAGGGGAGTTGTGGAGTCTCCTTCTCTGGAGATGTTTAAAACCCGCCTATGTGACCTGGTCTAGGTGATCCTGCTGTGGCAGGGGGATTGGACTGGATGATCTTCTGAGGTCCCTTCCAATCCCTAATGATTCAATGATTCTATACTCGATAAAATGTTGTTCTGATGTTCTTCTGTGAGAAGCAGGTTGCTGAAAACAGAATAAGAACAGCCCAATGCTTGCCAGGTCTTTTCTTTCCCAGATTTTGCCAGTGCTCTTATTCTCAAAACCATGTTTATCTACTCCTCGCGAGTGGTGCAGAGAGGTTATGACATGCAGCTTCAGCCCGAGGGCCAAAAGAAAGGTCAGGGGAGGTCTGCCGTGTGCGGTTCACGAGCAGGGAGCTACAGGGTTTCCCTCCTCCTCTGTCAAAATCAAAACTTTATCCTCCATTTGTGAGTCAGAGCAACTCTCTCCAGGCAATGGGAGGAAAAGAAACCCACCCAAAGCAAGGAAAGCCCAGCTCCACGCAGGAGAACAACCACCACTGTGAGTGCCTGGGTTACTTAAGATGGACGAATTCTTCTTTTCCCCCATGGCAAAATCTTTTAAATGCACGGAACAGCAGATCATTATTCTCAGGAAAACAAATATTCCTTTTTCTTCCCTTGCACCGACTTAAAAGTCATAAAAAATAATAAATCCAGACTTATGTCTTGATAAACACAACCGCAGCCGAGCGCGGTGTAATTTTGCCTCTTTTGCTGCCATATACCTCAGCTTTCTTAATCCATGCCATATTTTATCTACGTGTAGGAAGTCCACATTTGTTTCTAATAAGAGCAGGAAAGCAATGAGATGTCAAAGAACAGTTTCCTCAGACCAGCGACTTCAAAGGTGAGCCTGGCAGTTTGTCCCGCAGTTATTGTTTGCGTCAATCTCGAGATCTCTCTAAAGAGCAACTGCCCATTTGAAATAATTATAAGCTGCAACCTAAACCCAAACAGTACACGCACGCATGATAAAACACACCATCGTCCAAAACCCGGTGTCAGCCCTGTATCAGGCAACACGTAGCTCCAGCTGCTGGATTAAAATAAGTACAAGCTGAAAATGAGCATATAATTCTTTCATCTGACGCTGAAGGGTCGTGGTGCTTAATGCAAAAGCAATGTTAAGTGGAAGCACGGACTCCATTACTTCAACACACGACCTGCAACAACAGCTACTCCTGGTGTGCCTCCTGGCTGTACCTGTTCTGGAACAAGAGACACATCTTGAAGGTCTTTTCTAACCTTCATGTGTCTATGAGAATACACAGTAAAAAAGTATGCATAACAAAATACAGTAATTCCACCAAGGGATTAGTTTTTCACTTGTTAACTCCTTTAGTCTAACTTCTTTTTCCTAACTCTGCTATAATTCAGAAGGGATACATGAAGAATACTCTTGAGGCCACATCTTGAGTACTGTATCCAGTTTTGGGCACCTCAATACAAGAGAGATGTGGAGGTACTGGAGCAGGTGCAGAGGAGGGCAACTAAGCTGGTGAAGAGCCTGGAGAAGAAAGCCTATGAGGAAAGACAAAGAGCTGGGGCTCTTCAGTTTGAAGAAGAGGAGGCTAAGAGGAGACCTCATCACTCTGTACAACTACCTGAAAGGATCTTGTAGAGAGGTTGGTGCTGGTCTCTTCTCACAAGCAATCATAGTATCACAGAATCATTAGGGATTGGAAGGGACCTCAAAAGATCATCTAGTCCAATCCCACCAACACAGTAGGATCACCTAGACCAAGTCACACAGGAACACATCCAGGCAGGTCTTAAACGTCTCCAGAGAAGGAAAGAACCTCTAGAGAGGTTGGTGCTAGTCTCTTCTCACAAGCAGTGATAGAACAAGAGGGAAGGGGTTCAAGTTACAACAGAGGAGGTTTAGACTTGAGATTAGGAAGAATTTTTTCCCAGAAAAGTTGGTCAGGCACTGGAATGGGCTTCCCAGGGCAGTGTTTGAGTCGTAGTCCCTAGATGTGTTTAAAGATTGTTTGCACGAGGTGTTGAGGGATGTGGTTTAGGGGTGAACTTGTAAGGCAGTGTAGATGGCTGGACTCCATGATCGCAAGGGTCTTTTCCAATCAGAGTGATTCTGTGAAAGAGAAAGATGACACGCTGCTTACTGCTCATCCCACCGAACTGTACTGCTCCCTCAGGACTGAGTCCTACTGCAAAGGCTCAGGAAGGGAAAAGCTTTAAAATAAGGGCCACGCCAGCAGATAATAAGCACTGGGATCCAGACTTAATCCTAAAAATCAAAATTAATTAGGCACAACCTCCACACAGATAGGCACGACACCAAAATCCTGCAAGGTCTGCAACGCGCAAACACTACGGACAGCAGGGCTATCACACAGGCAGCCGACTGGCGTACCGCAGCAGCGCTGCTGAACACGGCGAGCACCTTCTAATTGAGCCCATTTGTTAACGTGTGTGTCCGTGCGCACGTATTTATGGACACGCACGCGCGTCACTGTTCATCATCTTTCGGCACACACTCTGAGTCAGCAGATAGAGGGGAAATATGTTTGAGCGGTGTTTAAAACGCCACCCTTTACAAATGAAACCATCTAAATCCAGCGTTAGAGAATTAATGAGCTTCTCATGTAAATCAGGCATGATTTACAGTGGAATCTGTCCTTGTGCCAACAGCCGCCTGCGCTGCATAATAACGAAGGCAGGGCTTCAGAGGCGCAAAGTTATCCACAGCCGATTTGCGCCCTGCCTCCGCTTTTCCCTGAATAGCCAAAGCACTATAAACCCTTTCAAAGAACAGTAATATGAGGGAGAAAATAATCCAGTCCTCATCCCTCATTTTCCCTTCCCGTCTCTGGCTGAGGAACGCTACAACTATCACCCAGGGACACTTCTTTTAAGAGCACTTTAAGTCTGGTTTTATGTTGCACACCTGAGGCCAACATTAAGCTTTTGTGGCGCCGTTAAAGGCGCTACCTCCATGTCAGGCAACAGCAGGGGTAGGGACAGCATCAGGGAGTGGAGTGGAACAGAGAGAATCGCCACACACCAGCCGGGCCGGTATGAGAGACACGGCCAGCGGGCACAGACCCAGAGCCACATTGCAAACGCAGCACTTTTGCTTGACCCAAACCCCAGTAATGTTGAGAAAGACAGCCTAGAAGACCTCGGAAAGGCAGCACTGACAAAGCACATTTCTCTTCCTGCTGACTAGTATTAACAATTGCTAACCTCTGCCTCGCACACCAACTCCTACCTGCCTCTCACCACTATCATCCAGGAGCACCCCAACAAGCTGCTGCAAAGCAGGATCCCTGCAGCCTCCTGAAAAACCAAGGGCTAAACACCCTCCCTGCACAGAGCTGGGGGCACAGCCCACAGCCACAATGCCTCCTTTGAGAGGCACCAGGCAGGACTGAGGCCTCCAGTTCAGCACATCTTGGCCAGTGACACCTCCCAGCTCTCTGTACAGATGCAGCACCAGAGCAGAACGATGTCTTGGTCTGTATTTGTCTTTCCTGTTTTGGGGACTGTGGCCCGCATGTACTGTGCCTATAGGAGGACTGCATGGAGACCCACAAGGCGCCCACGACACAGGAGCAGCAGTGTGGGGCATGCCTGGAAACGACCGTCCTTCTGTCCCAATGCCACAAACATAAACCTGTTTCTGTACCACCTCCACATCCTCTTCCAAATGTGTTTACAAGGGCTCCCCTGTCTGTTCCTTTCTGTTATTACAAAGATCTCATATTTGGTGCCTGGGCAACACAAAAAGGCGCTCGCCCCTCCTTTCTGAACACCCCATCCAGCAGCCAAGCCAAAACCCTCATGGACAAACACACCCAGAACTCCAACCCCAGTTGAAGTGGTCCTATAAAATCTGCTGGGATCACACTGTCACATTGCATGAGGCTGTGCACAAGAAAGCATTTTAAATGGGAGTTGGATTTTGTAAAACAAGAGACACATTTTACCCAGGTGTACACATTGCTTCCAGTAGCAGCAACCACCACTGGAGGTAGGAGAGAAGCAGGTGAACGAACCATAGAATTACTAAGGATTGGAATGGACCTTGAAAGATCATCTAGTCCAATCCCCCTGCCACAGAAGGATCACCTAGACCAAGTCGCACAGGAACATACCCAGGCAGGTTTTAAACGTCTCCAGAGAAGGAGAATCCACAACCCCCTGGGTACTACCAAGATCTGGGGTTTTCTCTCGGTTTTGTGATTTTACAGCAGTATCTTGCAGACAGGAAACAAAATGCTCAGGCAGCCACCCCAGGGCACGAAGCAAGTCCTGTACTCATCTGAAATACTCATCAAATAAAACTATAGCTATAATAGCTTCTTTGTCTGTGGGTGGTCAGGAAATAATGAGTTAAAGCTCTAAGCAGCCCTGACTTCATGGCAGCTTATCTCAGCGGTCATTAATTGGTCATTACTGGTAGAGATAGATGCTGGAAATGCCTCTCTGCAATCCAGGATTGGCTGGGCACCTCGACACTGTGTTACCCTTACTAGGGACTCATGGCAGGCAACTAAAGTGTAATCTCATGCCATATATTCACAGAACTGCCCCATGAGATAAAACTTTAAAAAAGCAGCAAATCCCTGTGAAACTGGCTTCTCACCAACAGAGTCGGTAAAGGGGTAACAAGCCCGTCTCTCCCTCCTTCACTTTGCAGCCTTTCCTCAGGACCCATCTGCTCTTCGTTACACGTAACTAAAATTAATTCTTGCTCTTGTATTCCTCCTAATGAAGCTTCTCAGAGCAGCCCAGAATTACAAACATTTACATAATGACTTAATTTTTAGAATCAATTAGGAATTTTTAAGAAGTCTTTCCACCACCAGAGCTCTGCAGCAAGCCAGGTGCTCCACGCGCCTTCCTCACAACTGTCAGCTCTCTTAAGGTTGCAGAGGACCAGCAAAGCTCCTTCTATTCTAAAACACAAGGAACTGCAAATATTACTGCGCTGCAAGAAAACCCATTGACTTGTACGTTTGGCAGAAGCTCCTCCACATTTCAGCTACACAAGAAACAAAACACAACCAACCCACACCAAAGCAACAGTTAAATTTGTTTAAACATAAAAACAATTCTCCAGCTCCCCAAGATTTTGCTGTGTAGCCTATTTTTCCACCCTCACGTTTCCTAAGGAAGCAAGAGGCCTTGTAAATGTCACTAGAACCAACACGTGCAGCTCCACTTGCAGCTGTAGCACATGTAGATGGTGGATTTTTGCAAATCCTGCTCTGTGGCAACTAATTTGAATCACTGTCCCACCATCTCCCTATGCCCAGTGTATGAAAACACCTTGCAGCGATGGGACTCTGGGGCAAGCACCCCTCTGTTCATAGTCACACAGCACCTAGTGCATCTGGTTCCAGTTCATATCTGGTGCTCCCAGATCATGTTACGTAAACTGGACAGTATTTGGTCAGCAACATGCATGGCCGTTTGGACTACAGCACCTTTGTGGTCACCAGCATGTTAACTTCAACTTGCCCCTCGCCATTTTTACGTAGCAGTTTTAGAAAAGTCCTAGAAAACCTGATTTCCCTTAAAACCATTGCAAGGCATGAGGTGGGATCCAGTTGACATTCCCAGAAGCTCTCAGCCCTCTTCCTCTCCTCCAAAGCA
Source organism: Rhinopomastus cyanomelas (assembly GCA_013400115.1). NCBI lineage: Eukaryota > Metazoa > Chordata > Aves > Bucerotiformes > Rhinopomastidae > Rhinopomastus > Rhinopomastus cyanomelas. The sequence goes on from VXBP01010330.1 coordinate 129,323, forward strand.
TTTTATGTCCTTACTTTCTTCCAGCTGGGTCACCTCCTGCCAGCCACAGCCCTGTTTATTTTCAGTAGAAAGCAGGAGGATATAAATTAATAGAAAACAGGTAGGTTACTGGTTTTCATAAAAATCTGCAGGCTTCTGGCCAGCATGGACAGGAGAAACAGCTTGACAAGGGGTTTGCAAGACAGCAAAGCAAAACCTCAGGGATACTTGCTCAAGTGAGCCCACGAGACTCAAGTGCTGCTTCAGCCAGGGCAGCATCTCTACATCCTAAGGGTTTGTAATCCAGGTAAAGGGGAAAATGGGGCCCAGCCCATCTCCCTCAGCTCAACCTGATGGCGATCACTGCCTTCACTTTAGGAACTTAAACACCTATAATTCTGCAATGAGTGTGCAGTGTCCAGACACAGAAAAGTCCGGGGGTGGTTTTGTTTAAGAACCAACCTCAGGGGGGTGGGTTAGCAGATCGAGAGAGGTTCTCCTCCCCCTCTACTCTGCACTGGTGAGACCACATCTGGAGTATTGTGTCCAGTTCTGGGCCCCTCAGTTCAACAAGGACACGGAACTGCTGCAAAGAGTCCAGCACAGAGCCACAAAGATGATGAAGGAAGTAGAACACCTCCCTTATGAGGAAAGGCTGAGGGAGCTGGGTCTCTTGAGCTTGGAGAAGGAGACTGAGGGATGACCTCATTAACGTCCACAAATATGTGAAGGGTGGGTGTCAGGAGGATGGAGCCAGGCTCTGCTCAGTGTCTTCTAGTGAAAGGATGAGGTGCAATGGGTGTGAGCTGGAACATAGGCGGTTCCATATAAATATCAGAAAGAACTTCTTCCCAGTGAGGGTGACAGAGCACTGGAATGGGCTTCCCAGGGGAGTTGTGGTGTCTCCTTCTCTGGAGATGTTTAAAACCCACCTATGTATGTTCCTGTGCAACCTGGTCTCGGTCATCCTGCTGTGGCAGGGGGATTGGACTGGATGATCTTTCACGGTCCCTTCCAATCCCTAATGATTCTGTGATTATGATTAAGGCTTTTACAATTACGTCTTCTCAGAAGGCTACTGCAATTTCTCTATACTTTTAGCAGCAGCGATGGGCCATGTTGGATGGCTCCACCCAATTTGCTGTCAAATGTAAAAGTATTAAACGAAAGCAAAAAGGAACACCAGGTTCAATGTACTTCCAAGTTCCTTAGGCTCCTTTGAAAGCAATGTAAGGAAGACGACTTAAAAAGCCCTAAAGCACAGACAGGTAGATATTAACAGCCTTTTCTCTCTGCACACTGTATATCTTCACAAGCTACTTGGCATTCCAAACCTTGTGCCTGCAAAGAGAATAAAGGAAGACAAAATGTTCTGCAAACGCGAATATACAACTCTACATTAAGCTGGATATCGCCTGATATCTCTATATAAAATTAAAGCGGTGCTTAAACTCTAGTTCTGGAGTACCTGAACTCCACAGAGGAAAAGCAGTTCTTAAAAAGATCTATTATTGAGCAGCCTGCAGGATGACACATCTGCTTGTTAATATATAGGAGGCTGGGAAGGCTGTGGATGTGAGTGATGGAGTCTGAAGTACAGCCTAAGTACATCAAATTGGACTGGGTTTTGTCAAAGGAAAAACAGGTCTTGGAAACTGGGAGCAGGAGAGACTAATTTTAACAACAAAACTATAATTATTAGGTTCCCTTGTTTCTGCAGACAAAAGGTCAATCGCTTTAATTCCTCATCTTGCCAAGTGTCTTCACTTTAAAAATTAGCAAGTGAAAGTGAACTAGGATGCAGGTAAACTGGGGAGGAGGAGACAAGGGCCGAACCACTGCACTTGCCAATTATCCCAGTTCAAGAAACATCTCGGTGAAACCAGCTAAGATTTTCACACTAGCAGCTGAAGTGAGACAAAAAAACACTGCGCAAGAAAAGATGTAAAACCAGACCCCCTGCTCTCTTTCCCGTTTGGGCAGTGAGTAGGAGAGAATTGTCCCTACATGCATTCTGAGGACTTCATGTTTGCCACTACTGCACACATCTTCTTGCTGCAGTGGATGGGAACTGACAAACCCGAAACACTGCTGCTCCTTTCTTCCCAGCTGTCACCTAAGATGCACATATATCTCACCTCACCACCCGACAGCGAGTTTCAACCAATTTAAATCAGACATTAGGTAGAATCATAGAACGGTTTTGGCTGGGAGAGACCTTCAAGATCATCACATCCAACCTTTTCGTAGCCCTATCAGCAGCCGTAAGCCCTGTCCCTCAATCCAACCCTTATCTTCAACACCTCCAGGGATGGTGGCTTAACCCCTTCCCTGAGCAGGCTATTCCAGTGCCTGACAACCCCTTCAGGAAAGGAAGGTATGTGTGAGTCCTTGCAGCTGTACAAGTCTCCATCCCCAAGGCAAATAATTTTCAGAGAAATAGCAGAAGTTCCCGTAGCAGGTTAATATTGATGCAATTTTTAATACATTTCACAGAGGAAAACAAATCTAAAGTAATTTTTCAGAATGAAGATAAAATACTCACAAGCAGTGATTTTATTCTGTTGCAAATTACCTTTTCCCAGTACTAAGCTTTCCTATGCGAACCATTACAAATGGACCCCCTTAACATCCAAAGGGGACAGATGGTAGCATCACAAAGCAACTAGAGCCCCAGGACAACGTGGAAGTAGGGTCTCAAGGACTGCAAGATGAATAGATTTGTGAGCCTACAAACATACCTGCTGATTTTTAACCTTTCCCATGTGTAGAAAATTAAAGGTGTTCCAGGGATGCTCACATGTTCTGTCAAGGCTGGAAAAGTCCTCAGTGGCCCTTATGGCCACAAAGATCATCACCCAGGAGAGAGTCCGGTGAGTATCTCAGTCTGCAGTTCGGTCAGCTTGGCTTGCAGACGAACAGAAGTTTCTTGGCAGCTGCTCGGGGTGGATGAACCTCTGGCTTAACACGTAGGGGCAATTTTGTACTTCCTTCCCTTTCCTAGCAAGCCCATACCTCTGCGTAACCCACACAGGCATGTGCACGAGTCTCTAAACCCTCCCAACCCAAACACTCAGCTCCACAGCCCTTTCCCTAGGGAGCAGAAAACAGAGCATACACAGATGTGTGCCGCTGGGAGCTATTGGGAAGCTGCAGTAATAAAAGCAGAATCTAGAAACAATTGAGAGGAGGCAAACAAAACCGCACAAAGCCCCCAGGAAGCGCGTGGTGTGTCCACCCAACTCGGACAGACTGATCAAACAGATTTGCTGAGATGGAGAGTTATCAGTCCGTATATACAGATATGTAACACACAGCTTTTTATAGTGCAAACACGTAAGGTAGGGGAAAAAAACCCCACAAGAGGGTTCTTACAGAAACCCGAACTGCAAACTTCCCAGCGGCGCTGCAGCTAAGACCCTGCCTTAATCGCGCATGTGTTCTGCGTTATTTTTCATTGACTTTTCAAACTTATAAAAGGATAAATTAAAAGAAAATCTCTATGACTAGTCACACAACCGATCTTTCTGGGCTCCTAATCCCACAGACCTCTACCACACAGGCAGATTTTAAACACCTGGGTAATTCCGTTGAAGTCAAGGAGATTACTTACAGACATGAAGTCAAAGATTTGAGTCACCAGGTGTCCTTGCTGACAGGCGAGGCATGACTCCTCCGAGAGATCCTCTTGAAACACAGAACTGTAATGGTAAGGGGTTTTCCTTTATTTTTTTTCAAGGGGAAAGCTAAAATAAGAAGTGATTCAATCATGAGACACGTCAGCTACTCATCGCAAGTCTGCAGAAAGTCAGAAAGATCTCAAAGGTGACTGGGGAGCTGAGGATGGAATGAAATGCTAACTGAACCCCAGCCCAACCCACACCGTAACTCCTAAAGTCAGAGAGGATTCCAGCAAAATATTATTGCAACTTGCAGTGTCTTTACAAGGACTCAGCAAAGGTCACGTGCTATGTAAATGAAGGATTACCTTCATTTATGAGGAAGCCATTCTAGGAGAAAACCAGAGGGAGCTGGGTCTCTTTAGCTTGGAGAAGAGGAGACTGAGGGGTCACTTCATTAATGTCTATAAATATGCGAGGGGTGGGTGTCAGGAGGATGGAGCCAGGCTCTTCTCAATGTCATCTAGTGATAGGACAAGGGGCAGTGGGTGTGAGCTGGAACACAGGAGGATCCACATCAATATGAGAAGGAACTTCTTCCCAGTGAGGGTGACAGGGCACTGGAACAGGCTGCCCAGGGCAGTTGTGTGTCTCCTTCTCTGGAGATGTTTAAGACCCGCCTGGATGTGTTCCTGTGTGACTTGGTCTGTGTGATCCTGCTGTGTTGGTGGGATTGGACTAGATGATCTTTCGAGGTCCCTTCCAATCCCTAATGATTCTATGACTCTTTGACTACGACTCTACATTTACCTGTTTGAACTGAACAGAATCAAAACCATCAACAATAACTCCACTCAACGTCAGTAAATAGCAGTCTGCTGCTCTGGAAGTGTGTTCCACAGACACTTCCTCCCCCACCACCACCTTTTGCTGATCTCCAATTGGAGCATGGACCACTTCCAGCTCTGATACTTATTTAAAGTCACATGAACCAGGTATAAGATTCCAGGCATCCAGTATGGGGTTCTTTAATTGCAACTTTCTGCGACTTCATGATTTATTCATCTCAGGAACGTCTAGCAGATCGCTGCGATCCCCACACAGCATACTGTTAGCTTCAGAATTTCATAAACCACCACGTACTTGACAAGTTGAAAAGTTAACAAGGGTTATAAAGCAGGGAAGGGGAAAAAAACCATGCTGAGCTCTGATAAGCTCAGTCCCCAGAACTCCAGGCTGTTCAGAAGTTGCAGCACACAGCTTGCTATGAAAAAGGGAGGCTCTTATAACAATATTGGCTTCATGGCCAGTGTTTCTTAATTCCTTAGCAGAGATAAAATACATGCCTCCTCCTTAACGAGAGCCATACTTCCTTCACACACGCTGGCTGTAAACTATCAAACAGGATCTCTGTCTAATGAATAAGTGAAGTCTCAAAGACCTTTGTAAAAGACTTGCAAGGCCACTCACTCCTACACAGGCATGCGAGCAGCTAGGAACCACCACCTAAATCTGCCCTTCACCCCGAGCAAATCAATTACCTTCTCTGCACTGAATTCAGAGTGCTCAGAGGGAAGAGAAGAGAAACTGCACATTTGGAAATGAAGGATCCCTTACTCCAAAGGGCTGTTAAAGACAGCTTATTTAGAAGAAGTCTCTTTTTAGAAAAGTAGTATCAGAAAATCCATCCTGGGAAGATTTCTATGAGAGTAAATCACAGAATAACAGAACATCACGGATCGGAAGGGACCTCGAAAGATCACCTAGTCCAGTCACCACCACACAGCAGGATCACCTAGATCAAAACACACAGAACCATGTCCAGGCTGGTTTTACATGTCTCCAGACAAGGAGACTCCACAACTTCCCTGGGCAGCCCCTTACAATGCTCTGGCACCCTCATCATCAAGAAGTTCCTTTTGATATTGATGTGGAACACATTGCTCCTCGTCCTATCACTAGATGACATTGAGAAGAACCTGGCTCCATCCTCCTGACACCGACCTTTCACATATTTTATCAACATTAACGAGGTCACCCCTCAGTCTCCTTTTCTCCAAGCTCAAGAGACCCAGCTCTCTCAGCCTTTCCTCATCAGCGAGATGTTCCACTCCCTTCATCATCATCACGGCTCTGTGCTGGACTCTCTCCAGCAGTTCTGTATCAAAGTTCTAAGCCTGCAATCAGCAGAAAAACATTACAGGCAGACACACACACAATGCCAGTGCATCAGAAATAAATATACAAATACAACCACAACAGTAAGTTCTGCCTAGATGGATCCAGAGACCTTTTTTTTTTCCCTACATGCCTGCTGCATTATGTCACCAGTTTTTTGGATTCACCGTGATCCCAGGGACTTTTGCTATTCACAAAGCAGCTCTTTTCTGACGAACAAGCAGTTCGATGAGAAATACGCGGTAAACCTCTTTTCATCCCGACAGTGATGATGCCCCTCTCAACGCAGCGTTGCCTACCGCAGGTCTCCCTCAGAGACAACAGCGCTTTGGCTGTAGCACATTAACTGCTACATGAAATTTTAGACAGTGACAAAACTGCCTTTCAAGCTGGTTTTCAAGTCAATAAAACAGCACTTTCAGAGCAGCATTTTGGTTCATCCTGTGAATAGGCTCCTTCAATGCACAAGCAACAACAGTAATTCACTTTCATCCCAAACAAAACAAAAGACCAGAGCTAAACCAGAAACCGCGCGCGTACGGCAGTGGAATATTTGATTACCACTTCTGAAAGGATACCTGCCTGGCATGAAAAACCTCCTAGCAGACCGTGCTGCACTGTGGCTGTGTTTTCCAAATGCAAATTGAATTTAAGCAGTTTTGCAAGCCCCGCTCTGTTAACAAAATCAGGTTTCACAGTTCTGCCTCTCTTTTGCCTAAGGATGGGCTCAAACCTGCAAAGGGGGAATGTGCAGGCAGGTGGCGATTTGGTTTCCACACCAAACTCAGAAATTAGGCAGCCTAGTGAGGCATTTCGAGCTCTCCTGGTGAACGCTGAGCTTATGAGAAAACACTGATTACCACGAGTCGGGCTGCAGCGAGCTCTCCGTGAAGGAGCGATGCCGCAAACTCAAACAGCGGCGTAATTTAATAAAACACAGTGGGATTCAGGCTAATCACAAAACTTGCCGTGATGAGAAGAGCTGATGAAATTGCTTCTTCTCATCCATTATGCCTTTACTTCTGATTAGGGAAACAAAAGCAGGGAATCAAAAATGCCAGGCCTTTTCATCCCCATCAGGTTCCTATGGATACTGAAAAGGAAGAAGCTGCCTTGATTCTTGTGAAGACAATTCGCATCCCTTCAGCGTGGAAAACAGGTAGAGCCGCTAGCAGCAGCAGGACTCCTGGCCATGGAGTTCTGCAAAGACCCTTTAACAAAAGGCTGACTCTTATGACTACATTGATTTCTCAAACGAGTGCATAAAAGGACATTTACTTCACGCACTTGCCATGAGATTTAATTACTTTATGGGAAGCGGCACGTGCTCTCTCTCACTTCTTACATGCTAAAATGCATAACACACCACATGCTGGCTCCTGTTTCTTACATGCTGCTTTCTGAAACACAAAATCAAAGCCTCCTCAGGCAGACAACGTAAAGGAAACGTACGACTAAATGCAAAGTTTAATACAGCTAACTAACGCCGCACACAACATGTTCCTTGTGCTACGCTGCTCAACTCTGACTCTGGTCAGTTCTCTCTCCACACTTCTTCACTAGGAAAGAAAAGGCTGATTAAGAATCTCTGATCCTTCCTGAAACGTTACTCACTTGCACCTGGCCAAGCATTCCAGCAGCATGCCTGCTGTCACAAGTACGCTCGCCGCACATCTGTCATCACCAGTTGAGTCCCTCCAAGTGCCACTGGCACGCAGAAATAAAGCCACGTCGCTGCATTACTCTTCTAATTACTCTCAGTTATCAATGCCTGTGACATTCAGAAGGCAAAACTCCCAGCTTCGTTGGCTATTTCTTGAGTCACTCGCATGTGAAGCTCATTCAAGCACCCTGATCTCCTCACTTCCAAGTCAAAACAGGATTGAGCTGGCAGTGGAGGTGTTTAAGGACATTCAGATCACTCTCTGAATTGTCAGTACAACTGTCTAGAACTATCAGAGCCTACATGGATATGATGATTAATCACTTCAGCTCTGCCAGCCATACCTTCTAATTAAAAACTAACCCATAAATACCTATTTCTTCACTAGGTCTGTATAGTAAATAACTTCAAGAGGTCAGTAAAAGACTCACGAAGGAAATTACCTTTAAAAAAGATCCTGCAGTGGTAGGGGGATTGGACTAGATGATCTTTCGAGGTCCCTTCCAATCTCTAATGATTCTATGGTTCTATGAAGTGTATCTTCCTAATTACAACGGCTGTTTCCCATACACATCCCAGCAGCACAATCTGCAATAATTTATGAGTTTTGAAAGCACAATTGTCAACAAACACATTAAAATAACTTCTTGCTATCATGTGCTCAATGAAAACTACAGCATTTTAATATCATAGCATGTTTCTCAACGCTGACAACTTTACTGCTGCTCTATCCCCCAGCCCGGCTGTGAGGAATTAAAGTACGAGCTGAAAGAACAACATGTAAATGCACAACTTCCTAAACAGGCAACTTCGCGTGTAGATTAAACTCCCTCTCACTGCTGACGACACACACAAATCTCTACAGCCTTACTTTCCAGGCTCATCTCAAACCTACGTTTCTTTGGGTACGTTGAAGCTTCCCCAGTAGGAAAAAAGCCCCTTTATTTTAGGCGCAAAGAAGCTGCTCCGAAGCAGAGCCGCAGGGTGAGCCTGCCAGGTGGGGACACTGTGTGCGGTCAGTATAAAAGTGCAGACGTTAAGACCCTTCTAATTATCACATCTAGCACAGCCATAACTTACTTTCTGTTCACAAGGAGCCACTAAACAAAATCCTCTGCCTCAGACGCCCCAAGGGCGAGCAAACTCCTCCACTTCCAATGGAGCGTGTGGCGAAGAAACGCAGCCCTGCTCCTCGGCACAGCTTCAGTGACCAAGGCAGAAAAGTGTGACCCCAGACCCTGAGATGTTTTGTTCACGGCTTTAGTTTCCAGGGGATTGAGAAAAAGGACAGTGCTGGGCACAGGTGATGTTATCAGTGCAAAGGAAGGAAGGAAGAATGGCTCAACTGAGACAGAAAAAAAGGCAAAGGCAAATGCTGCAAGCAAAGCAGCAGCTGAACTAGCATCTATAAATATTTGAATTACTCCATGCAACATTTCAGAACATAACAAACAGGAGATTTATATTAAAATTACCCCTCTGTTTTCATTCCTGAATGTGTACATGAATCATCCATATTCTTCAGATGCACTGCATAAAACATTCGACACAACATAAAAACTTGAGGACCAGCGTTTTGAAAGTGCTTAGCGCCTGTTTAGATACTGTCAGAGAGATCAGCTGGCCTTTCTGAGGACAGCAAGGATGGCAGAAACACCACCACCCTTCAGTTTTGCTAACACAAGGCCTGGGTATTCACACTTTTTCAAGACCAGGCGATCTTACCTAGACTCTTAAGTGTGTGCTAGATGCACGTGAGAAAACATGACCCTAAACACACTAAGAAAGCCCGACCTCGGCTCTGCGCTGGTCAGACCGCATCTGGAATATTGTGTCCAGTTCTGGGCCCCTACGTTCAAGAAGGACACAGAACTGCTGGAGAGAGCCACAAAGATGATGAAGTGGAGCATCTCCTTTATGAGGAAAGGCTGAGGCATCTGGGTCTCTTGAGCCTGGAGAAAAAGAGCATGAGGGGTGACCTCATTAATGTTTACAAATATGTGAAGGGTGGGTGTTACGAAGATGGAGCCAGGCCAGTGTCATCTAATGCTAGGACAAGGGGCAATGTGTGTCAGATGGAACACAGGAGGTTCCACATAAATATGAGAAGGAACTTCTTCCCAGTGAGGGTGACAGAGCACTGGAACAGGCTGCCCAGGGAGGTTGTGGAGTCTCCGTCTCTGGGAAACAACTAAAACCCACCTGGACATGTTCCTGTGCGACAGGATCTAGGTGATCCTGCTGTGGTGGGGGGATTGGACTAGATGATCTTTTGAGGTCCCTTCTAATCCCTAATGTTCTGTGATTCTGTGACCGTCAACGGTCAACTTTACCACAGCAAAACTGTATCTCGCTCTCTAGCCCAAGGATGTGCACTGGAAGCATTTACAAAGTGCCACATGTATTATAGTTTATTCTTTAGTATAAACACTTAAAAAATTAATTACACGCTCTGTCAGTGCTGTCTAACGTACAGGCAACCTCTGCTATAAAAAAACCCCTCCTATGCTCTTTTCTCTAACCTCCCCCAACCTTTAAAATTACCTTCAGATGTTTGTTAAGGGACATTAATGCCTCTGAAATCTTGCAACAGCAAGAGGTAAAGTGTTGCACTCAGTTCAGAGTCATGTAATTCCTGCATCATTAAGTAGTGGCCACTAATTTGACCCTCAAACTGCAATACAATTTTATGGGACTTTTCCAGACACAGGTTCTTGTAACTCTTACAATTTTGGCAGCAGCAAATCAAAGCCCCAGCCTCATCAAAACAAGACTATGCTAAACTGCAATCCTCCAGCTCGTGTGGTTTTTATAAGGCTGTGTAAGTGCACTGCTAGGGGAGCTCACAGTGTGATTCTCCATCTGCCTGGATGGACACACAAGCAGGAACAGCTCCGGCAAATTTGTCTTCAGCACCATTTACACTGGGCTGCACAGATCTACTTAGGGGCAGCCAGCTGTCAAATGCTGGAGCATGTGCACAGAGCCATGCTGGACAACAGGGCATGGGAAAACAGGGCTCTGGATATAAATGGTTTTGAACTAAAAAAGGGCAGTAGGAACATGAGCATGAGCAAAACTTAACAGATTACCTGGCTAGCATGGGGCTTGTTGAAAACCATCTCCACAGCTTGGAAATCATGCAGGAGAAAATGAAGACAATGCATTCAGCAAGAGGTGTTTTCCCTATTTCATTAACTGCAGGGTGATTACAAATCAGTTGTGAAAGTTATTAAAGCAATTTGTAACTTTAGGCATCTAACGGCATTTATGCAGGAGGAAGCTGGCAGTCGGCACCACCTATTGCAGCTTGCAGTGGTTTTGGTTTCTAATATATCTTAGGTGAGTTACAGCTGTTCCTCTAACAACAGACCACGCTTGGATCTCTACTCTAGTTTGCACTGATAATTTGAGCATTTTAAGATGATTAAGATGACTGGAACCAACAACCAAGGATCATGTAAAGCTGTTTCTCATGCTCCTTGCTCCCTTTTTTCAACACATAGCCAAGAAATTACTCAACACCTCATGTTGCTACAGAACAAATAAATTCACTCTGGAATATGCAGGACTCCTTTTAATGAACTGGAGAGCTATTTCACAGAACATTAGGAATTGGAAGGGGCCTCGAAAGATCATCTAGTCCTATCCTGCCAACACAGCAGGATCACCTAGACCCAGATGCACAGGAACATATCCAGGTGAGTTTTAAATATCTCCAGAGAAGGAGACTCCAAAACCCCCCTGGGCAGCTCATTCAAGTGCTCTGGCACCCTTATCGTGAAGAAGTTCCTTCTCATATTTTTGTGGAACCTCCTCTGTTCCAGCTCACTCCCATTGCCCTTTGTCCTATCATTAGATAACACCGAAAGTTAAAGAGTCCACAGCATCTAGGTATTCCTGTATTGAAAACCATGCAAAGAGAGTCACCTTCTATGCCAAGGACTTCTACTAAACCATTTAGTGGTTTTAGCAGACAATTTTAATGACTCCCTATAGCTTAAGGTGTCTTCTTCAATTTCCTCTGCAAAATATTTGCAGTGGCTTGAAACTTAACTAGGCAGGGAAATTAAATGCAAAGTCACAGGCAAACATCACCAGAACCAGAAAGTGCACTTCAACAAACACCATCTTATAGGATCACAACTAATTAACGTAGCAAACACAAAATGCTTATGGAAACCAATTACCGACTAAGGGCTCTTTTCTTCTGTGTGCGCTGAATAATTCTGAGCAAACAAACAAAATAAACAGCCTATAGCCCTGCCTATGTTTGTCCATCACAGAGTATTCCCACCTATGAGACTATGGGCATAGACTGTGCTTTCAGCTGGAGTCCTTTAAATGCTAAGAAATAACCAAAATCTCAATCACTTCACATTTAAATACAATATTGACTTTTTAATTGCTAGCTTAACGGTGTGGCTAAACAGCATGAATATAAATGTCTTATGTAGAAATAAATTTATATACTTTGACCACTGGAAAAAAATCCCACTATTTCCACAGAATCACAGAACATCGTGTCCTATCATTAGATAACACTCAGAAGAGCCTGGCTCCATCCTCCTGACACCTTTCACATGTTTATCAGCATGAATGGGGCCACCTCTCAGTCTCCTCTTCTCCATGCTAAAGAGACCCAGCTTCCTCAGCCTTTCCTCATCAGGGAGGTGTTCTACTCCATCATCTTTGTGGCTCTGCGCTGGACTCTCTGCAGCAGTTCCATGTCCTTCTTGAAACAAGGGGCCCAGAACTGGACACAATATTCCAGATGAAGTCTCACCAGGGTAGAGTAGAGGGGGAGAAGAACCTCTCTCCATCTGCTAACCACCCCCATTCTGATACACCTCAGAATGCCATTGCCTTTCTTGGCTACAAGGGCACACTGCCTGCTCATGGTGCCCCTGCTGTCCACCAGGATCTTGACTGTAATTAGTCCATTATTGCCTTACCCACTTGCCAAGAATGTTTGGGGGTTTTTTCCTTCCAGGTGACAGTAAACCTGCATTCCTCCCTCCATTTTAGGGACTCCAGCATTTGCTGAAGTACGTGCCCATTTCTGACACTGGGCACTGCTGCATTTCTTAGGAAGGAGTTTGGGAAAGAGCCAATCAGTCCTACACGCCTCTGCATCCACATAGAGCTAACGCAGGCATCCAAATTAAAATGAAGCCATCATGAAGGTGACCTTTTTTTTCTGCAACTTACCACCAAACAGCTTGTGCTACAAACAATGAGATCTGATGGCTTTTGATACCTTTGTAAAATCTTTTATGCTTTGGAGAGTGGCTTCTGTGATTTAAATGCTGAGACCCTCAACTCTTCCCTCTCTATATCCATTAGGTTTAGGTGTCAACGCTAAGATAAGGTGCAATTAGTGACCTTAAGGTCAGGGTCCACAGGAGCGTTTCTCTGCCCAAAAGACTCTGGAAAATCCATCTCATGTTCTGGCATTTTCTAGGCTTCAATACCTCTCCATGCCCTGGAAGGATGAGCAAGACTTCTCCCTTCAACGGTTTTCATTCTAGATTCACCAAAAAACCCCAGTTTTTCTGCAGGATGGGGAGAAGGTGTGGTGGAGCACAGAGTAAGCTGATTTGAAAATGACTGAGAAAGGCTTTTCCTCCCTATTTATAACTCAATACTTACTGAAGTCTAAAGTTTTAAGCGTTCCAGTTGGGACCCTGGGGCTCTGTGTTTCCAGTAGAAGTTCTGACAGCAAAGAGGCTTGGATCAGAAGCAGTCAAACTCCAGCTTGTCTAGGACACGAAATGGATGGGCAGCACACAGCGGAAAGAGACTTCAGAAAAGGTGCGGTTTGAATACGAGGACACAGGAAACACTGCAGATCCACCCTGTGGTTTCAGTCCCCTTTTCTTGTTTAAATGTGCACCTTGGTCTAGGTGGTCCTGTTCTGGCAGGGGGACTGGACTAGATGATCTTTCAATGTCTCTTTCGAGGTCTTTCCAAAGTCTCTTCCAATCCCTAACGTTCTGTGATTCTGTGTCTTTAATTCACACCAGAAGCAGTGCTGAGCACCTACACAGTAGAGTTTTCAAAAGGTACCCACGGGGCAGCAAAGTGCACTGGGCCCAGAGTATCACAGAATCACTAGGGATTGGAAGGGACCTCGAAAGATCATCTAGCCCAATCCCCCTGCCACAGCAGGATCACCTAGACTAAGTCACACAGCAACACACCCAGGCGCTAGGATTTTGATGAAAATCAGTGGCTGTTCCTACACAGGCAGAGGGACCACTGCACTGAGGAGGGAGAATAAGGGAAGAATCCTCCCAGCTATAACTCCAATGAACTAGGACAGAACTGAAGAGAGAAAAAAGCCTGTTCATTTTTTTCAGCTGTTGTAACAGGCAGCAAGTCTGGGCTGCAGCCCACCAGTACACACTGCTTCTCTCCTCACAATTGCTCCTCATCATGAAAATCACTGAGCTGAGCTCACAGCCTAACAGGAACAGTTCCAGTTACCTAGCAAGCCTGTCTTTTGGAAGAGGAAAATGAAAAAAAATCAAAACCAACTGAAAAAACCCAACCCAGGAGAGACAGGCAAAAAAAGTGCTGCAAAACCCAATAAATACTTATTTTCCTTTTCAAAGAGCTACACATACAGCACTTATCTATGATTCTATTTACACATTCCTGGGGAAAAAAATCATAAAAACATATGAGCTCTAAGACTTCCATTCTGGGCATTTTCTAAAGTGCCTCTTACTGTCTTATACAGCAGTGGTTTTATTTGTGTGTTGTGTTGATTTAGAGCGTTTCCTTGTAACAGAGGAAAGCTGTTTATGCTTTGCAAGAATAGTTAAGTGTTTAAGCTAGCCACTCCTTCAGAAAAACTATAAATTGGGCTATGAAGAAACAAAATAAGAAAAAAAAAGTCCTAAATTGCAGTATCAGAGTACATTAGGGATCGGAAGAGACCTCGAAAGATCATCTAGTCCTATCCCCCTACCAAATGGATTGTCTGTTCCAGTGAGCGCGGCTGTATTCACAGTATCTCTTTTTTACATTTACACACAAAACCTAATTAAATGCTTCAAGGGGGAAAAGCAAAGTAGCTCTCAGGCTGACTATATTTGGCCTTTCTTCCTTCAAGGTGACATGCAAACAAACGAGATGCTAATTACTGTCTCAGCTTGAAGTCACGCTTCGGGAAAAAAAAGTCTGGCTTAGTTAAGGCTGTTGGGAAAGCTGGTAAACTCACAGAAACCAGACCGCTCCGCTTGACTTTGGTTTGGCGTCTGACGTCTGGAACAGCTTTCACTCTGGACACCATCACCAAGCCCATAGTTAGAGCCCATAGCTCTACTCAAAGTAAAGCTGTGATCACAAACATCTACCTCCTGTCAGATCTGTTCTGACCTGCCCAGCTGGATAGCCTTTGGTATGAATGTCAGTTCTATTAGGATCAGGTACAGATGGAAGAACAGCCTTGTCAAGGATTATTCTGATCACGTGCAATTAACCTGGACTTTTAAGGAAAAGCAGGGGAACAGAATAAATCTGTTTGAGTTTTGGAAGAAACCATCGGGAGACATGCATTCTGGTTTGGTAACATTCCGATTTTAAAGCCACAGGTTGTGGTCACCTAAATCACAGAATCAAGATTGGAAAAAACCTCCAAGATCATCGAGACCAACCATCAACCCAACACCACCTTGTCCACTAAACCACGTTTCCAAGTGTCACATCTAGATGTTTTCTGAACACCTCTAGGGATGGTGACTTCACCACCTCACTGAACAGCCTGTTCCAATACCTGACCACTCTTTCAGTGAAGAAATTTTTCCTGCTGTCTAATCTAAACTTCCCCTGATACATTTCCTCACATCCTATTGCAAGCGACTTGGGAGAAGTCACCTCTCTACAAACTCCTTTCCATTAGTTGCAAAGAGCAGTAAGGTCTCCCCTCAACCTACTTTTCTCCAGGCTAAACAACTCCAGTTCCATCAGCAACTCATTTAAGACCTGTTCTCCAAGCCCTTCCTTTGCACACACTCCAGCCCCTCAACGTCCTTCTTGTACTGAGGTGCCCCAAACTGAACTCAGTATTTCAGATGAGGCCTCACTAGTGTCAAGTACCCAGGGGACAATAACTTCTCTCTGAGAATGACTGCTTAAACCATGCTTTCTGGTCATCAGCCTCCTTCAAGGTCATCACAACCATGCCTCCCATACCTTTCCATGCAGCATGGACTGGGACAGTATAGTCAGGGCATTTTCTTTCTTGTTCAAACTCTACCAGGGCAGATGACCACTTCAGGGAAACCTTCAGTCTGCTGAAGATGACACCACATCTCTATTCATGAGCTCAAGAGCGGCACAAAATTTTACTCTTAAAGCAGTCAGAAAATTGAAACCATCACAGGAAACTCTGAAAACCAGTAGGAATTAGAAGTGCAAGTCGCATGCACTTCCTTTACACACGTGTGCTTTGACATTTAACGTAGACAATCTAATAGACAAATTAATCTATGAAATTACACAGGGGCTGCTAAGATACTCTACTCACCTAGGAAAACAAAGCAACTTCCTTATTCCTATCTCTGGACTTTTGTTTTCAGAAAACCTACAGTTACAGCACAAGGCTTAAGTGAAACTCTCAGGATGCCTCTGTCCTGCTTCCCATGTGAGAGCTGGCTCCAGGCCATAAATAGATGTTATTTTGGTGCAAAGCAGCCTGAAGAGTTGCTGAGACCAAATATCCAAAGCAAAGACAGGAAAGTGTTCTCTTAATAGATACTGGTGTTTGTATAGGGGAACAAGTCATTATTTAAAATCATTAATAAATTATAATAAATGATAGAATCATTAGAGATTGAAAGGGACCTTGAAAGATCATCTAGTCCAACCCCCTGCCAGAGCAGGATCACGAAATCACAGAATCACAGGACCATTAGGGATTGGAAGGGACATTGAAAGATCATCTAGTCTAATCCCACCAACACAGCAGGATCACCTAGACCAACTTGCACAGGAACATATCCAGGAGGGTCTTAAACTTCTCCAGAGAAGCAGACTCCACAGCTCCCCCGGGCAGACTGTTCCACTGCTCCATCACCCTCACTCTGAGTATTTATATGGAACCTCCTATGTTCCAGCTCACAACCACTGCCCCTCGTCCTATCACTAGATGACATTGAGAAGAGCTTGGTTCGATCCTCCTGACACCCACCCTTCACATATTTATAGACATTAATGAGGTCACCTCTCAGTCTCCTCCAAGCTAAAGAGACCCAGCTCCTTCAGCCTCTACTCAAAGGAGGTGCTCCACTTCCTTCATCATCCTCATCGCTCTATGCTGGACTCCCTTCAGCAGCTCCGTGTCTTTCTTGAACCGAGGGGCCCAGAACTGGACACAATACTCCAGATGTGGTCTCACCAGGACAGAGTAGACAGGGAGAAGAACCTCTCTCGATGCTCTTGGCCCTCTTAGCCACAAGAGCACACTGCTGGCTCATGGTCATCCTGCTATCCACCAGGACCCCCAGGTCCCTTTCTCCTACCAATAACCACATTTAAACATACAGCTGTAATCTACAAGCAGCTTTTTTTGCGAGGAGCCACGCAAAGGGTTTCAAAGAAGGAGGTCCTGCTGGAACATGTACTGATGTCCTGCTCAAAAAATTAGCTGTACGGCACAACCCAAGCTCAGGCTACATTAGTATTAACTGAAAAATGAAGCAAAAGCAACAGGTCAAGAAACATGTGGGAAGATGTGGGAGGACATGCAAACAAAAAGCTATTAAAAGAAATCAATGCCACAAACAGAGGTGAAATTACCAGTGCTCCTTCAGAGGGCCACTGCCTGTTTGCTCATGAGGTGTCGTTTGCCTGCTAAGACAGGGTTCATCTGCAAGTTTAAAAAAGGAAGTCCAAGGTCAGGAAACAGCTCCTCAACATATAATCTGTCACATGCAGCCTAAAAAGTGCTTTTACAGTCATAAAAAAAAAAAGAGTGATGTTGCAGATTCTGTACGACACGTGCAGAAAGGGCTTTTATTCAATGAGACTATTTCTTCTCCTCCTTGATCTTTGCACTGGTACTTAAACTACAATGAAAAACAATCACACACACACCTTTAAATACTTTATCATTTGACTCAAAATCGCTCTTCTCCACGTAGAGCGGACAGAGGTTTATTTGTAGCAGGAGACAGAGCAACAAACCTCCGGAAATCTTTTTTCATCAGCTTTCTCTTTGAAATATCCCTGCTGTAAATTTTACTGTGAGGAACTCATTCGTAATTCAATGTGGCTCTACCCAGCTTCATTTTCACTCCCTAAGAATCCAAACACAATCCATGATTCACAGAGGACTTATACACAGGAGCAAGTGATCTGGGCACAAACTGCACGTTGCGTTGAGGAAGATGGTGCTGCTCGACTTCAGAGAGAAATGTTTTCCTTCTAAAGTGGAGGGTAAGTGTGGGAAAGACTTTGAGCTCTCCTGGATACAGGAGAGAGCGAAAGACAACAAGCCCAGGGGGCGAAGTCTCTGTCAATCCAAAACAGTGCAAAAGAGAAACGCACAGTAATAAACATGTAATGTCTATGCAGACTTCAGTTACACCAATCCAGAAAATAAACTGGTCAAGACAAGCAGCCTGCAGGACCTGGCACTCCAGACCGTTTCACACTGGGGCAAGGGAAGAGTTATTCTCTAGTTTGGCTTTTTGGTTGTTGGTTGGGGTTTTTTTTTACCTCTCCTCTTCTCTTAGCACTTCAGTGTATTACCCAACAAGACAAGCCCAGGCTTTGAAGATGGTCAGAATAATTCAAGAATAAGTTTGAGGAAGTTCTCAGCTTCTCCAGCTGTGGCTGATTTTTTCCAAGTGCATCACACACAGTGAGAACTAATGGGAGCTTCTGAACCATAAGCTCTTCTGAAGAAGTGCTTAAATGCTTAATCTTCTAACTATAAGTGACACCTTCACTCAGCAAAAAGGCAAGACAGGTGCTCTAACTTGGTTTTTATCTCTGCCCTGGTCTTCCTTGAAGGGCAAAAACTGAGGTACCTGGAAAAGCTGCAGAAGTATTAACATAAGATCAAAACTCCGCAACAAAAAGCATTCAGCAAAACCAAAACTCCCATCAGGAAACCAACAGGGAGTAGTTCAAAGAGATTGAAAAGAAGTCAATATTATCTTGGAAAGAGTTTTCTATCCATTTGCCCACTACAGTGCTTCTTGCAGTGTTGAAATGTTCCATTTTCTCCTCTAGTCCATGCTCCGCTGATGAAACATCTCTGTGCCAATCTACCAGTGGGTAGCCCAGAAGGCAGAGCTGTAAAACGCACCTGGGAAAGCAGGCAGGCAGGATGCTCAGTCGGTGGGGCAAAAGCGATGCTGTACCTGGGAAGGCTCACCCAGCTCAGAACAGCATGAGCCAATCTTGGAAGGATGATGCTCAGCTCTTCTGCCCTGCCTTTAAGCAATCCTTCCCAGTTTCAGTTTGTCTCACTGGCATTTTATGCAGCAGGTAAGTCTCCCTTCCTTTTGCCTTTTCCACAACTGGAAACGGTTTTCAGCTCACAAGTCTTAAAGAAGCCCCAACGGGTCACTGGCTAAAGCTGAGGCAGAAATAGCCATCTTGCAACAAAAAGATCTCATCTCTCCACCAGTGAGCGTCTTCCTTACCAGGGCTGGGCAAGCCTCCCAACAAGACCCTGGGGCAGCATGGTGCCATTTTGCTTGGCTAAAAGAGACTCGGACCAGGAAGGCAAGGAAACAGAAAGCCAGCAGAATAATGTAACGGGCTCAGATTTGCCAGAGCACTGAAAACAGCTAAGGTGGCTTTGGAGCAGACAAGCACAAACTTGCTCAAACAATACTTCCTACGAAAAAGGCCATGCTTTGAGAGCTGCCTGTCAGTCACACGAGGGACTCAAGAAGGCAGCAGACTTGAAAAGAAGTTGGGGATGGGAGAAGAGAAGAGATGGTGACTCAAGTATTCCTGATAGTGGAAAACAAGAGGTTGAGAAGACTGGTAAATGTCACTGCAGGGAAGCCTGCGCATCTAAGAAGAGATGCAAAGAATAAATGCGCCACTGGACTGGCACAAGAGTAGAATTTTCTGTGTTAGGAATTTGTTCCTAAACATCCTTTCAGGGCCTGATTCACCACTTGCTGCACTTGATTTAACACAACAGAAAAAAAAACACAACAGAAAAAAAACCACAACAGAAATAAAACCAGTTACTTATGGCTCTGTAGGACTGGAGGAAAGCACCAGGCTTCTCCTATCTATAAGAACTTTAATCTCACCTACCCAGAGAAACCAAAAATATGTCTTTCCAGAAGAGAGGATGTTTTATCCAGTCCTGACCTCATTCAGCACTAAAATCCATCAAGTATTTGCCAGTCAGAAAACAACCCAATGCTACCAGGTACTTCTGCTATAGCAAGTAATTTCATAGATGTGATGACACTTTCATCATGTTATTCTCAACATCCCTTTAAAGCAGAACTGAGCTTGCAAAGTCATTAAAATGACAATGATCTGCCATTAAATGCCAAAGGGCAGATCTAAAGGGCTTAACTTACTATATTTTAGGTGAAAGACCAGTACAGAACTGTTTTGTGAAAGCAGTTGGGGGCTACTGAATAGCAATCACCAGGGGGGGGGGAAGGAATGATCCAGCATCACCGCCGTGAGCTGACTGCAAGATCCTCTGGTTGCTCTAAACCAATACAGAAGTGTGCTGTGATAAAGGAGAAGACAGAGATCTCTTGTCATCCGTTGCAGTAACTTTTGGAAAGCAGTGACCATCTGTAAGAGTCAGTTCTTCCCACTCCATGAGTGGAAAATTTTCTTGTTGAATATACAAGCCTCCTCCCCCTCCAAAAAAGTGAAATATACAAATTTCTTCTTTACACTGGACAAAATGTCTTCTAAATTAGCCTTTCTTTATAAATAAATGTAGAATTACAGCGGTGTCAGGGGTTTATCCCAACATTAAATTAACCAGTGTTAATGTGCTAATGGGCCAAAACAAAACAAGGAGGGTCTGAAAAGTCAGTAATAAATTGCAGGCCAAAACAAAACTCGATCTGGAGAAAAACAACCTGATGCATTTGATTCACCCCAAGTGAAAACCCAACACAAAGACACACAGAGATTAATCACATGTTCTTACATAACTGGACCAAACTTCCATCTCCAGCTTCTCAAAGGGAAGACACTGTCAGCAGTTCTTTCTCTTTGTGGAAACATGGAGTCCATTTAGTCCCTGAACAGGTCCCTCAGTGTCAAGTGAGCACTTTAAAGTCCAGTTCCCTGCTCCATGAGATTCTAAGCTAGTCCACTGTTTCCAGTGTGCTGACTCCTGTGGCCATGAACAAGGGAAAAACTCTCCATTTCAGCAAACCATGGAATTCACTGAGGGGTGACCTCATTAATGTCGATAAATTTGTGAAGGGTGGGTGTCAGGAGGATGGAGCCCGCTCTGCTCAGTGTCATCTAGTCATCCTGTCTAGTGATAGGACAAGGGGCAAAGGGTGTCAGCTGGAACAGAGGAGGTTCCACACAAATATCAGAAGGAACTTCTTCACGGTAAGGGTGACGGGGCACTGGAACAGGCTGCCCAGGGGGGTTGTGGAGCCGCCTTCTCTGGAGACATTTAAAACCTGCCTGGATGTGTTCCTGTGTAACTTGGTCTAGGTGATCCTGCTCTGGCAGGGAGATTGGTCTAGATGATCTTCTAAGACATCTGCCATGTCCAGCCTAGAACCTAATGTCTTATCATAGAACCACAGAATCACAGAATCATTAGGGATCAGAAGGGACCTCGGAAGATCATCTAGTCCAATCTCCCCGCCACAGCAGGACCACCTAGACCAAATCTTCTCTGAACAGAGACAATAGCAAAGTGAAGGAGGGGGAACAGCAAACCAGTCATACTGGTTTTCACAGAGTCAAAAAAGAAACCAAGTCAAACTTTTCAAGTTGCCACAGCAACTTCCCAGTGCCTCAGGCCAAGAAGCACATCAAACTAGGACAAGAGGCCTGCTAGGAACGTCAGCAAACAGTTTGACTTTCAGTGTCTCAAATGAACCAAACCATGACACTCAGATTGTGTTTAAATACTTTTCCTATGGAGAACCAGGTCTGCAATTCCCAAGTCTGGCTGTAATAAAACACCCTATAGCGCATTCGTACGTCGAAGGCTGTCATTCCGCAAGACCTGGACAGGCTGGAGAGCTGGGCAGAGAGAAATTTAATGAAACATAACAAGGGTAAGTGTAGAGTCTTGCATCTGGGCAAGAAGAACCGCAGGTACCAGTATAAGTTGGGGACTGACCTGTTGGAGAGTAGTTTAGGAGAGAGGGATCTGGGGGTCCTGCTGGACAGCAGGATGACTATGAGCCAGCAGTGTGCTCTTGTGGCCAAGAGGGCCAACAGGATCCTGGGGTGGATCAGAAAAGGGGGTTGTTAGCAGATGGAGAGAGGTTCTTCTCCTCCTTTACTCTGTCTTGGTGAGACCACATCTGGAGTATTGTGTCCAGTTCTGGGCTCCTCAGTTCAAAAGGGATGTGGAGACCCACCTGGATGTGTTCCTGTGTGACGCTGTGGTGGGGGGATTGGACTAGATGATCTTTTGAGGTCCCTTCCAATCCCTAATGATTCTGTGATTCTGTGACTGATTGCAGGGAGTGATTTGCGCTGTATGTTTGCAATTATTTGGTAAGGATATACCAGTGGTGTGGCTCTGGGACTACACAGGCTAAGCTGACCTCTTCAAGAACAATGCTTCAAGTCTTTTTCTTTTCCTGTTAATCCTCCGTGCACTTTAAGTAATTTACGGTTATTTAAAGTTTTACAATTCTAAAAAGTATTTGTACACTGAACCAGATGTTAATCTTCAATTGTAATGAAGTTACTGAACCCAACAGAAATATGGCCCCATTGATCAATAACCGCATTTTCCACCATGTCATCTTCAAAGGGCAGTTAAGGAAAGCTCCCTTGTGAAATGTATTTTTGAAGCATTACTGATGTCTGAATTTATTTGATTTTCCTCACTTTCCTTTCATTGCCTCAACTCCATAAAAGCTTCTTTGCATCCTTCAGAAATAGTCTTATTTTTTAAATAAGAAGCTGCTAAGTAAGTCTGGCCCTTTGACTAAAATCACAGTTAACAAGCTATGGGACTGAAATCTGTCCCTAAGGCAGATGAATGATCCCAACAAAATAAACTGGAATAGCTACTGTTGACCCCAACAGGGCCAGAATTTGGCCCACTGCAAACTTCACAGGAATTATTTCAGAAGTCAGTCACTAGACACTAATCCAGAAATCAAGCGTGGCACTCAAGGTTTACACTTGCTGTGTCTTTTAGATAATGAGAACCAACACAAGCGATCATTAGACTGGGAATTTTTGTGGTCTCGCTAGTATCACCTTATGCAAAGCAAAACATACGATGGCCAACTGTTAACAAAAGAGCATTAAATATTTAGACAGCTTTGCTGGCTTGCAAAATCAGCCAAAATTAGTGCCTCACAGTATTGCATCCCACTAGGATGTTGTTTTAAAGGTCACTGTACATATCAGCAACCCCTGCAGCTGGTATGCAGGCAAGCACCGCGTTTGGTCTGGTGAAGAAGGAGTTTTGCCTAACGACGCATGAATTTACAATCTGAATTTTCCAGAATTATACATTCTGGAATCAAACACTCCTTCTCAAATTGCTCAGCTGCTTTCCGTCCTCTATGTCATCTTCTCTAAATCCTGGCAGACAGAGAGCATCTGCCAGGAAGTTACAATGGAATCAGCAGGCAGGTCCCACACGGAAACCAGCTCTGATCTCCACTGTTTCCAGCTGCACAAAGCAAATGTGCCTTCTCCAGCTGCTTGATGCTTGTCAGACAACGGAGGAAACGCAGTCAGACTAGAGGCTGCTCTTCAAGGGAGCATCAAAATAAAGCTTTCACCTTCCAGAAAAGCACAGATCATTTATTAGCAATTATTTCTCTCAGAAACTCTCCTTTCAGGAAATAATCTTTTCTCTCTTCAGAAAGTTTACAGGCAGCTTTCCGGGATGTCCCTGAAGTGTGAGCAAACTGTTTACATTCCAGCCATATGTCTATCGATATCCTGCAGCTGTCTGTCTCATTTACAATTAGGTACTAAACTTCTGCGTGCACAACCGTTTGCATGCTTCCCTAATTCAATGTTTTTAACACACACAGGTAGGTTAACTATTTTTTTATGTATTAAATTAGGCTTTACTTTCTTCCCAGATACAAGTCTACACACTTTTCTTGTTTTACCCTGGGAGCGGTCATTAGAGGGATGATGCTATATCCACCCTTGGAAGGTTCTGTGATACAGCTGTACAAAGTGATCTAAAAGTTGGTCTCATGCAGGTAATAGTCCCAACGTGACTGGGAGGCTGTACCCCATCCCACCCACCAGTTCTCCTATGCCTCCCAGATCTCACCGTTCTGGCACAGCAATTTGTTCAGAAAGCAGGGTAACACCAGAGCCACACATCAAGAAAGACAGCCCTCATCCACAAGAATCAATCACAGAACATTAGGGACTGAAAGGAATCTTGAAAGATGATCTAGTCCAATCCCTCTGCCACAGCAGGATCACCTAGATCCAGTTGCGCAAGAACATATCCAGGCAGTTTTAAAGGTCTCCAGAGAAGGAGACTCTACAAACCCCCTGGGCAGCCCATTCCAGTGCTCTGTCACCCTCATCGAGAAGAAGTTCCTTCTCATACTTAGGTGGAACATTCTATGTTCCAGCTCACACCCATTCCCCCTGGTCCTATCAGTAGATGTCACTGAGGAGAGACTGGCTCCATCCTCCTGACACGCCATTAATGACGTTACCTCTCAGTCTCCGTTTCTCCAAGCTCAAGAGACCCAGCTTCCTCAGCCTTTTCTCATCAGGAAGATGTTCCACTCCCTTCATCATCTTCGTGGCTCTGCGCTGGACTCTCTACAGCAGTTCTGTGTCCTTCTGGAACTTCAGGGCCCAGAACTGGGCACAATATTCCAGAGGCGGTCTCACCAGGGCAGAGTAAAAAGGGAGGAGAACCTCTCTTGTTCTGCTAACCACCCTACTTCTGATCAACTCCAGAGAGGAAGTACAATTTACTGTCAGAGGTCTATTGACACTGCAGGCATTAACGCTCCAGTTCTGTGTGCCCTCTTCTTAAGTCCAAGAATGTATTATGACTTGCCTCATGAGTTGACTACATAAATGCAAGAGCAACATGTTTTAATGAAAGGCTTACATGAAGTAACCCAGCCCACCACAACAGGACATGGACCTCTACTGCTCCCACCATATTTCCCAAGAGCAGATTCAACACTTAGTCTCCAGGTAACCCGAAACCAATAACTCATAGTTCAAAGCCAAGCGATTGATCCAACCTGTAAAACTCCATGTGTGCATCTCTGTGCAGGCTGAATGAAAGCCATCTGCAGGACAGGAAAACCTCCTGGAAAACCCTGGAGATGAGCACTGGACTTTCATGGGTGTGTTTTGTCCTGTGAGCACCTGCAGGTTTTTAACTGGTAGTATCCCCCAGCACCACCTCGTAATTGTCATGCAAAGGAGGAGGCAATCTCTGGAAGCCTGGGGAAAACCTCAGCGTTATTTGTCTTGGAGATGAAAGGCTGATAGGTGTTTTCCCTCAGCTCCAGCAGAAAGTAGGGGGAAAATTAATTTCCTAATCCAAAGAAAAGACTTGAATTTTTTTTTTCCCCTATCCTGAACTAGTATTAAAAATTACACAGAGAGAAAAAAGCTAATCAAGTTTTCCTCTTTGGTGAAAAAACATTTGAGAAAGTAAGTCATTTTAGGTTAATTTAAAATTAAGTTACATTTGATGAGAAGAAAGATCCTCACTTCCCTCTTCTTCTATTAAAGCAAAGTAAGAACTACTACTCTAAATGAAAGTCATTTCACACTAAAAAAAAAAGTATCAATTCTGCAAATATCAAGACGACATCCTGACATTTTCCAAATTATTTTTGTCTTGCTTCACTCAAAAGAAAACGCCATTAAAATTGATGAGCTTTAACAAGCAATTCTTTTTTGAAGAAACAACCTTTTCTAGGGAAAAAAAAAAGCACCTTTCAATGGAGTTTTCATTTCTGTTTTGATCACTAACTAATTATTTGAAGACACTGGAGTTCTCAGATTCCAGGGAAAGGATATGGATGATAGTGAAACCAGCTGGAGATTAGATTTCCAACTCACATATGGAGTTCATGACCCTCTTCATGAATCATGGCACCATTTGTTTAATATTTAATGCAACTCTTAGTTACTCTGAAGAAAACGTTGAACAACAGGGGTCCATAAAATTAAATCACACAGCAAAATCACAGCTACTTCCTAATCCTCTCTCTTCTTTGGGACTTCACAAATCTGTCTGATCTAGGTTCATTAAGTTTATTTTCTCACTCCTGAGATGCTTAAGTACGATGGAACACTGGAATTTCATAAAAACATCTCTGATTACAGCTTGCAAGCCTCAAGAGGTCCATCCTTGCCTTTCATGCAAACCTTGGCATGGTAATGGCTTGAGATTTTAAAAAAAGGATTTCCACTCACGTTAATCTATTGCAGCCTTAGGAAGAGTGGGAAATTAGAACTGCGCAGCTCTAGACACAGACTTACTCTCTTTAATGCATAGATCACGCACACTGGCAAAGTACCTGACTCGGTCGTGATCTCTCTTTCCTGAGCTCCCTAACTTGCCACGTTGAAAAATGGCTATGGAAAACCACCTATAGATCCCAGCAAACACAAGCCTGCAGTCAGGAACATTTTCTCCACCTGTTTCATCAAACCCAAAAGAAATACACTTTCCTAAATGCATTTGGACAGATTCTAAAACCTGGAATCACATTAGGTTCTAGGTAAATTATTTATGTCAGAAGTTTAAAGTTTCCCCCCAGCTTCCCATCCGAGCAAGGTAACAAAGCAAAGCCAAAACCAGTTCCTAGCCCATCAAGCTGAATCGGTCTTTTGTCCAAAGACCTGTTTCCACTCATATTGAGTGCTTCTTGCTTCAAGCTTTCAGACCAGAGCACACGTTCACATCCAATCCTCGACAGGCATCCAATCAGCAAAATCTCTCTACAGCCCTGTTATTTTCTGGCATCAAGCATCCCTTTGCCTTCTCTTTTGGTCCAATCAGTGCTTCCACTCCAACTTACTCATAATAGCAACAAACTGCATACCTCCTTGCCCCTAGATGCCCATTCTGCCCTGGAATGGGTTGATACAGCATTTGTCATAAAATCATAGAATGTTTTCATTTGGAAGGGACCTCTAAAGGTCATGTAGTCCAACCCCCTGCAGTGAGTCGAGTCACATAAGGCTCGCATGGCTCACTGCTAGTAATTTGGCATCAGTAGGCAAATCATTTAAAAGCTCCTTTTAATAATATAATGACTGGTTGAGTGGATCCTGTGCCAAAATGCCGTGGTGTTGTGTATTTGCTCCAGGCAAGGCTCAAAGCGTGGGCAGCGCTGACTGCCTCATGCCAGATGGAGTTAGGTGTGCAGCTGGAAGACGCCGGCGATCGTGCTCGCTAGAAATGTTGCACGTTACCGCAGCCCATGCCAAAGGCTGCTGCTGACACTGCCCTTAAGAGCACATTAAACACTTTCTCAAGGTCCTTTCTGCAGTTCCACAGCGCTTTTTCACTCCTGCCCAAGCCAACATCTGCATGGGCAACATGGTTGCGCATATGCAAAGAGCTGTGCGTGTGGAGCAGAGCGCCGCGCATCTCCAGCTCTGCATGTGCCACAAGCAGTTTATAAATGTTCCATACAACCGCAGCCCTGACTTCTGAGAGGCCTCTCTCCAATTCAGCACTGAGCATCCACAGAGCATTTGCTTGGCTGTTGAGGTTACTGTCTCTGCACCCATCTGAAGGGTGGCTGTCAGCGCAGAAATCCCCAGACATCCATCTTCCTAAGCAGCATGACAGCAGCAGGGAGATACCCTCTTCCACTGGAAATACAAGCACCCACTCAGTGGGGAAAAAAACACAGAAGATTTTTTTTCCCATGAAAGCACTTGCCGTAAGGCCCTTTGACAAATTAAGTATGTAAGTACAGACCTCCCAAGCCTGGCAACACTGTCCTTGCCATCCCTCCTGGCTTTGCAGCCTACATAACTACTCCAGTAGCACTTTCTACACTCCCCAGCAGAATTCATTAATGTTCGCACACTACTTTGAAGATGAAAGTACTAAGTGACTGCTAAATATCAGGCCAGACTCTCAACTGGTTGAAAAAATGGCATTTGCATCTGGGCCCACGATCACCCTGTATCATTACAGAGACTCTGCAGAAAGTATGAAAAAAGGATTCAAAGAAAGAAAATATACATAAGAAAAACACAGGAAGAAAGAGAATATATAAGCAGAAGAGCAGCACTGAAATGCATTGCTTGTGACACTCACAAATAATTATTACTTAGAACGCCAGCGGTTACTCCTCTTTGCTTTTCCCAGAGTCCCCCACTCTGCAGGTGAAGTGTACAGATCTGCAGAGCCACAGCACTGTTCTCCTTCAAACCTCCTTAAAACTCACCTCTGCTGAGATGCCTACAAATCATCCAGCACCAATTAGCCAGCTGATGTACTGTGACTTCTGCACGTTACACTTACCATAACCATCCCGTTCCTAATGCTGGCCCACCCCATCTGTTTACCCAATGTGCTGCGTCTTTCCTCTCCTCTGCACTGAGCATTCACAGTGATTTCTTTTCCTTGGACATAGATGGTCCAGCCCAGGGATAAACAGATGCAGACAAAATATCTTCCCAGTCCTTAGCAGGCTCTGTGTAACATGGACGTGTAAAAGTCAGTCTCAAAGGACAATCCTCCACAGGTTTGGACCCGCTCACAGAGATGTGTGTGTTCCTGTATAAAACTGTTGGTCACGGAAAGCAACCCAGGAGGTTTCACTCACGCACATGTTAGACGTAAAGCATCTGCGTGCTTTTCCAAAAGGCACTGTGCTGCTGCAGTTTAAGGGCTAAACTTACTGCTTACACCAGATTACTTTTTTTTTAATAGCAGGAATTATTCTTAAAATTGCAAACACATGGTCCAAGGGAAAGTTTCATTGGTGAATGAAGTCTGTCACTGGAATAAACTGCCCTGGTTACAAGGGGAGACAAAGTGACTCTTTAAATATTATAGATACTGGCAAGAATGCCTTTCTCTGGGGGCTTGCAATAACGCAGCTGGTGCTGAGAGGAGAGGAGGTACTAGCAGCCTGCATGCATCTCCTGCTGGGACACCATGGCTGACAGGAGAAGCACCTCCATCAGCTGGATGTGGGAGGTTTGAAGCACTAGCAGTAAGCAAGATCATCTGAAGACAAGGTATTAGAACAGGTCACCTCAATGACTGGAAGAGATTCCATGTGTCTTGGATGCAGCCAAATCTACATGATCTAGGAGCCAGACTCAGGCTCACTTCAAAACAAACGCTGCTCCAGTTATTTCGGTAGGAAGCCATGCACACAAAGGCTGTTGATACTATTTCCAGTGAGTAGTCTTGCTGTTGCATCCATTATTCAGAGAGATACAAGAGCTCTCAAGCTTCTACCCACGTGCAACAGCAAGACGACTCACTCAAATGCCTGAAATACTGGACTTTTAGGTATGAAAACAAAAATATTAGACCACAAATGAGTTCCCGTGCTGCGAGATTCCAGCAAGTGTTGCAAATCCCACCTTTACAAGCTCACTTATTATAAAAGAACGCAACACCAAAGACAAATCTGGGGTCAGTAACCTCCAGTTTTCCATCCATACCTCCTTGGTGCAGCTGTACAGCTCGAAACACAAGGAGAGAAGGATGCCTCCGTCTGCCCAAAAATAGGGAGTCCATCCACATACACACAAACATACACACATTACCAGTAGCAGTCACAGATCCTACCAAGCAGGTTAACTTCCAAGCCTCATGCTTTGGGCAGAGCTGGATATTCTCTCATCTGGCTGCAGATCTTTCTTACCCCTCCAGTGCATCTCCTGCTTTCCAATTGAAGCCTCTCGCCAAAGAGAAACATCCCTTCTGCCTCTTCAGCATGACTTAGGCAGATGCTCTGCACTTGAAGCCTTAATCTCTAGAGAGCTGGGATGAGATTTTCAAAAGCACTTAGTGTTGACCTACCTCTGCTCCAAATCAGTCTGATCATATTAGGTTAACTGTGTTTCAGTTTGGCCATGTACGCTTCATCATAATAAACTTTACCCCAAAGGGATGCTGCTGCTTCGAAACAAGGTTACTAGACCTGTAACTGTATTTTGTATCTCAATAAGGAATCTTATTTGCCACTTCCAGTTCTGGGGAATTTTTTTTGGAGCACATTGAATATTTAGTCCTGGTGGAACAGAGGTCAGTGCAATTACACCCTGCATCTCGAAAGGAAGTGTTTCCCTCTAAATTCAGTGCTAAAGAAGTGCTGCACCTGAGACCTTAAGGCTCAAAACACCAAAAGCTAACCATTCCAGTGAACAGCAGTCTCAACCCAGCCAGGACGTGCTTGTTTGGTTTGGTGGGTTTTTCCAGCAGGCATCAACAGCTCTGCACAACCAAAGACCTAGATACCAATATAGGTCTTTCTCTTTCACCTCCTCCCTTTCTTAAAAAAAGCCCCCACACCTGCCAGGGAACGACTGTTTCTAAATGACTGTCAGCTGTCACCAGCTTTTTACAACACACTAATGCTGGAGAACTACTTCTCACGCCCAGAAAGACCAAAGTCGTACTCGGAGAGTTGCAGCCATGAAGCTCATACACCATAGGATTAAATGTACTTCAGTGCATTCTCACAGACCTGTTATTTTTAAAGAATTAGTATGTCGAACCTTCTTCTCTTGCATTTTCCCCTTTCGAACTGAATTCACGACTGGTCTATCTAAATGATTGACAGCAAAGGTGAAGGAACAGCCTGTTAGTCTTAACTGCTGGGGTAATGAATAGAAAAGCTGACATGTTAAATTTCTTCACCTCCAATTGAAATTATAAATTATAGACTTCTTCTACACTATCACAATACCAAGTTAGTCTTAAAAATAGACTGATTCCTTGGGGGTGTATTTATAGTGAAAAAATACATAGCTACTGCTGTACTTAGCATATCTTCATATATTAATATAATTGGATTGGTCCAATTTTGTTCTTATTTTTGGAAGCCAAGAAGCAGGATCAGATAATCTAACACTTTTCAAAAGTGAACTTCAGCGGGACATTCTGGAACGTTCAAATGCTGTCTGTAATTTAAAGTATCCTCCTGCTCTTCCTACAGCTTTTTGGCAGGTTACACCTTCCCAGCTTGGCCGAAGGCCGCTTTAACCAAACATCTATAAACTTTGCAGGGAGCGGAACTGACATCTGAAGTAGTCTGTAGGAACTAGACTTTCCACCCCATAAAAGCCCCTTAACTCAGCCCTCATCCCTAAATCCCTAAGCAAACAACTTTTGCAAAGCAAATCATTGAGCTCAAATTAGTCAGTTTGTGTGCGAGCAAATAGAGTCCATCAATAAAAGCAAAGCAATAAACCACAGGGAAATGCCTCCCAGCCAGACACGGTGCATTTAAATCCTCCAATTTATTTGCACGGGAAGGAGGGGAGAAAGCTCTTAAAACTTGTCTAAATTAGACTTATTTCAGATCATGCTGGTACAAAACCTCAAGGCCCATCTCCAGAGAGTGGTGTAACCACCCACGGAAGTGCACAGGAGCAAAAGTTGATCTGCATCACGGGATGCCAAGAGGAGGGGCTGCTGAGGAAGGGGTGGATGCAGTCTCCTCCACTCCAAGGTAGACCCAGGCAATAATGCCTTTCAGTCTGTCCCGAAGCCATGATACCTTCTTGGTTGGTTGCTACACTCACAGCAGAGCAGGGTCAAAGGGGGGTACCTCAGACACATTGTGTACCCCTGGATTTTCTCTATATTTAATATACAGCCCACTCAGGCTTCCCACAGACTATCCCACAAGTTAAAAAACAAACCAGCTTCGAGCCATCTGCACAATGAATTGCCCTACAGCTCAGTGAAGTGCTGCCTGCCTTCAATTACATTGGTGTGCCTGAATCTTATGAAATGTTTTCAGTTTCCACAACAGTTTTCATATTGGGAGAGAGAGTAAGGGATGGGAAAAAACAATACACTTCCCAGTCAAATTTAGCACTGTCTAGGATTTCTTTCCCCTCAGCAAAAATTTCTCTACAAAACCACATGTAAATGTATCTCATTAAGTTAGCAGGTTCTTCTCCTAATAGTGCAATTAGCTTTCATAGGAAATAGGTCCATGTACTGTCTTGAGAATAGACTCTCAGGTATGTAGAAGCACATAATATCAGGCACACTTCTCTCAAATTAAGGAAAGCATTTGTCATTTCCAGTGTTGACACTGAAAAAGTGGTATTTTAAATGCTGTATTAGCATCAAACCCCAGAGGACACCCTGAACAGCCGTCTTAAGGAACAAGACCCTTCATCAACTGCTACAATCCTCTTTCACTGCTTGAAGAGGGAGAAGTGCTGCAGAGGAGCATCACTAGCATGGGGAGAAACAGCAAGACCCACAACACTGGAAAGAGCCTGTTAACAAGTCACAGCTAAGACTTCTGAAAGACTTGGAGACTTTACCTCTTGCAACCAGGTAAGGAGCCTCTGCAGCAACCCCATCCCACCCCTCCTCTGGAGGCCTGGAGTTTGCCCCCTCATTTTGCAGTCACAAAATCACACAACATTAGGGATTGGAAGGGACCTCGAAAGATCGTCCAGTCCAATCCCCCTGCCACAGCAGGACCACCTAGACCAAGTCACACAGGAACACATCCAGGCGGGTCTTAAACATCTCCAGAGCAGGAGACACACAACTCCCCTGGGCAGCCTGTTCCAGTGCTCTGTTGCCCTCACCATGAAGACACACCTGTGTGTTGCCTAGCACTCTGCAGATAAGGCAAAAGCAGCTTCTTTTTATTTGAGTTACTGCTGGGTTGGTAAATTCTAACCCTATCCACCAATAGGATGGTCTTCATTAGTCTGTTCCCCATCATTTAACGTGACTATAAGCCATTACCAAACAGATTATACTGACTATTCCATTAATATCCTGTATTTAGCAAATGGAGAGGAAACTGTATTATTCTGGCAACCACTCAAGGGTTGCCACCAGACACACTAGGCAAATGCATCCAGGAAACAGTTACTTGCCCAATGTCACCTAATGGGTAAGTCCAGACACCCTACTTGTTTGTAAGGAAGCTGCAAGAAGTAACTGCAAAGAAAATCTCCCACACAAGTAAGAAGAAAATTAACTAACTGCCACACCGTATCCTAGCAGACAAAGCCATGTTTTGTCACGTACTTTAAAAGTACACCCTTTGTTGGTATCAACACATGCCCAAAGCGCCCCATCTTCACACTGCACAAATCCTACACAGTAACAAAATCAAACTCCACCATCAGCGTTTCATCACATGTGCACAGACACAGAATGAAGCAGCCAAGCCCTTACCCTTGTGCACAGCTGATACGAAAAACTTCACGAGCAGTCTTCCTCTTGTCAAGATCAGCTTTGTCATCCTTTTCCCATAAGTCATGTTTATATTTCCCTACAATAGTTTTCTCCTGCTTCACTTAAACACCAACTCAAACGTGTCACTGGCTTTAATTTAAAAAGAAAACCCCCAAAACTCAAATATGCAAACACTTCCAAAAAAAAAAACCCAACTGAAACTGAAACCACAAGACCCTCATATCTGGATTGCAGCAGTTACGCTGCCCACTGGCTCCTTCTGCGACCCAGCAAGCAGCAGTGCTTCCAGAGCACACCTCACCCAGAGCACAGCTCGCATCACAGACAGGCAAAATCACCCTCCAAGGATGCCCATGTTTTTCAGCCAACCAGTAGGGCAGGCTTTTCATGTAGGTAGCCTGGGACAGATGCATCCTCACCCAGCTGGAACCCATGTGTAATGTCACAGGTTTAGGCTCCAGCCAGGAGCCAGGACACCAATAACAACACTTAGTGCCACACAATTTCCAGCTACTTTTCGGTTTACATATGGGATCACGTGCACCCTCAGCAAGTCTGCAGATGACACTCAGCTGAGAGGAGCAGTCAATAAACCAGAGGGATGGGATGCCATCCAGAAGGACCTGGATGAGCTGGAGAAGTGGGCCAGTATGAGACTTATGAGGTTCAACAAGGCCAAGTGTGAAGTCCTGCACTTGGGGCAGGGCAATCCTTTGTATCAGTGTAGGCTGGGACTTGATGTGACTGAGAGCAGCTCTGCAGAGAAGTACTTGAGGGTACTGGTGAACAAAAGGCTGGACGTGAGCCAGCAACGTGCCTTCACAGTGCAGAAGACCAATCACATCCTATTGCTACATCAAAAGAAGCGTGGCCAGCAGGTTGAGAGAGGTGCCAAGTAGAGTGTTCTGGTGAGTCTCCCACCTGGAATACTATGTCCAGTTAATGGGGTCCTCAACACAATAAAGACACGAACCATTTGGAGTGGGTCCAGAAGAGGGACCAAAAAATGATCAGAAGGCTGGAACACCTCACCTATGTGGACAAGGACAACTGCAAGGGTTGGGGTTCAGCACGGAGAAGAAGTGGCTCCGCTGTAACCTCATTACAGCCTTTCAGTACTTTAAGGGAGTCTGCAGGAAAGCTGAGGAGGGACTTTCTAGCAAGACCTGATGTGACAGGACCAGGGATGATGGTTTTAAACTAAAAGAGGGGAGATTTTGATTGAATATACAGAAGAGGATTTTTTTAAAATGGGGTGTGAAACACCAGAACAGGCTGCCCAGAAAAGTTGGTGGGGGGCCCATCCCTTGGGACATTCATGGTCAGGCTGGAGAAACATCACCTAGTTGAAGATGTCTCTGCTCACTGCAGGGAGGTTGGATCAGATGGCCTTGAAACCCAATGCATTCTATTCTGACCACAGTAGTAAAGGATAACAAAAAGTGTTTTTACAAATACATTAACAGCAACAAGATGATCCTGAAGGTCTCTTCCAACCTTAATGATTCTATGATTCGATGACTACCTAGAATATCCAATAATTCTTATTAATTGCATCCAATGTAAACTTTAAAATAGCTGGGGGGAACGCACAGATAAACCCTGGCACACCTGCTTCTCAGTGCTGCTCTTCAGCCGGGCTGAGCTTTACCATGCAAAGTCTGACCCATCCATTCTCAATGTGCTGCAAGCCTGAGCAACACAACCAGCCCAAGAGAGGTAAGCGGCAGTCTGAGAAGATACTCCACAGGAATTAGATTTCATAAACAAACATTTCAGCTAATTGCATTCTTGTTCTCAGAGCAATGCAGGCCCCATTTAGCCAAAGCATTTGTCCATGGAGTTTAGTTTCCTGCATTTAATGAACGCTGATCCTCTCTCAGCCTTGGCTGGTACATCACCAGGATCAACATGAAACGCTAATGGAGGAAGATGCTTAATATCACTTTGAGTGTTTAAGTTATAACCACAGCTATTATAGCAAATCCATTTTACCTGTTCCTCCTCAGGCTCCCCAGTGAGACAGATTTTAAAGTTTCCACGGGGCGAAGTGATTCATAAATGGTGACACAGATGAGAGAATAAAGCCTTTCACCGTTAATTACAGCCAGCGTTTTATGAACCAAAGCTGGTCATTTTGCCAGCACATCACATAATTAGCCAGGCTCATTTTATTTTGTCGCATTCACAGATTAGTTCATTTTTTAAAAAGCAAGGTGGCTGCCTCCAGTACTAGGGATAACTACATGAGCCAGTTAAGAAAATAAAGCTTCATGCTCCACTTGTACTTCACATCAGAAAAACCCAACAGGTTCCCCAATTTTGAGTCCCCTTGCTGGTTCAATGCAGACATCAGCGTTGCTCACCGTGACATCCCTGTTAGGAGACTTTGCAGTGCACCCACGTAAGGTGATCACTGCAGTGCTGTGAATCTAGCTCTTTGCAGTCAGAAAAGCTTCCTCATTTCCAAACTCTCCCACTGCTAAGCCGGAGAAAAGGATAGGAATGAGTCTCATTATCAAGAAGAAAGAGGATGTTTTCTTCCCCCTGTCCCTGTAGAGCAATTGCAGGGGATCCAAACCCAGTGGCACCCACAGCATCCTCACATTTCTGAGACATGACAGAAATTGCAGCAGAGGACAAAGATGCCGGTCTTCATCCATTCAGACACCACAATGCATTTTAAAGCAGGACTGTTTCTTTCTTCAGGTGGCTTGGACTGCCTCTCAGCCTCTTTGAGGAGCAACTTCTCCACAGCAGAAGCTTCCAGGGGGCATGGCTGTCAAGATTTTGGTTTTGGACTAGGCACCCAAAATACCAGTGGGAGCCCCTGGCGCTCACTGAGGAGAGCACGCTGCTGGCAGCTGTTGTTGGAAATGCTAAGTTATCCTCATGCAGATTTTTAAAGGCCACTGTTTATGCATGTAAATTCTGAAGGGCATTAGCGGCATCGCTGACACACACTGACAGCCAACCCAGCTCCGGGAAGGGAATAAGCAGCAGCAACTGCCTGAATAATTGATGTGCTTTTACTCTGCCCCATGGCCCAGTTATTATATTGCTCACTCTCTTCAACTGCCTGTTTCTAAATTAATTAGAAATCTTAATGTCATGGCCAGCCAGTTAAAAAAAAAAAAGGCACAGAGAACAAAAGAAGAGAAGTGCTTCTCATGCCCTTGAGCCTTGGGATCTCTTACTCCAGTCTGGCCACACAGGGAGTAAAAGCGCAGGCTCAGTGTCTGAAGCTCTGCACCTCACTCACCAGTGTTGCACAGCATGAAATCCACTCCTCAATTCACAGGGGTGAACGCCCCCATCAAGGTCACCTCTCCCATCACATGGTGCAAAGCCTTTCCTGGGGGACAGCACCCGCACAGAGAAGCCCACAACATTTTTAACAGAGGTCTGATACACTCCTGGCCTGGCCACTGCACCCAGTGCCACACAGAACTAAATGGAAGGATGTCGCTCAGGTCTGGAGGAATTATGGAGCTTGTGGTTGTCCTGCTTTGCTTGTGGTTGTCCTGCTTTTACAGCTGACAGAGCTAAATGACTCTGCAGGATCAATTTCACAGGCTGAAAATAATTGTGTATAACAACATGACCTCTGAAAGCAGATGCTGACAAAAATGGCACATTGATCAAACCCAACAACGTGAGTGATCGCTTCACTACATGCACACTCTTATCTACTCAGAATATTGCTTATGCTTAAACCTCAAAACAATGTCCATAGCTTTTAAGATACCCATTGGGAATAATCACAGAACGGTTTAGGTTGGACGGGACCACAGAGAACATCAAGTTTCAACCACCCTGCCATGGGCAGGGACACCTCTCACTAGACAGCACTGCCCATAGCCCCATCCAACCTGGCCTTGAACACTTCCAGGGACGAAGCACCCACAACCTCCTTGGGAAAGCTGTTGCAGTGCCTCAACTACCTCACAGTGAGGACATCCTTCCCAAGATCCAATCTAAATCTCCCCCATTTTAGCTTGAAACCATTCCCCGTGTCCTATCCTGTGTCCTATATGTGTTGGGAGTAGAATACCTCCCTGACGAGGAAAGCCTGAGGGAGCTGGGTCTCTTTAGCTTAGAGAAAAAGAAACTGAGGTGACCTCAGTAATGTTAATAAATATGAGAAAGAAGGGTGTCAGGAGAATGGAGCCAGGCTCTGCCCAGTGTCATCTAATGCTAGGAGAAGGGGTAGTGTGTGTAAACTGGAACATAGGGACTCCACATAACTATGAGAAGGAATTTCTTCATGGTAAGTGACAGAGCACTGGAAGGGGCTGCCCAGGGAGGTTGTGGAGTCTCCTTCTCTGGAGACCTTTAAAACTGCCTGGATATGATCCTGCGCAACTGGATGTAGGTGATCCTGCTGTGGTGGGGAGGACTGGACTAGATGATCTTTCAAGGTCCTTTCCAACCCCTAATGTTCTGTGATTCTGTATCACTAGAGTC
The DNA here is from genome assembly GCA_013400115.1 of Rhinopomastus cyanomelas. NCBI lineage: Eukaryota > Metazoa > Chordata > Aves > Bucerotiformes > Rhinopomastidae > Rhinopomastus > Rhinopomastus cyanomelas. Next base: position 166,803 of record VXBP01010330.1, read on the forward strand.
CCTCATAAAAAGTCTCTTGATTCCCCTGTTCGAGCCACACTACATTAAAGAACGGGTAGTTTTGTTGTGAGGGGGATTGGATTAGATGATCTTTCGAGGTCCCTTCCAATCCCCAATGTTCTGTGAGTCTTTGGAAAGCACTTAGTTATGACAAATCAATCTGGGAGTATTTTTAGTGTCATACTTGAAAAAAAAGAAAAGGCTCTTTTTTTAAAATCTCTGTACAACTGTACCTAAAGCAAGAATTATTTTGTTGAAATAATTTTAAGCTGTACCAGTAACTACTTCAGCTGTGAGAGCAGTGAATTACCAGTGAAACTCAACAGTGCAGCACAGTCTTTTTTCTTTGCCAACACACTGCATCCTACTGTAATTTTCTAGAAGGGGGAGAAACAAATAAGCCACCTTTGCATTATTCCCCTTGGGAAGTTACTAATTGTAAAGAAATAAGACTTTTTTGAATCTTTCTGAACTGACTTAGGCTCAAAGGAATCAATTGTTCTGAGCCCCCAGTAAAGCCAGCCTACATCTCCCATACACATTAAGTGCCCAAATCTGACAGTCCTAGGGCAGAGAAATGAGCTGGCAAGAGCGACTTAGGGCTTTACAGAGTTTTAAATGACATTGTAAATTCTGATGGAAATATCCAACAAACCAAAAGCCTGTTTGTTTAGCACATGGAAGGTAATTCAAAACTCCATGAGCATGTGGTTCTCTAAAAAGTTAATACACTCTGATCAAGCATTTATTTGCTCCCAAAACCTCTCACTCTGTCTTCTATTCTTTCTCTCCTGTCACAGCTCTGCATTAAATTGATGCATTCTGAAAAATTAAAGAAGAATCCAAGCAAATGAGAGCCTTTTCATTACGTGCAACTCCTCTCCTAAGAACTGAGATGGTCCTTCAGCTAGGGTGGGGAGATGGCCTTCTCAAAAACTGTGATGATGATACATGAAGAAGACGTCTCCCAGTGATTTGTTTGCATTTGTCATCTTGGCTTGCATCCTGCCTCTGAAGGGCACACGCTCGTTACTGGCAGTACGGCGCTGCCATTCTGTCGCTCGCACCCAAGCGATGAAATGAAATGCCGCACAAGAGCACGTTGCACGTTCATACAGAAGCCTTCCTGACCCCTGCAACGTCTCCCATCTGTATCTCTTTACATGGGTTTTTAAACCTCACTGTGCTTGCTTTGCTCTTTTCAAACGTACAGAACTTCATGTTCTGTATTTCCTTTTGCTCTCCGTACTGTGGCTCATCTCACTTAGAAGTGATGATATTAATTATTACATAAACNGCTCCCAAAACCTCTCACTCTGTCTTCTATTCTTTCTCTCCTGTCACAGCTCTGCATTAAATTGATGCATTCTGAAAAATTAAAGAAGAATCCAAGCAAATGAGAGCCTTTTCATTACGTGCAACTCCTCTCCTAAGAACTGAGATGGTCCTTCAGCTAGGGTGGGGAGATGGCCTTCTCAAAAACTGTGATGATGATACATGAAGAAGACGTCTCCCAGTGATTTGTTTGCATTTGTCATCTTGGCTTGCATCCTGCCTCTGAAGGGCACACGCTCGTTACTGGCAGTACGGCGCTGCCATTCTGTCGCTCGCACCCAAGCGATGAAATGAAATGCCGCACAAGAGCACGTTGCACGTTCATACAGAAGCCTTCCTGACCCCTGCAACGTCTCCCATCTGTATCTCTTTACATGGGTTTTTAAACCTCACTGTGCTTGCTTTGCTCTTTTCAAACGTACAGAACTTCATGTTCTGTATTTCCTTTTGCTCTCCGTACTGTGGCTCATCTCACTTAGAAGTGATGATATTAATTATTACATAAACTAACTGAAAGGCTCCACTTATGTAGGTTTTTCTAGATTATTCACAGTAACAGTGAAGCCATGAACAGGTTTTAAGGCAGATATGGGGTCCTGATCCCTTCTCTGGATCACCATAAGGCTGGAAAGATGCACTAGCTGAGGCAGGACCACCACTCCTCAATATTGCCATGCTCTTCTTACCCAACTTCTGTGTCACTCATCAACACAGAGAAGCAAAGTGCAAGACCTCCTGAGGCCCCACAGGGGTGCCCACCTCAGCCTTGGAAGGAAGTGGAAGAAAATACAGGAGATGGCAGCGGTACAGAGCAGCACAGCCTTCCTTGCTTTTTGAAGCGCAGTCTTTCAAGATGCAGCCCCTGGCAAAGTGGCTCATGAAAGTTTGATGAACAGCATTTTGTTTAACACCAGCATCCGAGCCACAGCCCCGTCGAGCTGTATCGCCCAAGCAAAATGTCACGACCCCAGAGGATCTAGAGACTTGACTGCAAGAGGCAGCAGAGTAGTTCATGACCTCTGGAGCAGAGTACACTACCTCACAAGTTATTCGGTCACCAAAACATAAGAAGGCTGTTGTAACACTGATGAACACAGAGCTTTCTCCAGTCATTGTCCGCTGCACTGCAAGGCTGTGCCAGGTGGTCCTGCAATTATAGGAAACTCCACAGCCTTTTCCATATAAACCTCAAGTATTTTCTTTCCTTATTTTACCTTTTTACCATCTACAGGCACTGAGAAAAATTCACAGTGGAGCTATTCCCTACGATTTTGCTTCAGCATCGTCATGCTCTCCTATGGCCCCTTTCCATACAGGAACACTCTCAGGAAACAACTGTGCCCACATAACTGAAAATGCACAAAACCTACATGCAGAGGCGGTGCTGTAGGCTCACACAACGTGACCAGGTTTAACAGTTCATCACAGCTAACACATGAGGCTAAATGATATGGTCCGGTAATTACCTTCTCTTGTTCCTCGGCTTCTGTGAAATCCACGCACTATTTTTTGTGGAGCAACAAATTCAGCATCTCTGGAAACAAAGAGAGAAAACAAATTAGAAAAACACTTTTACCTGCCTCTGCAGACTCGTTAGGCACGCACAAACTTCCTGCTACAGGATCCAGAGCAATGAACAAACGGCTCTGGTCAAAGTATGTAAGAATTGTTAATCTCGATGAAGCACATCTCTCTACAGGAAGAGACTACTAGCACATAACCAAGAACAGCTGGATCAAAAATTATCAGAAGTCACCACTAAAAATTCTTAAAAACCATGGAAACACAAGTAGTTATTGAACATGTGCAAGAATCACAGAACATTAGGGACTGGAAGGGACCTCGAAAGACCATCTAGTCCAATCCCTCTGCCACAGCAGGATGACCTAGATCCAGTCACACAGGAACACATCCAGGTGGGTTTGTGAGGATCTCTTCACCATAACAGACTCCAGTCCAATCTGAATATTGTAACACTAGAAAATTCACTGGAGCTTTTTAGATGTTGCTGCACCAGAATAATAACTACATTTGAAAATATAGCTCACAATTGCATTGATATTAGTTCCTGTACGTTAATTCAGAAGTTATATCTTCGATTTTCTCCAACCTCCTGCATCTTCAGTGTTTTCTTCTAACTATAGTGTTAGATGCTAAATATGACATGAAATGACAAAAGCATGAAATAGTTCAGGTCAGCTTCCTGGAACTACTGGTTTTATTCGTGTTAATTAAATATTAATATATTGCTCGTCACAGCTGGGATCGCTACAGATAAAACTTTGTGGGAATCAATCTGGTCAGTGTCAAGCTGGATGGCGCAAGACCCCAGGACCTCATCTCACCTAAACAATCAGGAAATTAAAAAAAGACACACAAGGGAAAGATCAATGAGTCCTTCTGCCTAAGTTTTGCTTCTGACACTAACTATAAGTCCAGCTCGTTGTCCACAGCCTGTAGGGAAAATACCACAGGTCATTTAAAATATGTATTAAAATGGAAAACTATAGAGCCTCATTAAGATGGGATCCATTGTTAAACCAGGGCAAGCTACTGCAGTTGCAGCAGCAGGTCCCTAAGCTCTTCCCAACAGGAACTGCAGCACTGACCCACTTCTGCCATGATCCCACAACCTGGACCAAAACAGTGGTCCTAAGAATCACAGAACATTAAGGATTGGAAATGACCTTGAAAGACCATCTAGTCCAATCCCCCTGCCAGAGAAGGATCACCTACATCAAGCTGCACAGGAACACATCCAGGAGAGTTTTAAATGTCTCCACAGAAGGAGACTTCACAACCCCTCCAGGCAGCCCCTTCCAGTGCTCTGTCAGCCTCACCATGAAGAAGTTCCGTCTCATGTTTACGTACAACCTCCTGTATTCCAGCTTACACCCATTGCCCCCTGTGCTATCATTAGATGACACTGAGCAGAGCCTGGCTCCATCCTCCTGACACCCACCCTTCACATATTTATAGACATTAATGAGGTCACCCCTCAGTCTCCTTTTCTCTAAGCTAAAGAGACCCAGCTCCCTCAGCCTCTCCTCATTTTCACAGCTCAGCTGACCCAAAACTACCCTGTTTCATTTTCAATGCCAAAAAAAGTACTTTTTCACCCTCCCTTTATGCAATCCTGGCAGGTACTCCCCTAAAGTACGAAAAACAGGCAGCCGAGGCACTGGTCGCCAATGCATAATTAATCTTATTTATGTACTAAAGGAGCAATCACTTGCATTCAGTAACCTTGGAAGTCAGACAAGCAAATTAAAACTTAAAACAAGGCTTGAGAGTCCAGCAGACATGCTGCTTTTGAGTGATTTCTCTATAATAGGCAAGTATGGATGTGCTGGAAGAAAAGGAGACCTATTTCATGTCGCCTGTCAGCAAAATGGCCTCTGTAAGCAACAAACCTGGTTTGGACCATCAAAGAAATTCACAGGCAAATTTAGGGTAAAACCAGCAACTGTTTCTCACTGCACAAATTAAAAAGTCTCCAGATTTCTCCTTGTGTTCAGCCTTGGATTTTGATCAAATACATCGTTTCAGCAAGAAAGAGCAGACCAGGCAACATCTCACGAGTGCATCCACGTACTTTATTTCTAGGAAGAATGCCATTTGTTTAGACTGCTCTGCTTGTGCTTTATAGCACAACTCCCACCTGGTTCCAGGCAGCTTTTGGAGACTAACTTTGCTTTGATGGCAGCAGAATAGAGCAGAGAAACCGTCGTTTACCCAGTCTGAAGAAATTCACTTTTGTTACCCCTTTACCTTATAAAATTAAATTAAAACAAGGTCTTTTTTTCATTTACGACACCACAGATTTCACTCCTGCTTGGAGCTTAGAGGGCAAGAGATAGCACAACATACAGTGGTTTATGGCTCTTGTGTGCTCCTTTAGGATTCAGCACAGTCTCTCCTCCCAACTCACCTTTATTTTATCATAATATGAGCGTACTGACTCAGACTTCTTTCTCGCCTTCCCTCCCCAAATGCCAAATGTGTGACCTTGACTTAGCCTCTGCCATATGCTGTTTCTGCGCAGCGTGTATTTCAAACGTAGTTCTGGGAATTCCTCTTCTGCTTCAAATAGAAAGGGAACAACACGGGGATTCCTGCACGGCAAACACCTTGCACGCTACTTGCTAGAAAGTCAGCGTTCGCCGCCAGCGAGCGCGCTGCAGGAACTACAGGGATTTGGCATTAGCCCTAAGAGAAAAACGAACTGAGGAAAGAGACCTTGCTTTTCCTCTGGCTCCTGTTAACAGTCACGGCAGCACAGCACCTGTCTTGCGTGCACGGGAAGATGACTTTGCTTTGCTTTCCAGACCACTTAACTAACCTTCTCCCCTCCACAACCTACAGTTATTCCTCTCAGAAAGCACTTGTTGGTTCTTACCCAGTTCTTTCCCAGTTGTACTGTGCCTGAACAATTTGGCAAGTGGTTTCACTTAGGATGACAGTGGAGATGGGAAATGACCGTCTATCCCTTGCTCCATCTCATGTTACCCTAGAGCTCTACCTGCAGCGTTCAGTGTTGAACAGGTGACACAGGTACTTCCACACAGCCTGTTCTTACTAACGTGACTGCTGGCTTTCACGCAGCTCAATATTTCTACATCTTCTGCTACGTGGAGTAGGGCACCCACCCAAATATGACAAGGGCATACTGCTCTACATCACCAGATGCCAGAAGAAGAATTGATCTGCAAACTGGCATGCTGCTGCACCTCCACACCAAAACAGAAGCTGCTATTAGGGAGAGTAACTATAAACACTTTCTGTTCAGCAGCAGCAAAGGCTGGGAGGAGAATCCATCAAGATGGGATGGGATGGCTCACCCCCGAGCAGCTGTCTTCGCTGCAAAAAGCCAAGTGGTCTGACTTCAGTCATTAATGCTCACAGCAGAAGGACCCATGAGAAACCACACAAAGGTTAGGCAACCAGCAGGAGGCCTGTGAAAGAATCCTGCTTGGTGACAAGTAACGACACCTTGTTCCTGGCTCTTTTCAAATAGAAGAGTGAGCACCTGGCATCGTTCGTTTGGAGATGAGAACCCATACAGATGAGCACAGCATTGCTCTTGGGCATCAGTGTCTCTCCATCAGTCCTACAAAACCCAATCGGCAACTTTCACCGACAGTATCTGTATTAACAGGCAACCCTACGGATCTCTCCCACACACTGCCATCTCCATCACCAAGCCCTTTTGCTGAAAGTGATTAAAGCTAACAATTATTATGTGCGTTAGTGATGCCCCTAGAGGCTTTGGGTAGACTCTGACTTTTCATTGTTCAAACAACATAATGCAAAGAAATCTCTCTCCTGAAGAGCTTGTCATCCAAGAAGTCGAGGCAATCAAGGAACAGCAGGAAGAAAGGCATGGAAACAAAAACTAGTTGCTCAAGGTTAAACAGCAGGCCACCAACAGAGCTAGAACAAAGCCCACCTCCTGGGTGGAGCACTCATGAGGCCATGCTGACTTCAGTGCTAAGCAGATCAACTAACACACTTCACTTCCCAAGTCTCAAGAGCAGATGAAGTAGTTCATAGACTTACTTGCTACTCTGTCTGATCATGTATTTTTGTGTCAGCTCTCCAAGCAAAGCTAACCACGGCAGCAAAAGAGTTACGGTCCCTTCACCTTTCAAAGAAATGCTTCCCAGACTTTTTTGTGTACATTACGGACAAATTGATCCTCCTCAATTTCTTTATTCTTCCATCAATGCTTTCAACACAGATTGATTGCTCCAGTGCCCTTCTCCACCTTACACTTCCCTCTTTTTTATTAGAACGGTCAATCTCAATGTGCACAATTACACTTGCAAATGGATCATCTCATCTTGTACCCTCCTATTTTAATGGCCTTACGTATCGTCAGATCTCTACGGTAACAAGGGCAGAATCTCCTATGTCTTTAGTACGTAGTTTAGATACTTACAATATTAATATGCAGCCAGCGATACTACGAAAGGTTAGATTTCTAACTACACGACGCCCAGTTACGATGCCATAAATCTGATCATAGTTTTCACCAATTACTAGAAAAATCCTTCCAAGGCAGTGAAACTGGAATCTAATAAAACTTCCTGCCATACGATCAGCAGCAAAGGAGCTGCTCCTGTTGCGGTCCACACAGTGAGAGAACAAAGCATGAGCGTGCAAAGTGAGGGAAGCTTTTAGTACAGCTTTGCAGACAACTTCAGTGCATAAAATATTAAAAGCAATGCTAAACTAATCTCCGGCAATTCCCTGCAACTCATGTTACAAATGCCTTTGGTTTACCATTTAAAAAACATCAGTCTACCCGTACGGCTGTGCATCACGGTGCTGTACATCAACCTCTGTAGCTTTCCAACATGGTACGCTGCAGCAACACAAATGAGGCCATCTGGCAAAAATAGCTTAAAAAGGCAAAATTCTGAAAGAGAGCAGACAGGAGAGCTCCTCACTCCTTCCTGCCAAAGTCAGCAGGAGAAAGTCCAGTCCTCTCTTCCTCAAAGCAAATGGTACAAATCCCATTAATTTCCCCTGAACTCGACAGACCTACAGCACCTGGGAAATTATTCAGTCCAAACACATCACAGACATAACAGATAAATGATTTGGGGGATGGAGTTGCCCTCTCTCCTTTTAGCACTTCCGTGCACCACGAAGGGAGCAGGTAAGCTTGGTGCTCTTGAAAACACTTTGTGGGCTTTCAGCAGGGTTTTCCCTTCAGCACTTTCTGCCTTCTGGCTCTGTTTCTTTGTTTATATGCCTAATGGCTTTCAAATCTATAATTGGAGCGTACAAGAACCATAAAGCCTACCCTTGATACTCGCTGTTGTAGGGCCCACATGGATGGAATTTTGTTCTCCAGTAATTAATAGGAAAACATTTACATTTCATACGCTCTGGAATAATAATAACCTTCCGGCTAAGAAAACAAATGGCAAGCTAAGATTTCTCCTACATGTTGTATAGAAGTTTTCATAGCAAGACATGTACTTTCAGGTGCACAGAACCAATCGTAATAAAAACATTTATTGTGTTTGCAAATTAATTTCCAAGATGAACTTTTGGCTCTTGTCTATACATCCAGCAACTAAAACAGAAAGATTCCTTTGGTTTTGTTCACGGTGAGGGAGACAGAGCACTGGAACAGGCTGCCTTCTCTGGAGATGTTTAAAACCCGCCTGGATGTGTTCCTGCGCGACTTGATCTAGGTGATCCTGCTGCAGCAGGAGGATTGGACTAGATGATCTTTCGAGGCCCCTTCCAATCCTTAATGTTCTGTGATTCTGTGAGTACCGTTTTGTCAGTGAGAAGAGAAACTTTACAACAGATGCAAAAACAGATAAAGAAAACAAAAAGAAGAGGACGTACCCCAATGCTAAGACAACATCATGCTCACCTAAGGCCTGCTGGAGTCATGCTTCTGCTCTGCATCATGCAGAACATGCACTTAAACCCTGCTGCTTCCCTTATGAGGCCACTGGGATGCTGCTCTCCTTCCTATATAACTACTTGGCTTCCTTCCCTCAATTTCTTCTTCTAACATATCAAACTGACCCTCCAAAACACCACACAAACACATACACTTCTGCAAAATATATTGAGGAGAAAAAGGTCAGCTTCATTTCGTCTCAGCCAGCTCTAGCTCCCAGCTGTCTGGACCAACAGCTGTTGGGGTAAAGCCAGACGTTTTGTGCCTGTCTTTGGGGCAGAAAGCAACCATTATTTCAAGCTGACATCCCAGGGATTTTTTTTCCAAGCAATATTCTGATCTGAAGTGGTTTCAGAAGCAAGCAACCAGGCAGTTACATGAAGCCCAAGCCCTGATATTGGAAGACCCAGAGGGTTCCCTGCAACAACAAGGCATTTAATGGGCAAGGTGAAGGGGGCCTGAAAGTCCAGCCAATCTAATCCTGGCTGTACGTGCCACAGCTGGATTTATTCAAGTAGACGTTATTACACTGGCACACCACTGACCAAAGTCTTCTGTTTCGTGTAAATTCGCTGCAAAGACCTTAGGAAATAAAACTGATTAATCCTAATTAAAATGAGAATCAAGGAAATGACACAGTCTGTTGAATCTACTTGATGAATCAAAAGCCTCCCTCATTTCTATGTTAATTGTCTTTTTACAAATGTGTGGCATTCTCATGCGCACAGCATAATGTTTTCATATTTTATTTCACTTGGAACATCGCAGGCCAGATGTTGGAAAGCGCCCAGAGAGCCCTTCTGCATTATCAGGCCCCTGCAGAAGTGCCTAAATGGATGTCAAGTCCTTTCTCAGCTTTCTTACAGCTTCAATAAAAACCAGAGTCTGGAGCAAGGGGCAGCCCAGAAAATGCAGCTAGGGAAGGCCCAGTCCTGCACAGGACACAGCACCTCCTAAGCACGATGAAAGGCGCACGAGATGCCCCATTAGCGTTAGGCAGGTAATACACAAGGAATTGAATTCAGTCAACATAAACCCACCAAATCCATGCTCTCAATTTGCATCAGTCTGATAGAATCATAGAATTATAGAATCTTTAAGGATTGGAAGGGACCTCAAAAGATCACCTAGTCCAAACCTCCTGACACAGCAGGATCATCTAGACCGAAGGGAAAAAGAACACATACCCAGGCAAGTCTTAAACATCTCCAGAGAAGTAGATTCCACAACCCCCCGGGCAGCCCCTTCCAGTGCTCTGTCACACTCACTGTGAAGAAGTTCTTTCTCATATTTATGTGGAATCTCCTATGTTTCAGCTTAAACCCATTGCCCCTCATCCTATCACTAGAAGACATTGAGAAGAGCCTTGTTCCACCCTCCTGACACCCACCCTTCACATATTTATAGACATTCATTAGGTCACCCCTCAGTCTTCTCCAAGCTAAAGAGATCCAGCTCGCTCAGCCTCTCCTCATAAGGGAGGTGCTCCACCTCCTTCATCATCCTCGTTGCTCTACCCTGGACTCCCTCCAGCAGCTCCACATCCCTCTTGAACTGATAACACTTTGATGAAATATTATTGCTGTAGTTTTTTATCAAAAGACTACTGGCACACAGCACCGCATCACAGTAAGCACATTTGGAAAAGCAATCAACCTGCAAACACGTTTCTGAAGTGCAGAAACGCCGAACAGATTGTTTCAAGGACAGCTCAACTTAGGATGTGAGTGGTGTGGAGAGGAATAAACGGGTATGCTCCTAACACCAACTAAGGTGGGATGCGTTCGGCAGGGGAGAGTCTAACGGGTATGCATCTAACACAATAAAGAGTTCCACGTTCAGTTTGTATCCAGCTAAAATCATGTATTGCCTAAAGCTGGGGGGTGCAAAGCAAAGCTAAGATAAATGGTAAAGACACACTAGACAAAATTCAGTAACTGTTGTGTTGCTTGCTTAGACACCATTTATTACGAGAACATTTTATTATACAGTAGTAAAAAATTACAAGGTGACATCCTGTGTTATTTCCCACTGGGATAAATGATACATATGTACTATTAAATCTCAAAACCAGCACCACTCTGCCAGGCCACATTCCATTTGTGTCTTTATAACGTGTCAATAGGCTGACATTTATGCCTTCTGATGGTAAAGCTATTTATGATACAGACATTTAAATACGACACAAAATGCACAGCACTACACAACCCTAAAACTCTGGCAGTCTTTACCAAAACAACACTCACAAAGCAAAAAACCCACCAGACATCGGCATCCAAACTTAGGAAACCCAAACCGCGGGTCTGGTTTTTTCCATGCTAGGCCATTGTTATGAGAGCAATTAAAAATTCCCTTATAAAAAAGAGTTAATGCAAACTTTCTCCTGTGCATACACTCAGCACACAGTTAGCTTGAATTGTAAGTTATAGATCTTTCTCCTTTCCCAAAGCAGTTTTCTTTAGAACCTAAATCACTGGCTTCACAGTGCATTGAGTGATGGAACATGCCCAACCCTCAAGCTGAACCTCAGGGGACTAGGCAACCCAGGTAGACCTGAAACCTGCAACTGAAAATAGGAGCTGTAAGGCACCCACTCAAGCTCTGTACCCCTACTACCAACAGTGTGGGAGATATTCATGAAGGTCCACCAGAGCTTTCAGCCCAAGGGCAACCTGAACCACAGAAATACACTGTCCTATGGCTGCTCATGGAGAGCAGATGAGGACAATCATTGCAGGTCTCACAGACTGTACATAAACAAAGACACACTCTCAGCACAGTCATCGGCACTCAGGGTTTGAGGGATATCAAGTCCAATAACAATGAGTCAAAGCTGTGTTTCTCTACTTAGTTTCAACCAGTTCTTTTCAAAAGACCAGCCATGTCAGAAATCAAGACAAAACACTCTCAGAGCTGCTATTAATGGCCTGCTTATGGGAAATGTCAAGATAAAAACACGGAGACTACGATACAATAATTATCTTAGCCCAAACTGATGGTCTCCCATTAATGCCATCCCCCAAATTTTGTTAATATGAAATGAAGTGAATGGCTTCTAGTAATAAAGATGGAGGAACCAGATTTGGGAACATAGAAATTCATCTTTGATGCTTGACGGGCACAATTAGAAAGTCCATCCGTAGCCATTACAGGGGCTGTGCGGGTCAGAAATAGAATGGGGTCAGTGGAAGTGGTAGATGAGGATGCATAAGTAGCAAAGTACAATGCCCCGAGGACACAGTCAAGGCACTTCTTGCACCTATCGAGTTCCTTAATCACATAAAATGGTAAGCAGCCAAAAGCAAAGGAGAACTTCAGAAACACGCTGGCTGGGAAGAGGGATGCATGCTCCAGTTACCACCCTCCAATCAATTGGCGCGCGAGGATAAGGAAATGCTGCAAAGATGCCAACTCAAAGGCTTTCTGCAGGGATCACTTCTTGGTGGAAATAAGGGCTATTGATACTTCAGGGACTCGCTTTAAAAAGTCCTTAAAAGAAAATTACCACAGAAAACAAGGCTGAGGTATTTTTCCTCCAAAACTGCGTCAGATCTTAATGCGTTAGAAATGCAACTGCACCCGATTCTGCAATACGACTGCCCATGCTCAAGTTGCCAGCAGGCAACTGCCAGGCTCAGGCACTTCGTTACAGTGCTTACAGTCAGTGTGAGACAGCAAAGGGATGCTTCTCTACTCTGACAAGTTTTTAATTGCATCTAGAAATTACCTTCTACTTGAAAATTCATTCTGAGATTGTGTCTAATAGAGGCTGCTCAAGATAAGTTTGTCACACTTGTAAATAATTATTATTAATGTGACACTAACATCCTTCACTGGAGCTGATGCCACCTAAAGCGTCTTTCAAAAAATGTCATTATCATTAAACTTAGCATCCAATGTGACTGAAATACAAAATTATCTTGACCTTTTCATTCCAAGTGGCTCGGCAGCCACAGTTACTCCTTCATAAGGAGGCCCGTCACCTTTTCTATTTTGGTGACGTTAGTAAACAACTTCCAAAACGCAGAGGAATACACTCGCACATCAGAACGTGACGACGCACATGCACAACCTTGGATGATATTAATATTCAACACATAACTAAAGGTTATTAGCAGGCTGCACAGTCTCAAGGCAACATGTTCCAATCTACATGTCCCAAAATGACCAGATTTTCATAAGCATCTTCCATGACTTTTAAATAAGCTTCCAAGAGCTCATTTCATGGGCTTCACAACCTGCCAAAGAAGATCCACATGTGGTCCTGATACTGAAGAACTAACACTGCAGAACTGGCGAAGGATGGGGTTTGGAAATCCCAAGCCACTGCAACTTGAAAACCACAATAGAAGTAGGAGGTGGTCTCTATGCAGATACCCTTATGAATTCAACTTCCAACTATCAGCTATCTGAATTAAAGGAGAAGATCTCAAGCTCATGACAAAGAATAAAAGCCTTCTGGTACCCCTGACGCAGAAAGTAAGACTGTCCCAAAAGGAGAGGCACCAAGGAAACTGCATAGTCATGCCATGACAAGATTTTATTTAGTCTTCTAAGGGGCAAAGCACCCAACAAGCTTTAAAGACCTGTAGGTGTGGCTAACTCAGACACTAAAGGATTCCTGTAAATGTAAAAAAAATTAATTAAACGTAGCATGAGGAAATCCCTGGGAGGAACCATCTTATCAGTGCCTTCCCTTCCTGTCAGTACACAATGCTAATCTTCAATACTTTGTTCCTGAGATGTGAAATACAAAGACAGGCACATAAAGACATCTCCAGCTACATCTATTTTGGAACTGACACCAACCGTCTTTGTTTTATTACCCCAGACAGTACGATGTGATCAGAAGCCCTTTAATGTCTTGGAGGACCTTTTCCAGTTATTCCTAAGTTATTAGGTGTGAATATGTGCACGCGTGTGGTATTTCTTTCCTCCTGCATCCATGTGATAGACTGCGGTGCCACAAGATAAATTGCATTCAGTTTACACGTTTGACCTCCTCACTTGAACTCTGCCTGCTAATCCATTTCAGCTGGGACCATTTCTAATGTGCCTTACTTCCGAACAGCTTTCAAACAGCTGGAGGGGCTTTGTTTAGCGTGCGTGGTTTAAAATGGAGTTAGCATTAAAAATATTTGCTTCTTTGCACCAGACAGCAGAACAGATTACAAACAGAAAGACCCTGGCTCCTAGCAGCAACAGGATCCAGGGTCAGACATGTGTCGAGTCTAAAGGGAACAAAAGCTGTTCTAAGAGCGAAGCAAACTTCACTCTTAGAAGGGAAGTTGGGGAATTTGCACCCTTAATGGTGTCCGTAACATCTGTCACACACCTGCAACCTCATTACAACCCTCAGAAGCCCCGTCGCTCTGTAAGAGTTTTAATGAAGAGTTAGACACTCAAGCCTGGCATTCACACATATAGCCCCATCTCATACGAGAGGTCTTCTCATGGGTTCACAATTAAAACCAGTGCTGTGCCACTGCCTGCTCAACTTCGGCCAAGCACTTGGTGTAATCCTCCCTCTCCAGGAAAACTTCTGGAACTAAGTGCCTCAACATGTGCCCTGCGGTGCAGAAAGGATGATCAAGATTCAAATAAATTCTGGGTTCCCCTTCGGAACAGCTAAGTGCATTTGCATTGTCACTGATGTCAGTTTTCCAGAGGCAGCACACAACCACCTCTCGTGAACACACATTTTCTCTCTGTTGAAGAAGGTCACTGCTTTTCCACAGCTTCAGAGAGGGGTTTTTTTTTTACCTTTTTAATTTCCTTGCTTGGTTTCACCTTAATGTTTTTAAAAGACAAACAATGGAGTTTTGTTTGCAGTCAGTCACTATAAACAAATCGTCTCCAAGTACTCGCCACAATTTTTCAGAGAAAGTACACGAATAAGCGCTGTAATAACTTGCTTAAATATCCGTGACAGAAGAGTCCTCCTGCTGTAAAGCTGCCACTGGCATTTGACACACCTGGCCAAATAGTAAAAATGCCACTTCCTCAGCTTCTTCTTGAACTGCAGGCAAGACGGATGCTCCTGGTAGAACCCCTCTTTCATTTACCTGATGGGTACATTTACAGCGCATTGTAAAGCATCCAGCTGCACGGTGGAAGCACGTGCTAAACTCTACACATGCCGTACAACAGCAGCATTTGCCAGCACGTCACGCCGTGCCATCCTTAATCCAGGGCTTAAACCTTAGCACTACTGCTGCAGAATGAACACAAGCCAGCCCATTTACTAGCTTCAGATAACTGAGGAGTCTCAGCAGCAGCTGTAAAACTAATGTGGATGAAAAAAAGAAAGACGTGACGAAGGGCCCTTGCAGACTGGGGTCTTGCTGTATTTTTCCAAAAGGATTTTGATGGCATCAGAAACATAAACAAGGCCGGCTTGAGCAATTAGACCTGCATTTGTTATAAACTCTGCAATCAAATATTCATTCATTTTGCAAAGTCATCAGTAGTCAAACACAAGTACAAGCTAATTAAAAATGCAGAAGGTATTCCAGGTAAGAAAATACTTCTCAAGGCAGCTAAATCACTTATTTAAATTACAGAGACATACTGAACAAGGCAGCTGTGAGAAAAATCTACTGCAGGAACTGCAGAGACACTGGGTTTGGGTCAATAAGAGTTTTCACAGAATCACAGAACATTAGGGATTGGAAGGGACCTCGAAAGATCATCTAGTCCAATCCCACCAACACAGCAGGATCATCTAGATCAAGTTGCACAAGAACATGGCCAAGCAGGTTTTAAACGTCTCCAGAGAAGAAGACTCCCCTGGGCAGCCTCTGTCACTCTCACTGTGAAGAATCTCATATTAATGTGGAACATTCTCTTTTCCAGCTTACACCCATTGCCCCTTGTCCTATCATTAGATGACACTGAGCTAAAGAGACCCACCTCCCTCAGCCTTTCCTCATCAGTTTCATGTGATGGTCCTGGATTACTAATGCCTGTACCACCTCTAAGCCCACATTACAGATCCTGTGGACAGGAAAATGCACACATCTGGAGAGGACAGTTAGAACTTGGCTGTCTTCCAGACATACTGATTTTGGCTGATAGGTTTTACTCCAGTTGTGGATTTCCTGTCCCTGGAAGTGTTCAACACCAAGCTGGATGTTCTGGGCAAACTGATCTAGCGAGAAGTGTCCCTGTTCCTGACAGAGGTGTTGCAACTAGATGATCTCTGAGTTTCCTTCCAGCCTAAGTCATTCTATGAAATTGCTAATGCCTGCTGAATTAAAAGCAAAAAACGTTGAGGAAAAAAGTGTGTTTTTCTCTGTTGCTCCTTTCAGGAAGATTTGCACCAGAAGGTCTCAGTAGATACCACAGTTCTATTCACAGCTGGCTCATTTTTAGATATAGGAATCATAAACTCTTGAAATTTTAAACTTTGCTTAGACTTTCCTTAATATGGAAAGGGACGTTTTACTAATGGTTTGACCCAAAAGAAAGAAGGCAGACCTCTCATAATTAGAACCAAAAAATGCTTTCAATTTCCCTTCTTTTTGAAAGAGCCATTACAGAGGTCATTTGGCTGAAAAGCATCAGCTGCTGAACACCACTGAGAAATCTCTATCCCCATTCCTGCTGGTGCTTCCTCATTGATATGGACAACTATAAATAGAGAAACAGAGCAAGAATATTGGTTGAAAATACATCAAGGATTTGACACAAGAAGCCTATAAACAATATGAAAAAAGCCCCCAAACCAGTGCCAGCCACTGAGCAGAATACTGAGAGGCAGTATGTTTTCATCTACTATTAGATTTATCAGTAAAAACTCAAAACAGAAAAATCTGAAACCATTCTGTAGATGGTTTCAGATACCACTACAGTGGGGGATACCACACTCTTGATTGACTGGAATTGATGGTGAAACACTAATGACCTAAATGAAAGAAGGATGGACAGACCCATTGCAGCTTCCAGATGCCAGGTGCTGCTCCACACCAGATGGCTGGGCGGGAACCATGAGAGCTGAAGTGTGAACCGTTCTCCAAGGAAGTCTATACACGTACCTGACCAGCATTACAAGTCATTTAACATCCCCAAATTATAATTTATTAGGAATTTGCCAGCTGGGAGCTCCTAAAACACTTATCAAAGACGCTCACATCTGGAAAAGTGACTCAAGAAAGCAAAACATTACAGCAAGAAAAATGATAGCGCCTAGTCTGAACGGGGATACCAGCAATACCAGCAATCCCATATTTATCACGTTCACGTTGAACCACTGAAAGAGGTCCTGCTGCCCTCAGCAATTAGCAAAGCATAAGCAGTGGGTGATCCCAGAAGCTGCTTGCAGAAGCCCATCTCAAACCCTTGCTCAATGGTGCCAGCAACGTAAGAACTTCTTTACATCTCCTGTCTTCACAACCTCTAGATTGTATTTCTGTTATTCACGTGGCATCAGCAGAGACATCATGGCAAGAAATTTGGGCTTGCGGTGATAAGCAATATGTGCTGCATAAATGGAGCTGCCAGGAAGGTGCTTTTTTTCTGAGCAATATCAGCAAAATAAATTATAAAGAAATGTAACTGCTGCCTATTAAGAGGCAGATTTATGTAACAGCTAAAGCTTTCATAGTTTATGAAACAATGTCTTATAAAATGGCACGGCTGTGATTTAGTAAGGTGTTTAAATTCATCGTTACATACATTTTCTGTTTCAGACTGGTCTTTGCCATTAAGCCACATAGTGGCCTTGCCTAATACCCACATTCTTTTTTGCATACGTAATAAGCGGATCAGCTTCCACCAGAAAAATCCATTTTTGAGCTGTGTTCTCCTAAGGTCAGCTCTTAAACATGCCAGGTGACTCACTGACTGCGCTAATGCGCACTGCCAGTTCAACCAGGTGAAAAACAGTAAAGGCTGAGATTCTGCATACAATAGAAAGAGGATGAAGGGATGAGGAACAGAAACAAATTAAACTAGAAAGGACTGTCTTACCCAGCAAGACTTACTGGGAGTGGGAAAAAACCCAAACGATAAAGCTTCTCAAGTTTTTTATCATTTCCTAGGACCACATACGTCCTTGCATCTCAGACCTTGATCAGGCAGGCGGTGTACTCACTGCTGCAGATACAAGTCTGGTCTGCTAGAAGACAAACCCCCCAGAAACACAGGCTGAGGTTCCAAAAATGAGTCCTAAAGCCTTCAGTCACCTCGATAAAGTGATCAAAGTGTGGTGGTGATGAAGTTTTCAACATCCACAGGAACTGCTGGGGACTTAGCCTATCTAAGACATAGCAGCCCATGTTTAAAAGCCTAATTTTGCGCAGCAAACCCCTGAACTGTGGCCCAGATTCTCCCATTTCCAGGAGGTTGGAAGGTCCCTGGTACGGACTGACGGCTCACCTGCTCTGGGTTTCTATGTAACATCAGCTGGAGGATTTCAGCCCCTGGCTCCAACCATACTGAGTGCAGTCATTGCCGCTGAGCGTGTCCTCCACACTAGACAGTGGGAAAGTCCTATCACAAATAAAATCTGCTGCCTCCCTGGGACCTGGGCTAGGGACACTAGAAAGAAACTCCCTGATCTAACAGAACCCTCTGATTATTACCCGCCACTTGTCATACAAGCTGGAAGGGTTTGAGGGGAGAAATACAAAATCAATCCAAAAGGGACATCAGAACTCTGAGGCTTAAGGGATCAGGAGCACAGGTGGTGCTTTCCTCAGTCCTTTCAGTGGCAGGCTCTTCAGAAAAGACAGGCAAGGAAGGAGAAACAGTGGGGTGGCTCTCTGTCGGGGGTTAATTCATGATCCCTGACATGACGCGACATCTTAGAGAACCAACCAGACCCCACCACATGACCAACATGAGAATCAACATATATCCCTATTCCATGGCAGTACAAACAGCACATAGAATCATAGAATCATTACGGATCGGAAGGGACCTCGAAAGATCATCTAGTCCAATCCGCCTGCAACAGCAGGATCACCTAAACCAAGTCACACAGGAACCCGTCCAGTCGGGTCTTGAACATCTCCAGAGAAGGAGACTCCACAACCCCCCTGGGCAGCCTGTTCCAGTGCTCTGTCACTCTCACCGTGAAGAAGTTCCTTCTCAGGTTGATGTGGAACCTCCTATACAAGGGCTGAACTTCCTCTTTCCTCCCTGAGCTACATGCAGACCAGCTGCAGCTGCTCCTTTCCTCCCTCTGCCTCACGGACTTGGTGGAAAGATTATTCTTTCTCAGCTTCTCCCTCAGAGGGATCTGCTTAGTAGTGTGTCAAGGGATAAAGTCCTGGAGTGGAGAGGGGCCCAAGAACACTGGTCAACATTGAAAAAAGGAAGTCTACAGAAGATGTGGGGCCTCTCTGACAGAAAGCAGGAGACTTGGTCATGAGAGATGGCAGGTGGTTCTGCCCCTCTGCTCTGCACTCATGAGATCCCACCTGGAGTACTGAATCCAGCTCTGGGACCCCATCACAGGAAAGGGAGCTGTTAGAGCATGTCCAGAGAAGGGTCCTAAGGACAGGCTGAGGGAGTTGGAGTTGTTCAGTCTGGAGAAAATAAGGCTCTCGGGAGACCTCACTGCAATCTTCCAATATCTGACCGGGCCTACGTGAAAGCTGGGGAGGGACTATTTACAGGGGGTCGTAGTGATAGGACAAGGAGTAATGGCTACAAACTGGAAGAGGGTAGACTTAGGTTAGATGTAAGAAGGAAGTTCTTCACTGTGAGAGTGCTGAGGCATTGGAACCAATTGCCCAGGGAAGCTGTGGAGCCTACATCCCTCGACACGTTCAAGGCCAGGTTGGATGCGGCTTTCAGCAACCTGGTCTAGTCAGAGGTGTCCCCACCCATGGCATGGGCTAGATGATCTTTAAGGTCTCTTCCAACTCAAACCATTCTGTGCTTCTCTGTTTTACTGTAGCCAGAAAAGGAAAGGAATCAGCAGGATTCAGTGCTGCAGCCACACGACAGAAATGGATGTTAAGACATCCAGATGAATACTGCAAGACTTCTTTCTCTTCCCCATATTTTCTATAAATATTTAATTGAACAAAACCATAAAACCACCACAAAAACAGTTTGTCCAGTTGCAATGATTTGAAAATAAAGTCCAAATTAAATTTCTATCTGATCTAATTCATGCAGAAGTTCAAGTGAGCATCCAGACAGCATTAATCAGCTTCAGAGCACTGTGCAAATGCAATCTAATGCCTGATTTGTGATCTCGATCAGCATGTCTGCAGTCCCTTAATTCAGAAGCATGTGCATGCTTCAGCCTGACTTGAGTCCTGCACCCTGGTGAGCTGAGAGCCACCCACCACCTGAGCAATGGCAAGCTGCAAGCATTTCAGGTCAACAGCTCTGGATACCATGCAGTAAGATCCTGTTTTGGCTCGTCTCTGTATTTCATAGCAGTTTTCAAGTCACACTCAGTTCACAGCCAAGATTTAGTTATCACAGCTCATAAAATAATATTGCATCCAGCTAAATAGATTTTTTAAAAATAAAGGAAAAAGGGCAAATAAATAAAAGATCTCACAGAGCATTTTTGCAGCTCGTCTTTTCTTCACCCTAAATTACAGAGAGCTTATCACGCTTATATCATCAAAGATGCTTACAAGTCAGCTCTTTTAGTCACAGCACTTGGGGGAGTAAATAATCTTAACTGTTTTGCAGATTGCTGACTACATCAACAGGGACACAGCAAGGAATACGACACAGACAGGTACATCTCTCATCACTGGGGATGAATCAAACTCGTAATGGAATCATCATAAGGAAATAAGATCTGGTACCACTGTGACATAGGAAACAGTTTTTGCCTTTCCAGTCTAGCATTAAACCAGTGTTCAGCTGGGTGCCCCGTCCGGCTGCTTAAGATAGGAGATTGGATCACAAAACCAACCACCACTGACCCTTGAGTATTCCTAAGCGTTTGCACGAACTTTGTCAAGGCAAAGGACACACCTGCCTTTCTGAGAGTAGTAACACGGCTTGTGTTTCGCAGGGGACTTGAGTTAGGGACTGCAGGGCCAGTCAGGCACGGGCCCATATTTCTAGGAAAAGAGCCAAAGTAAAAATAATCAAACAATGAGAGAAACCACTTGATAGCCTTGAACAGCAACCAGTCACACAGCGCTGAAGCTGTCTTTGCGAAATTTGTTAAGCAGAATACTTGAGCACTGGGAAAGTCTGACACCGCTGCAAGGTCTCCAGGTCTTTGAGTGTGCCCAGACTTTCTGCATTTTTGACAGCAGGCAGGGAACCTGAGCAGCTTCCCATGTTCATTCAAGTTGCTGTGGGCAGTTTTGCACATGGCTTCCTCAAACATCAGTCCCCAGCAAGGAGTAGGAGCACAGACAGCTTTCCAGGAACTCCAAATGTCAAACTGTGAAGCGCAAGGAACAGCACTGCTGGGCGTGCTCAGCACTCCTCCTCCAGCCATGTTCCTTCTGGCTAGCACAGCAGTCCCCCTTTCTTATTTTCTTGGCAACAGAAGGTGCAGGCAGGCTACTTGGCTTAACACTCACAGGGAAAACAGATTTCTCAGAATTGATTTGCAGGTGCCACACAGCAACGCTTCTTTTTCTCCCATTTCCTCTGCTGACCTGCATCACACCTTGTGCATTCTCACCTGCCAAGGTTGCTCAGAACCCTCTGAAGTCAAGGGCAGAGGTCCTCATTCATTTCCATGAGAGCAAAGACAGACAGGGGTCTGAACCTAAAGAAAATCCAGAAACTGTGTACACACAAGCAATGCCATCTCCACCTCTACAAGAAATGGAGAATCACCCTTCGCTTGACTGCAGGACGCCTACAAAATGAGGTGCAAGCATAGGCAACAAACAGACACCACAGTCCAAACCATATGAAGTCTTCTACTAAAGCTTTAAAATTTGATGTCTACCTGCAAACCAGACTGGTAAACCCCAGTAACATTCTTTTGTACTGGTAGCTTCCTCCATGCCACAGGGGAGGCTGCAAGAGAAACGGACACATAGTAGTGGGTGCAAGGGCAACATTAAGTCATCTTCCTGCAGGGACCATGAGTCTTCCACAGTAATCAAGACCTTTCAGACTAAAGAAGAGAGGGTGTTTCATTTTTAGAGGGTTTGTTCTTGGTTAGTATTTCTCAGGCTGAGGCAGCCAGTTGCTTTCTTTTGGTTCATGTTGCTCCTGGCTTGGCTTTAGCTATTCACTTCTCATTGCCAGACTGCGCAGGCAGGACCAAGATGCATTCGCCATTTCCCCAACACCACAACCTCCTATGACGTTGCACTGCCCTGAAAAGAAGCAGCTGGCACACAGCACAGATTAATGGAAAGAGAGGCATCCGTGACAGGCACGCATCCATGGCACCGGGGATTGCTGGCCCCACTCTGGCACGTCTAATACAAGGACAGCTAGCTCGAGCTCATCATCTGTTTCCCTTGCTTAAGGGCAAAGATAGGCTGTGCTGCATGCTATGGCCAAGGGGCAAGCTTTCACAGATAAATCATGCTTCACCCTGGACACAACATGGGAAACACATATTTAAGAGGAAGGAGTCAGTGTTTCAGAAGCATTCCTACCCTTTCTACCCCCTCCACAATTTAAAAATCTCTCTCCACAAATACCAGTAAGGTAGAGAGAAGACAACAGGATTCCAGACAAGAGGTTTTCTTCCAAAGTCAACACAAATCTTTTGTTCCTTCTAACCATTTCATTTCCCAGGGAAGAACAACTTACTGGCACAATGAAGTGGTGGTTGTGCTCCTCTGAGAGAAAATTGGACTCGCATAACAAATCTGCTCTACTGGGAAGCCGCAACACATCCTCAGTGAGCTGCATGGAGCCAGTTTGCATCTGGAACAAAACATGCCTTTTTCCCATGAGTCAACACAGCAGGGTGCGCTGGCAATGCTCAGCCAGAATTCCCTTCCTCTACTGATGCTGGAAGTCAGCCAGGGGTAGCATAAGCCTTTGGAGAAACCAAGAACCCTGAGCTCCAATTAAATTTTCTAGGCAGGTAAATAAAAGTGACCAGAGGTGACATTAGGTCACTGAAGTTGGTGGAGCCAAGGCACAGAGCACTTCCTTTACCCCAGCCAGGGAAACTCTGCAGAAGGTTGGATGCTATTTTTGAATCCAGGAGGCAGTATCTTCTGAGGGCTGACAGATGAATTCCTGAGGCAGCGAGAACCATGAGGGGCTGTACTGAAGGAAAATGCACTAGGCTGTGCAAGGAAAAAAGCACATTCAGCAGAATACATCAGGACTGGGAGGCACATAGAGCCTGGAAAGCAGAGCTGGCAGCACCCAACAAGATGATGGCAGCTGAGCACTGGGAGGCACTGGTTGCTCAGGAACACTTCAGTGGACGCTTACTAGTTATCTGCTTCAACACTTGGGAAAGGGAAGTAATTTATGTCTCTCGCTTTCCCAAACTAGACAGTCCAGTAAGAAGGATGCTGGTTATTTCCCATGCTGTGGACATGTCTTCTCTTTCCCATCCAGTCCCTCTGCATCACTTCCTTCTGCTCAATACAGAGTGAATCTAAAAAGCTTAAGTGGGAATTGGGCTTCCAGAAAGACAAAAATTGTTGAAAAGCTGAAACGAGGACTCGGGATCTGCCCCACACAAAACCACAACTGAGGTCAAGGGAGCCCATGCTTTGAATAAACAGAGCACACCACAAGCTAATACTATGCAGGGAAGTTGACCTCAAACCTGCAGCTGGTGAGGAGAGTTCTCCAACCTCAACTTCCCCATCTGCAGAGCCACCCCAGTAAATAAATGTATAAGCAGACCAATAGATATTTTGCAATGGTTAAGGAGAAAAAGTGGATTCATTGCTGCTTGTGGAGCACAGCAATACCTCTGCAACAAACAGCACAAAGCAGTCACAATGAATACTCTTCAATGATATCTTCAACATCTCAGTACTTTGCAGGGAACAAAACACAAGGCAAAAACATCCGATGGAGCACAAAACAACGTGAAGCTGCTCACTCAACATCCATTGCTCCTCCTCAGACCAGTGGGACAGGGTTCAGGAGGTGAGGTGACACAGCACGGCTTCTGAGAGACTGGGTTGATGTCTGTTGAAAGCCAACTGATTTCAGCCTTCTCCTACAACCTTGAACTTTTGGCTTTCAGAAAGCATTTACCCTCAGCTACTGACTAAGCCAGTTAACCTTGCTGAGTAAGAAAGGTACCAGGGGAGGGGAACCCTGAGTGCCTCCTTTCTGCAGGCAGGTGTTTGGTACAGATAGGAATCCCCTTTAGTCCTCTCACATGCGTCGGCAAGCCACGGGGTTGCATTTAAGCCCTTATGCTACCTGAAAACACTGCAAACAAAAGTTGGAGTTCAGTACTGAGGTACAACCCCAAAACCAGAATCAAGGAATTGTCAGAGTTGGAAGGGACCTCAAGAAATCTAGTCCAGCCCCCTGCCAAAGCAGGACTGCCTAGAGCACATTGCACATGGCTGCATCCAGGAGGGATTTGAATGTCTCCAGACAAGGAGACTCCACAGCCTCTCTGGGTAGCCTGTTCCAGGGCTTGCACTGGAAAGCAGTTTTGACTTGTTTCTAAATGAAACTTCTCGGGTGCATGTGATTTTTCATTACTGGAATTACCTTGGTCACTAACGACAAGACATTGTTAACTGCAGAAGAAGGTGGAACACCCTAAAAAATACCAAGAATTAAGGAAGGTGTCTGCGCAAGCCCCGTTCTGAATATGAGCCACAAACACTTTGAATTCAACAAGCTCAAGAGATCTTCTGCTTACGCTTATCCTTTAAAGGCACGCGATAGTGATTTTCAAACTATTTCTGAGAGGTTAAAGAAAGATAAGTTGTGATTCAAAATAGGAAGTGGGGGGACACCAGATTTGCTTGCTGTTCGGAGAACACGATGTTTCTACAACCCTGCTCTCCACCCCCGACACACACACACGTTTTAGCAACGAACAGTTGGAGGAGAAGCTGCTGGTGAAAGTCACAGGCTTGTAGAAGGCTTATCTCTTCTATTTTTTTCTTTCCTCTTCTATGTCAGTTTGGGGAAAGAAGCTTCATCTTTTAGACCGTGGGATTAAACAGACAGATCCCAGCTCCTTGTTATCACAAAAGCTGTTACCCAAGGAAACCACAAAAGATCAAAGATATAATCCTACCTCACCATCAAAGTCAGGAAGGGAAGAGCCGAAGACGTTGCCAGAGTCAACAGGGCAGCACGCTGTCTCCACAATATACTGCAGCACCTCTGGCCACCGAGAACATATACATCCTTTTTATTGTCAGCTAACGATGAGCCAAATGTGTATTTTAGCTATCCCACCAGATGACGAAGCTCTGTTTAATTAATCCCTAGTTACATTTATAATGATACATTCCTGAGAGCCCTGTTAGTCGTGGCTATTGGCACTTCCACAGAAAGCAATTTTGAGAACCAGATGAATTTGATTTTGAAAGAATTATTTAAGAACCACTCAGTCTAATATGTTCTATAACCATTCCCTGGCTGGTCTATTTATAGATTTGCATGCATGCATTTTAAAGTTTGTTTTCACTACATCCATTCAAGCTGGGATGTGACTAAGTTTGTGGAAGCTTCAGCAATAATTCCTGATGGTGGAAGAACACCTTACACTTCTCAAGGGCACGCCAGCTCGCTCTTCTTTCAGGCTTTCTGCTACTCCATTGAATTTTTAATAAGGCTTCAGCAAATAACAAGTTTACAGGCTGGGATTGTTCCCAAACCGAGGTACCTGCAATTGGTAAAGAAATAAAAATGCAAATGCCATCGGTTGCGTGAGCCACGTCTCACCTGTCAGCTGCTGCACAGACTAACGCGCACGGGAGACTATTTCAAAGCCAATATGGTAGCTTTATAGGCAGCAAAAAGGGTCAGGATGGCAGTGGTGATAAAGTGGGAGGAAAGCAGCATGCAAGACACCATTCTTTATTTTACTACTGCCATAGTACCCAAAAATCCCAGTGGAGTCCTAAGCTCCCACCAGCTAAGTACTACACACACAGATACTAAAACCCTTCTGCCCTGAACAATATATATTCAATACATCTTAGGACAAAGACCATGAAAGAGGCAGTAGTGCTGTCCCTGTGGTGCAGGTGGCCAGCTGGGGCAGGACGAGGTTACAGGCCTTGTTCAAGGTCAGATGAAAAAATCAATGCCAAGCAAGCATAGGTCACCTGAACTGCAAGTCTGGTGCCCAACGCACAGCCAGCCCTTCCCTCTCTGATGTCCAGGTCAGTGCTGCTAAGCTCTGTGGTTAGGTGCTTCATGCAGCACTTCACGTCCCTCCTGGAACACTGCTTTCTGCTACCACAATCTGGTACTCCGGCGAAGGGAAAGCATCCCTCTGAATGCCTTGAGAACAAAATGAGTATTTTGGAGCTGTACTGAGCCTCTCTTGGGATTTTAGAACCCAACCAATATAAGAGGTAACCAAACAAAGTGCAGGAGTGCAGAACGTATGTCCCCTAAGGGATAGGAAACCTTTGAATAAACTCCTTCATCAATACCTCCCCAGTTACAAGACTCCACGTGACACGCAGGACTCACTCATTTTTAGCAAAATCCCATAAAATGAGGAAGGGCCCTGTTTTCAGAGAAAAACGTCGCACAAGTCACTAAAGCCAGTGAGCCACAAGAGCAGGAGAAAGAAACTGAACATCACAGTGCTCCCTGGAGAAGCTCATCCTGGCTCAGCTGGGCTGGCTAGGGGAGGCTCAAAGTTAAACCCAGCAGCATTACCACTGGCCCCTAAATACAAGCCCGTGCTATGATCTCTTTTCTCATCGACATCATGACTATTACCGCTCAGGAACAGCGGAAGATGGTGAGTTCTTATATTTTATGGATTTGAAAATCGACACAAAACCAGTTAAGCTAAAACCCCACCTGCTGCAACCATGCTTTGCTGTAAATGGTAAGATTTGAGTGACGCCTCTGCAGCAGTCTCCTGCGCTAACTACAGATCGATTGGGTGGCTGATGTACTTTGTTGAAAGCATTTTTCAGAACTAGCTTCTCCTCATTTGTTAGGACCAGGATAGCAAGGTGACTATATCTCATCATTTTGCTTTCCTGTCAATCAAAGCTATTTATCACAGAGGCTAGGAGTTGACCCATTAATGGGATAAGGACTCCTAATCTATCAAGAAGATATGCCAACATCTAATCATTAGATCCTCTGTAAGTCTGTATATTATTTACTTTTGACATATCATGAAGCTCACTCTTTTACTCAAAATCATTTCTAGACTCACACTGCTCGTGAACAGCAACAGAGGAAATAATGCCTAACACCAGGAAGAACCAGAGAGCCTGTATCAGCTTCTCAGATGAGATATATCAACACAGCCACTGACCTGATTTCAGTGGTGCTAAGCTAATTTGCATTAGCTGAGCACCGGACCCATCATCAATAGATTTGGAAATGAGCAAGCAGACACAAAAACCTCCCATGGTGTTAAAAGAATGACAGTACGAGACTATTATTAAGGTTTCTAACTGATTTTTATGGCCCTACCAACGACAACCTGGCTTCCTCATAGAGTCTCTGGATCAAGTTCTTGCAGATACTATGGCACAGTTATTTGTTCTCCACCCCAACACCCACCCTGCAGAGTTTCAGCCCAGAATAATGCTTGGTCATCCAGATGTGTTTGTTTTCATAGTTCTGGAAAACAGAAGATACTCCAGAAGACGACAATTTCCATCTTTAAGCAGTTACACATATTTCCAGCCTACTTCAGGAGCACAGAGAAGATAATAATGAGCTCCACTATTCAGGCTTACCATGCTAAGAGGATAAAAAGAGAACTCTTGCTAATGCTTGTGCCTAGATACTACAGCATTATGGCTTCGATACACAAAGAGATTTAGGACTCTAAGTCCCACTGAAATCAGGAAATGAATGGGACTGAGGCTCCTATGGGCCGCTGTGAGTCCCAGCCCCAGTGCCTCCTCCTTTTGAAGCCAATGGGAATAATGCCACGGCATTAAGCAGGGGCAGAGCCTGCCCAGGAAGCTTTAACTCTATTAAAAGACTAGAGGTTATCTGGTGACAAACAGGCACAGCACTCTTGATGAATAGACTTTGGCCTGAATGCCTTTAAAGCTTCTACAACGGTCCATCAAACAGAGCTGAAGCAAAGTCCATATCTATCGATGAGAGCTTTGCAGTTGAATTAAGATTTCAATCCGGGTCCTCCAGTCAGAGGCAAAAGAGATGACACGATTATCCCAACTGATGACCTAACAGAAACCATATCTGCAAGGTGAGCTCCTCTCCAACTAGGCATTTCAAGGCTTCAGCTCCTCTCCCCTGTACCCACAAACCAAGAACTTGCGTATTGTGGCTGATAGACAAACTGATAAGTGTTCAGCTCCATCTGTGGCCCTCTGATGTTTTATCTTGACCACAACACATAGCCTAGAGGACCAAGAGGCTGTTTTACACATCGCAGCATTTTTGACTAATGGTCTTTTAAAAAGCAGCCCCAAAACCTCCCAGTGCACACTGCAGAAAAACTGGCATGGGGTCAGAAACGATTCATGTGCGCTGCAGAAATGCCATCTCGGTCCCCAGAGCATACAGCTAAAGCTTCCTCTGCTCTACCTAGGAAGGAAGAGTGAAGGGGAAAAAAAGTTTTTTAAAAAAGGAATCAATAAACACCAGCACTTCATCTCTGCTCAATTTAGCCCTTTCTGGGAGCATAGATAATTCCTGATGGCAATTGTCCAAAGTGTCCAAATTCAGACAGTCTGATAGCCCTTCCAGTCGTGTCAGTTCTGGCGGAGACAATAATCAGGCCTCCCACAACGAATTTCATTCAGTGTGCGGCACTGATTAAGGGAGTGGTTTGAATCATCGCGCAGTATTGACTGGAGATCAATTTTCAGCTTGAGGTATTGTGGAGACCATATAGTACAGAGCTAAGCTTAAAGGCAGGGAGTAGGAATTCAATAGCCTACCCAACCATGCCAAATAAAAGCCTGCACAGAGAGATGCTACGGTTTTTACCCCCAAAAGCCTGTGTTTTTAAAGGTACACACTCTGATGAAATGGAGCCCCTGAGGAACTATACTTCATCATTACATTCTCCTGCATCATTAAAGTTCCCATTTCGTTCCTCCAACCAACATTTATTTGAGGCAATGTACTTTGCATTAAAAACAAAGACAACATGCCCAAACTGCTCTTGTTTGTTCACATCTTCTCCTAATTAAAAAGCTCTGACCCAGGTACCAATTGCACTTCTTGCTGCAGGTGCCTTGTGCCCTGGTGCTCACCTGCATTTCTTCATCTCCACCCACACCAGGTACTGCAGCTTTCAGTTCTGATCCCACACCAACATTACCTTTGTAAAAGGAGAACAGCTGGTGATGCTCTGCTCCTTGAAGGCCTCATGCTGCTGTGTGCGGCTGCTCTCTTCTAACCTTCCATGCTTTTAAGGAAAAAACCCTACTTTTTGAGGTGAGGAAATACACATCTTTTAAAATAGTCAAAGGAAAAGAGGCTCTCAAGGAGGAGGAATCCCTTTCCCAGTTACACCTATCATCACAGGTATTACAGGATCACCTGTTCTTCAGTGCATTAAAGGAAGAACTGGGGCTTGATCCACATAGCTCCACATTAAACAAGAGAAGGTGAAGGTATGTTTTTGGACACACAGTCTCTTGGGCCTCTCTCTCTCTGCAAAGTACCAGCTCCCAGGAAAAGTATGTTTCCCCCAAAGAAACACGCACCAAAACTAGTTTTCTCCTTTGCCTCTCTGGCCCACAACACCTACTTGTGCTCTTCAGCACACAAGAGGGGATGTGGGATCCAACATCACCAGCATTGCAGAGACAGAAGAGACAAGACATGCACAGCCTCGCATAGACACTCTCACATCTCCACAAGCACCTTCTGGACAGTAGAATTTGCTGCAGATGGAGCAGCTGTGTAAATGTAAGGCTTGACTTAACAAAGCAGCTTGGGCACACAGGGTTCCAACCTGGGCAAAAGGTCCTTTTTACCCAGAGAGAGGGAACCTGAGAACTACAGATGTGTGTCGGAGTGTTGCCACTGACAGTTATGGCTACTGCTTACGGTGACCATTTCTCACACGTCCAGCAGTACCGAGCTTCAAAGATCAAGATTCTGAGGCCTTTTTGACCAGGATTTATGTACCTATTATTTATGGAATCTATTTTATGGTTTCCACAGGGCTCTAAGAACAGTAATACAACATGTCTTGTAAAAAGGTAGACAAACTTGAAAATGGTTAATCACAACATACACCTAATCACACCAAATGCCAATTCAGTGACAATGAAACTGCTCACAAAGGCAACGAACAACCATAACAAGCTGTAGTAGAGCTGACTGACTCTATGACTTGGTCTAGGTGATCCTGCTGTGGCAGGGGGATTGGATTAGATGATCTTACGAGGTCCCTTCCAATCCCTAATGATTCTATAAGAAGGCACAGATTTCCAAACATTTGCCTCACCACCCAGTCTGTACAAAATCACTAATACAAAAAATCACTAATCAAGAGACACTCCCACCTATAATATATATTACAGACTTCCCACATCCACAAGCCAAGAGCAGGAGCTTATACACAGAATCAGTCCTGTGTTCTGCATAAGATCCTGCTGTTTCTCCTTAATCTCTCTTTTTCTGATTTCTTCTTGTATTCTTTAAGCTACTTAAGTCCTCTTACTAAAACACATGATTTTTCAAAACTACCTTCTTTGCATTCTCCCCAGCCTTCCCTTCACTGTCTTAGCTACAGAATCACAGAACATTAGGGCTTGGAAGGGATCTCAAAAGACCTAGTCCAATCCCCCTGCCACAGCAGGCTCACCTAGACCAAGTAGCACAGGAACACATCCAAGTGGGTTTTAAACACCTCCAGAGAGGGAGACTCCACAACTTCCCTGGGCAGCCTGTTCCAGTGCTCTGTCACCCTCACTGCGAAGAAGTTCCTTCTCATACTGATGTGGAACCTCCTACGTTCCAGCTGACACCCACTGCCCCTTCTTCGATCATTGAGCAGAGCCTGGCATTGTATCAAACCTCATTTGGTCATCAGTGGGTAAAGAAAAAAACCTTTGTTGCATAGGGGAAAGGGTATTAAATGATCCCACACAGACCCCGCTATAAGACAATAAACATTTAAAAATAGAGAGATGTCAGAAGACACTTCTCTTTATTCTTTGCTTTTTTTAATCTGTCAAAAATTAAACATAACACAACAACCAAAATGAAGTAACCACGGTAGAAACAGTGCTGAGTGTTTGAAACAAGATCATGAATACAGTCATCAGAAACTTGGCTTACACAGCCCTCGACTATGTAAGTCCTCAAACAATCATAGAATCATTCAGGTTGGATAAGAGCCTTGAGATCATTGAGTCCAACCATCAACCCTGCTCTACAAGTTCACCCCTAAACCAGATCCCCCAACTCTACATTCAGGGATGGGGACTCAGCCACTACCCTGGGCAGCCCATTCCAGTGTCTGACCACTCTCTCCATGAAGAATTTCTTCCTGATGTCCAGTCTAACCCTCCCCTGTTGAAGCTTGAAGCCCTTCTCTCTGGTTCTGTCACTAACGACCAGTGAGGAGAGACCAGCACTAACATCTCTACAACACCCTTTCAGACAGCCATAAAGAGTAATGAGATCTCCTCTTCGCCTCCTTATCCTCAAACTAAACAGTTACTGAGGACAGAGAGAATAGGAGGACAAGCACCAATCTACCTTCTGAAGAAGGTAGCAGGAGAACCTGAAGAAGGGCTACAGTGCTCAAATGCATCCAAGCTGCCAACAGAGGATTGGTATCCTACAGTGACAGAAAATTACTACTGGACAAAACGGCCTGCAAAGTTAAATTGAGTTGCTTTAAAGGAGAAAAAGGCAGAAGTACTGCTAGGAAAAACAGGCTGCTGTACAGCAGAGTATAATGCGTGCACGCCAGGATCAGAGCTCCTTCTTATCCTTCCCCTACGGTACCCGCCTAGGCATGTCAAATGAATTAAGGAACTTCAGAGTGGCTTAGAATTAATTTCAATTTAATAAATATATATATTTTTAAAAGGCATGACCTGAAGCTTTACAAATAATGAAATTCCTATTAAGTATTGAAAACATTAAATGAGAATTTTACCTTCTAGTTTTACAAGTCATCCTCTGCCCTCAGGAAGAACAGATGAGATGTTTCGTCTTTTCTAACCTAAGCCAACTACACCAGGCTTTTCTGAAAATATTTCGGTGCCTTTCCTTCCAGCTCCTCCATTCTGCAGTGCGTTATGTGACGATGCCGCACATTTCACAGGGGTTCCCTCTAGTTTTGTAATGCACCGTATCTCGGGATTTTAATACTTCGCTCTACCACAACAAGTGTCTTTAATTATCTAGCTGCTTGTTTCAAAAACAGCCACTACTTTCAACATCCAGAAGCAATTTGCCATCAGAAGATTACCTTTTAGATGCTTCATACTTGCCCTTTAAAAACAGAAACCCTTCAAAAGAGCCTCAAGTTGGACTTGCAGTAAATGAGAACCACAAGATCTCCAGTCTGCTGGAAAATCACAGCCATGGCTCCTGGCTTTAATCCTTTTATTCTTATTGTTTAAAAACCCATCCCCAGTTGGCCAGTTCTACTGTCGAGCAATAAAATCTTAAAAATATTAATTTTCATTTCTGTAACATGAAAGTCTCTGTTAATTGAACAAATCCAATCTGCAATCCTACAGACTGGCCACAGCTCACATTAAATGGGAAGGCGTAAGATAAGAGGAACAATTTCATTTCTACAAGGAAAATGTGGTGCCAGTCAAAACGCCAGCACTCAGGTTCCTGAAGAGACCACAAAAAACCTGTGATAGCTCCAGATGCACTCTTTGGCCAGATTCTACTTTTACTTCTGCACCTTCACAGAATCACAGAATCATAGAACATTAGGGATTGGAAGGGATCGCGAAAGATCATCTAGTCCAGTCCCCCCGCCACAGCAGGATCACCTAGATCCAGTCGCACAGGAACTTACCCAGGCAGGTTTTAGACGTCTCCAGAGAAGGAGACTCCACCATCTCTCTGGGCAGCCTGTTGTTACAGTTCACCATGATGTGATTTAGGGCTAGCACAACGAAGCTCACTCAGCTATGGTTAAGTTACCAACATAATTTGGTCCATCACCCGGAAGCATTGAGCATCTCAGAAACCTGTTCTGTGTTGACCTCTGCATCTACTGATGGATTTCAGTGCCCTGGGGCTTTAACTGATCAAGAGTCTGCTAATACTTCCCTGGAAACAGTCTCCTGTCCTGCAGCACAAGGGATCGTTTGAAAGATTTTGTGTTGATTGCCAACATGTGTCCTCACTTAAAATATTTTATTTCACAGTGAAATCCTGACGCAGTTATGATTTCAAGTTTTAAAACACCGTAGAATTTGAGTGGATAAACAGTCTAAGCATAGTTAAGAGTCCCACTGGGAAGTCTTAAAAAGACTAACTTATGAATATGCAAGCACTTCCATGTCACTCAATCCTGATAAACTCCAGTTGCATGAGCCTGCAAGAAGAAGCCAATCTGATACTAAACAAAGCCACAGGCTGCAAGAAGAGTAACTTACAAAGAACACTCAATAGAGGCATTTTGTCCTGCACAGGTTTCCTTTCAAACACCCTGATGCTTCAAGTCTTCTGCTTTGCTGAAGACCTCGCACATTGTTCTTCGGTGACTCTTCACCGTGGTTTCTGACATCTGCATTAGTCTGTCCTCTACACTGCCATCCTTTCCACACTAAGTGGCCTAAGTGGAAGAAAGGGGATTTTTTTCCCCATGACATACACAAAGTCACTCAAATAACAGTTACAGCCGAAAGGAGAATTTGGTGCTTGCTTTGTTTTCACGTACCTGTTTATGAAAGCTAGAAATACAGCCTGCCTAGTAACACTACAGACACGTTGGTGGCAATGCATGGGGTTTGCAAAATCATCTCATTCTACCTTATTGCTGAGATCAGCAGTGAAAGTGCCATCATTAGCTTGGGGCTGGGGAGTGGTGCGATGCCAACCGCAGGCTTCATTAGAGAACATGGGTCAACAGGGAGCGCCCGGAGCAAACATACAAGTCACGATGAAAAACAGTTCAGGTTATTGATACCCAGGGTGTGTGTCCTAGATACTGCTGTGCACAGTCAGGGCCACATCCTGGCCCAGCCACCCACTTGGTTTCAGCAGCTTTTGCAGATTCTATGATTGCTCATCCTTGCCCTTGCTGTCACATTATCCTAAGTATTATGGATGATAAACGAGGAGCTGATGGAGCTCAGACTGAGCCCTCCACCTGCATTAAACTGGTTTTGTTGAGGCCACAGGACAAAATCATGCCTCTGTTATCAGACAATGTGGCAGGAGGCTGGGGATGAATGGCACAGACATGGGAAAATGTGGCAGCTTCTCCTCTGTGTGGGAGACACCAGAAAACCCTGCAACCGACACAGTAACTGGGAGAGGGGATGTGTCACCAGCATCTCATCAGGACAAGAGACGAGGCTAATTACAAAGCTAAAGATCACAGAATCCCTGCCAGTACATCTGTTCCTGGACACAGGTAGATTAAATAAATGTGGCCATACAGGTCTCTGGGTTACATCGAAGGATGTCAAATGCCCCAGAATGTGACTGTGGTGTGGGTTTCGTCCTTTGAAACCTATATGTTTAATTTCTGCTTCCTCTCTCATTAGACTGGTTTGAGACCACCACAGCAGGGGTATTTTCTCAATCAGCCAAACGTGCACAGACCATTTTCAGAAATGTTTTTTGTCCTACAGGCTAGACATACAGCATCCTTCCATGGCACCTCGCAGCTCACAGAAATCCCCCAGTTCAGGGAACAACTCAAATAACAGAATTGTAGAGTCACTCAGGTTGGAAGAGACCTCCAAGATCATGAAGTCCAACCATCAACCCAGCACCACCATGTCCCAGATCTACATGGTTTTTTAACACCTCCAGGGATGGTGACACCACCACCTCCAATACCTGACCACTCTTTCAGTAGAGACATTTTTCCTGATGTCCAGTCTAAACCTCCTCTGGCACAATTTGAGGCCACTTCTTGTCCTATTGCTAGTGACTCAGGAGAAGAGACAGATTAAGAGAAAAGTAAGCAGTCTAAGGGGCCAAAGCTCAGCAAAGGGCGGCCCAGCATTGACTGTTACGACATCCAGAGCTCCTTGGTGATGGACAACAAAGCAGCAAGAAGAATGTGGTCAAACCAAAAGTACTGCCAAAATTAGAAACTTCATTATCATGTTCTTTTGAGGAAGAACTGAGACAGGCAGTTGAACCAAAATGCCATCCGGATGATTTATGGCCAAAGTTGCTCCACTCTGGTCCCAAAAACAGTTGTCTGAACAAGGTTTTGTTCAGTTTTACTCTTTGCTTAAAACAAAACAAGTGCTTGCACACAAATAGCTGACAACAAAAGACAGGAGATGATCCTTCAGGAATCTCAGAAGGATGATGGGCTCTCAAACATGCATAGGAATCCAATAGCCCAAGGTATGAGTGCTACAGGACACAAGAAGGCAAACTTGTTTTTTTCAGTGTTTAAAATATACTAACCTAAATCATTTTTCCTTGATTCCTGACAGGTGAATATTCATATTCAGGTATTTTGTTAACTTGCCACAATAAAAGATGAATGTGATATTTCAAAGAATGTGTAATCTTTACCCAAAACCTCTCATTTAAAACAAATAAGGTGTTTTTTCCTCAGGAAAGTTAACAAAAAACTGTCTGCCACCTGTAAACGTGATCTTATGATCAGCAGAAGTATGTGTAAAGGGTACTGGAGTATCAGAATCTGTAAAAACAGTGTTAACCACTGAGTTCAGATACTCTAACGTGAACCACAGAATCATCTAGTCCAAGCCCCCTGCCAGAGCAGGATCACCTAGAACAAGTCGCACAGGAACATGTCCAGGCAGGTTTTAAACATCTCCAGAGAAGGAGATTCCACAACCCCCCTGAACATACCAGTGGTGCAGAGAAAGTACAGTTTCACTACCCGAAAGCACAACCCCTGCTAGGCAGCTTGTAGATCGCAATACAGGAGGTGCTACCTTAAATAGTGCTCTCGGACCAAACAGAATTATAGCCAAAGTGCTTCAGTGTCAGAGACGCTAATGGAGGTATGAAAAAAGTTAGCAAAGGCCACCCCTTGTGCTAAGGGTTCCTAATAGCCAAGAAGCAGAAATACAGGAAAAACTAAGCCCACACCTGCACTGTGGTGAAGCTCTTAGCCAGCTCAACTGCTGAGCCACGAGAGACATGGATAAAGCCAATGTAAAAGCAAATCTAGGAAATAAAGGATGAAATCCAAGTCCACATCACCAGATTCTGAGATCCCAGTCCTTGTCACCAGATTCCAAACGTCAAGTCAAACAAATAGCTTTTAACTCAACTTTTAACTAGATCAAAGGCAGGTAACAGGGGGGAAAAAAAAACAGTTCAGCAAGTAAAGTGCAAATTAAAATATTAAAAACAATTTTTCACCATTAACATGAAAACTTATGCCTCAAAATAATCAAAATGCATCAGAGGAAAGAAATCCAGATAGACAGTTCGGGGCTGGTGTATGGAATAGCTGGCCAGGCAAAGACAGTAGGATGCTTGGCTTCATGGACCACTCACAGATAAATTAAAGCGGATACAAACATAACAAAGAGGCTTCAAGCAATAACAGCAATGCCTTCAGCTCCCATCTCTGCAGAGGAGGAGAATATAGAACTGTCTTACTGACAAGGAAGGAGTACACTGAGAAGGGTGGAAGAGGCAGACATCATATGAAAATGCATCAGTGAGATTCAGAGCTAGGGGAATAACAATTTAAGAGCAGCAGTTCCTTAGACAGAGTGGCAGCTCTCCCCCATCTGGAGAACACTGCCACATCTGTGCACAGCAGCAACATCTGCTTCCATTGTCAGGAAAATGGGATGCTGGAGTGCAGGAAAAACAGGGAACATACTACCAACTGCTCCTTGCCCCACACTCAACCATTTCTCCAGCAGCTTTCACCCTGCTGACAGGCAAAGGACAGCTCATGCACTACACTGTGACGTATGGACTTTAAGGTAATTATCTTTATGTCCATGTAAACACTGTATTTCTTGCATTCATAAAAATCACAAAACTGTTTAGGTTGAGAAAGAGCTTCAAGATCATCAAGATATACCAATAACCTACACCTATCAAGACCACACTGCTAAACTGTGTTCCTGTGCTCCAGATCCACACGACTTCTAAACTACAACCACCTCCTTGGCAGCCTATTTCAAGGCCTGATGACCCTTTCAATAAAGAAGTTTTTCCTAAGGTCTATCATAAACTTCCCCATGGGTCCTACACCTCAGCTGCCTAGGGGCTGGTGACTATAACAGCAGTAGCCTACACGCTCACTAGATTCTTTTTACAGTCAGCAGCAACTGAGCAGGTGTAGTCAGGGGAAATCAGGGAGTGATCCATCTGACCCAAACTGGGGTCTCCATCAGCACGCACAAGAAGCAAGCTGCTTGCCGAGAGGACAGGCCAGCAGAAACGTCGTCACCGCCTCTGCATACC
Source organism: Rhinopomastus cyanomelas (assembly GCA_013400115.1). NCBI lineage: Eukaryota > Metazoa > Chordata > Aves > Bucerotiformes > Rhinopomastidae > Rhinopomastus > Rhinopomastus cyanomelas. The sequence goes on from VXBP01010330.1 coordinate 204,193, forward strand.
TCGTACAGTTATTGCATGAAGATTTAATTATGTTTCTTCTCAGACTTGTGTTTAATTTTGTAAAGAGCGCCCTAGCGGCTAACACAGACTTGGTGGATCAGCCCTTATTCTCCACGTCCAACCGGCATTCCCATCTCTGAAAATGTTAACGGCACACATATCAGCCCATGAACACCCCTCTGCCCCTGCACAGTCCCAGACACATTTATTTTTGGCCATGCAGACTGCAGCCATTGTCACTCCGCAGTGTTACCTGGATGTCCTGTGGGAAGACAAGAGGAGATCTTTATGTAAATTCACATAGCCTTCCCAAAAGATAAATTGCTGAAGGAGCCCTCTGCTGATCTCCACTGATTAAGCCCATCACTGACTTCACCCAAGAGGAGCCATCACTCATATCACCTCTCCAACTCTCCTACAGGCAAGCACCAGTTGAAAAAGAGGCTTTTCCCACCTTGCCTGCAAGCATCATGTTAAAGACACAGAGAGAGCAGAAAAGCCTCACAGAAGTATAGACTGGGCAGGCAAATGAGTAAGAGGCAAAGAAGATGAGGAGTGACTAAGATCTACTTTACCAATAACCAGGCTGGAGCTGCTGGACCCAGGCCACCTGAAAGTCATCAAAACTGTATCCTTTTGAGATGCTTCAGCTATGTGAAGACATAAACTGAGAGCCACCTCTGCAAAGGTTTAAGTAGGGAGGTGTGGAAATAGAAACAATAAGGTTGGGAGACAAATTAGGGGGTATAGAGGGCGTGGAAGGAGGGAGGAGAAGTTTCTCGCTCACATGACAATTTCGGAATGCAGCTCACGAGGCTGAGACAAGTCTGTTGTCTGGGGTTAGAGTTGCATAAGGGCTTGGAAAACTCAGACCTCCAGCATCACTCCCCCAACACCAAAATAACCCAGCAAACTATGCAGGTAAGTAACTGGAGGTTGTGCTGCCACAGCTATGAGGAGGTTTGCCTGGGGGCTCTCCTAGGAGAAAGGGAGACAGAGACTCTACCTCAGAGGTGCAACAGTCAAGGACTGAGAGAAGAAACAGGCTGAGACAGGGCTTGAAAGAAAGTGGTCTCAGCATTGTCATGGTAAGAAAAGGCGAAGAAAGAGCAGATCAAAGCTCAACATCAGCTGGAAAGGCAATGCCCCTATCTGCAAGGCACAGAGGAGACATAGCAGGATACATGGGGCTGCTGTTGCTGACCTAGTATCTAAAACCAAATTATTTTAAAACACAAGCTCTTTGTGCTTCACCAAAAAGCAGAACAGCCATAAACACCATGAACATGTTTTTCTACATTTTGTTTTTTATTACCCTGTGCATTTAGGAAAATAAGTGAGGCCATTTGGGTGGGATGAGAAACCTTAGAAATCTTTGTCCATACCTTGTACTCATGCTGGCTGAACTTTCTCACACCCAGCCTTACAATTGGCTCATGTCAGCCTTTGGGGAGCATTTGTTCCCTTCCATGCAGGCCTCATGCTTGCTTTAAAACAAACAAGTAAGTAAGTAAAGTAACAATTTTCTTCTGCTTGTCTCTCATAAGCATCTCAATGACTTCCTCTCACAAAGTTTGCTGCTTCCACACAATCAGTAGCGGTTTTCAGTTGCACGCAGAACCCTTTGTGTAGCCAAGAGGAGTTCAGGAAAAGGTGGTAACATCCTTCGCAGCCTTAGCTGATGCATCGGAAAGCTGTATGTGCTGAAAAGCCACAGGCAGCTTAATCAGCCTAATCAGGATGCAAATTCCACTTGGATGAATGAGGCAGTGGTCCAGGCAAGGTGTAGCACGGCACATTTTGGGGCACTATGACATCTGGATGATGGGGAGACTGCAGCACTGATATCTTCCCCTTGGTTCAGACATTTCTATTTGCATACATCTGCACAGGAAGCCAGCACAAACTATTTGCACAGGAGATGGAAGGAATAATCCCGCTTTACTTTGTAAATTACATGCACTTACCCCAATTAAAGAGGAAGAGTGCAGCATCACACTAACATTATCATTAGCTCTTTGAATGCGTTAACTTGGAAAATAAAACATCTGCACCAAAAAACATAAACTCACAGTGCTGGTCATGCACTTGCAATCCTGCTTCCACATCACAAATCACCACTTCACTTGTCAGCTGTTATCACCACATCTCTACACCTATGTGCCAGTGGCAGGGAAGCACTGGAGATCACCTGGTCAAACAACTGGAATGTTAAAAAAAAACAAAAGAGATGTCTTGAGAAATACAACCACGTGGTTAAAACGGGTCCGGAAATTGGGCAGAACTTGTGTTTGGCCAATGAAACACCTTTCAGAAGAAGCATTCCAAAATGCCCAAGTTCCTTTCAACACAGATGCTAAGCAGAATTGATCCCTGACTTCCAGGCAGTGATGTGTCAAAAAGCAGCCGATGGCCACGCTGGTCTGCACGAGTGAAGAGCTCTAGTTATTATTTTTATTATTATTTTAATGCAGAAGCAGTTGTCTCAGGGTTTATTCTTTGGCTGAATGAGCTGAAGTGAGGCTCCCCAGGCAGCTGCTGACATAATGAATGATTGTGTGGTGAAGCCCAGAACGGGAATGATTAAGAATTTTGAAAGGCTCAGGAATTTGTGAATAACAAAAGTAGCTACAGTCCCCAAAATCTTGCCATTTGTTCTCAGCAACAAAGGAGGACTCAAAGGCCTTTGTTTAACAAAATTATTCAAAAACAGGATACGAAAGGAATTAAGGGTTATCTCCACTGACATAACAGAGCAAGCAAATTGTGTCCCCAAGTAGAAAGAGTTATGAATGTATTCTGTTGAACGTATTGTTAACTGAATTACTACGGTCCTGTTCCTTTTATCCCTTTTCCAGTACTGTTACCATGTTCCCTTTGTCAGTAATTCTCAAGGTCTTAAGGCCTTTCAGCCCAGACTCTGAGAGTGGGAGCTGTTCATTCCATAGAAGACTCCAGTCCTCTGACAGGCAAGCGGAAGCATCCAGCAAACCCCCTTCCGAGGCTTCTATCAGCTGCGGTCTCTTGGCTTATCTCACATCTTCAGCAGTATTAAAAATAACCACAGTTACATCTCCCATCAGTAAATATTCCATTTGCATTAAGAGAAAAAAAAATCACAACCCTACTATCGGTGTCTCCAGTAAGCAACAAGAGCTTGATGTACAAGGCACTAGATTGGCATGGGAAAACATGACAGCCATGCCCCAAAGCCATGCCCATCTCCTCAAAGGGAAACAAGCCCTCCACTTTTGGAGCACCTACTGTAGGGATCACGTATCAACTCAGCAAAACACAAGGGAACCTGATGAAGATCCACGCTGCGCTGACAAGTGCTATCCAAAAAAATACTAATTCATTTAAAACACTTTGTTGTATAAGCAATAACCCAAGAAGTGTGCTGGATCGAGGAGTGGAAAACCAGCTTACCCATGAGGGTTGTCAAGCATGAGAAATTAGACAGCCAACACAAGTGATGCTAATGCTGAACCCAAAGGCAGGCACTATAAATCAGAACAGTGCTCCTGGGTGCAGAGAGGATGGACTTACATTCACCAAGGGATGGATCCAGCTTCCTTCCCTCCTCCTCCTGTTCAGGATCCTCACCTGAAGCGCTGGCAAGATTTTAGCACCCCACAGGCACTGTTGTCCATGGGATGAGCTATGCCAAAACCTGTCTGTGACACACACTTGTAAGGATAAGTGTAAAAGACTCCTGCACAGGATGATGACATCAGTGACCTTCTGCATTTAGGTTTTCATTCTCTTAATATTAAACCATTCACTTCCTACAGCAGCAGCTGAAGTCAATACTACCTCTGGTGTCTCCTCTACTTGTTGCTGTAGTAAGTGCAAGTAAGTGCAAGTAGTGCAATAAAACCTGCTTTTGCCACCCTGACTGGCTCAAGTCAATGTGAATTTGGCAATACTTCCAAAGGAACAAGCTTTTCATCTTGGGATACAACTCCAAGGAGATAAAGTTTCTTTGCCATTCATTCTACAGGTGCCTCAACAGCTCGTCCCATCTGTCCTGATCACACCACAGTAAAAATCACAGAAACACAGCACATTAGGGATTGGAAGGGACCTTACAAGACCATCTATTCCAATCCCTCCACCAGAGCAGGATCACCTAGACCAAGTCACACAGGAACATGCCCAGAAGGGTTCTAAATGTCACCAGAGAAGGAGACTCTACAACCACCACGGGCAGCCTGTTCCAGCGCTCCATCACTCTCACCATAAACAATTTCCTTCTCATATTTATGTGGAAACCCCTATGTTCCAGCTTAGACCCACTGCCCCTTGTCCCATCATTAGACGACACTGAGAAGAGCCTGGCTCTATCCTCCTCACACCTGCCCTTTCCATATTTATCAACATTAATGGGGTCACTCCTCAGTCTCCTTTTTTCCAAGGTGAAGAGATCCAGCTCCCTCACCCTTTTCTCATCAGGGAGATGTTCCACTCCATCATCTCTGTGGCTCTGTGCTAGACTCTCTCCAGCAGTTTTGTGTCTTTCTGGAACTGAGGGGCCCAGAACTGGGCGCAATATTCCAGATGTAGACTCCCCAGGGCTGAGCAGAGGGAGAAGAGAACCTCTCTGGACCTGTGGCTAAAAAGCATAATCAGTCCCTGGCCTTGTCTTTCAGTCCCCTGGGCAGCAGTACCACTTGGAGAATAAGAGATGTTCGAAAGCCTATCTTTACAAGGACTCCACCGTACCTTTGCTGACATTTGGTGTATTCTTGCTAAAAGTTAATAAATAAATAAAACCGTGTGATTCATGACTAAAACAAAAAATCTTAGGACATGACAGCGACATTGAGAAGTTGCCTACAGAATGTAAGATGAAGATATCGTCATCCCCAACATGAAATAAAGCTCCTACAAAACAATTCAGACTTGATAAGACTGGAGAATTATGCTTTCTAGGTAGAGGTGTCTCTTGAAATATGGTTTAACACCTGTTATTAATTCTGCTGCCTGGCACATTTGCACCATTACTTCTCCTGTCTCAGCTACAAATTTCAGAGATCACGCCCAAGCCTGACACTAAACTATGGAAACACTTAGGTTAGAATTCACCTTTTGCTGCACATCCAGAGAAAAGCCTTCTGCTATGCACCTCTGAGTTATGTTGAAGTTAACTCTTAACTCCAGTTCCAGACCTGTCATTCCCCCCGTCAACCCCTTTTGAGTTATGTTGAAGTTAACTCCTAACTCGAGTCCCAGACCTGTCATTCCCCCCATGTCAACCCCATTTTAGCCTTCTGCCCTCAGCAATGGTAATTTATGGAGAAAGATACAGGGCATGGCAGAGACAGTCCTCCAGCTGCTGATTTCCATTGTTCTGACATACGGAGCCACCATTTGCAGGCATGTGGCTTTGCAAGCTGGGAAGAACGTTTTTCACTGTTTTCTAATATCCCCATAATAGTAAACAACAGCGCTAAAAATACCAACAATGCAGACACCAGTCAGCAATTAGAAGAGGAAAACATAGGAGCAGGTACCCCAAACAGGGCGGCCCCTTCCAGCTCAGGGTAAACCACAGCATCCCTCAAAATTCTGCATTTATTAGGAATTTCTGCACTGACACAGTCTGGCATCACTTTGCCCGTACCACCAGTTAAGTTCTCCTGATATAGCCACCTCAAAGTTTGGCAAGAGAGACTTCAAAGGGCTGAATTAAAACCACCTCTCTACTTGGTTTTGCCACATCTAAAACAAAGAGCCTAAAAGCCCATCCAACAAGGTTGCCACAACCATCAGAACATGACTGCTTTCGAAGCCCTTTGCCATCCTCCCAAAGGAATGCTGTATAGGAAAAGACAATTGAGTTCACAGAACATTAGGGATTGGAAGGGACCTT
>VXBP01010331.1:0-69629 GCA_013400115.1 Rhinopomastus cyanomelas
AGCGTGAGAGTGGTGAGAGCCTGGAATGTGTTGCCGAGGGAGGTGGTTGGGGCCCCATGCCTAGAGGTGTTTAAGGCCAGGCTGGATGGTGTCCCTGCATGTGCTGGGGTGGTTGGAACTGGATGATGATTCCTTCCAACCCTGAGTGACTCTGATTCCATGGCTTCTCCAGTGAGGTGAGCCTGCTCTGGCATGGGGATTGGATTAGGTGATCTTTTGGGGTACCTTCCAATCCCTAATGATTCTATGATTCTATGATCTGTTAGAGGGTAGGTGGCCCCTACAGACTGGAAAGATGGGCAGACTCCAATAGGATGAGTTTTAACAAGTCTAAGTGTTGGGTTCTGCATTTTGGTTATAACAATCCCAGGCAGAACTACAGGATGGGAATGGAGTTCTTAGAGAGTTCTCAGGTAGACAGAGACTTGGGAGTACTGGTGGACAGTAAACCTAACATGAGTCAGCAGTGTGCCCAGGCAGACAAGAGGGCCAATGGCATCCTGGCCTGCAGGTCAAGGGAGGTTATCCTTCCCCTGTATTCGGCACTGGTTAGACCACACCTGGAGTATTGTGTTCAGTTCTGGGCCCCTCAGTTTAAGAGGGATGTCGAGGTGCTGGAAAGAGCCCAGAGAAGGGCAACTGGAATGGTAAAGGGTCTGGAAGATCAGCCCTGTGAGGAGAGGCTGAGGGAGTTGGGTTTGATTAGCCTGGAAAAGAGGAGGCTCAGGGGTGACCTTATCGCTGTCTATAACTATCTGAAAGGTGTTTGTAGTCAGACAGGGGTTGGTCTTTTCTCCCTGCCCACTGGAGACAGGACAAGAGGTCATAGTCTTAAGCTCCATCAGGGGAGGTTTAGACTTTGACAGTAGTAAAAGATCTTTCACTGAAAGAGTGATCTGGTTTTGGAATGGGCTGCCCACGGACGTGGTTGAGTTGCTGACCCTGGAGGTGTTCAAGTTTAGGCTGGATGAGGTTCTGAGTGGCATGATCTAGATGTTAGATGTTAGGTTTACTGGATTTATTTGGATTTAGGTTGGACTGGATGATCTTTAAGGTCTTTTCCAATCTTATCATTACTGTGTTACTGTGAGCCCGTTGCTGAATGGCTGTGTGAATTTTGTAACATTCCGTTTTATAACAATCCCCTTGAAGAAGCCACAGAGCTGTGTGCTAGCCACATGTGCAACCCTCGGCTTCCCATCCTGTTAAACACCTCTTTCTCTTCTTATGTACAAGAGAAGAATCTCCAGACAAGATGTAATGATGCCTGGTGAAACCTCTCCTGTATTTGAAGCAAGACTGCACAAAGGTCACATGTTGTGTGGTGTAAGTCCTCTTTAAATCAAAGTGCTTAATGTAGACTCTGTGGGTGGGATGTACCTCAGCAACTGACTGCAAGTTAAACATCCTGACTCTTTCTGCAGTCAGGGGTGGACGGCGAGCGCCTTTACAAGTGTGACTCATTGTACCCTAGGTGTCTAGAAAAGTGGGATAAATTGTCCCCTGAAGATCCTGAGGTCTCTCCATTGACTTCAGAGGAAGCCTAGGAGATGTTTATCTGGCTTTCAGATGACTGAAGTGACATAGAACTGAGGCCAGGAACATCCAAAGCATTCTAAAGTCAGTGGGAGCCAGCTGTTTGTGTGCTTGAGCAAATACCCAAACTTTAATGCTGTGCTGTACACAGGATGGGTCTGGTCCACTGCAAGAATGTAGAGACAGTGGGAGAATTCCCAACAGGGAGTGGAAGACAATGCAAAGCCATTTCCATGGCCCTGGTTAACAGGGCCAGGACAGTCAAGGGACAAGTTTCATAGAATCATAGAATCATTAAGGATTGTATGATTATTCTCACTAGTTACTATAGAGAGTAGCAGCATTCAGGATTAACATGAGCACAGCTCAGTCTTCCCTTTCCCAGGCTTGGATCAAGCCCTTCCTCTCCACATCTTCAGTTTATTGTTACTCAGCAAACAGATAGGCGTACTTAGGGTCCCTGCTTTAATCTAGCATTCTGAAAAGTGTTCACTCTGAAAGTGTTCTCCTCCTTTAAGGCTAACGCAAAATGAGTTTGCTTTTCTTCTGGATGACTTTCAAAGTGCTTTCTAGGCTCTGCTGCAGTCATGCAGTTCTTCCTCACGGAGCTGGAATGTTAATTAACCCACTGACATGGAGTGCACTGAACAGGGTTAGGAACAGGAGACGGCTCTGCCTCAGAAAGGACTGATGATTAACAAGCTATCGGCACCACAACCAGAAGGACTCAACTAGAGAGACAGCACATCCTGTCTCAGAGAGCATCGCACTGCTCTCCTGTAGCCATCGCTACTCCTTTGGGGAGCCAGGTACCCCAAATGAGAATTTCCCAATCAATGTTTTCACAGATGCACAGATTTTGTGAAAAAGTATGTGGGGAATCCTACGGGCTTTATTGTCAAGATTTGCACAAACTTCTTCCAGCTCTGAGCCTGAAGCATGTTTGGAACTATTTTCATCATAATTAGCAACTTTATGTGTGTCCCAAATTATGTCCCAATTCTTATTAGGAGCGTCATCACAGACTCCAAATCTGCTAAATTACCTTTTTGAGTTGATTAACATTTCCCTTCATGTACCTGATTTAAAGCAGGAATCTAATTATCATCTCTTCCCTGATTCAAAGCACTGAAATACTGTATATTCTTAAATCACCCCCCGAGGACCATGCACAGTGGTGCTGCTGAGCGGCACGTTTCACAAGTGTGATCCTCGCCATAGAAATCGTTATTAAATTACACTCCCTGGAGTGCTTGCGGTGACATCTGGGGTTGCTCCAGGCATTTGGAGTTCCATGTCTGTTAGCAGATCACTATGGTTTCAGGCAGCCAGGGTAATGCCATCTGTAAATTAATAAATGTCACCCTTCTGTGCTGCTTCCTCTCAATCCTCACTCGTATCAGGGCTCTTGTAGTTTGATCTGCTACCTGCACCAGGACGATATAAAACCGTAAAAAACACTCTGCCTTTCTCTTGCAATGATGTTTTTTCTTAGTGCTCACAAGCCATAGAAGGAGGATAATGAGCTGTTTGCAGTAATTCACAGGTATAAAAAGCAGTTTTATTCGACCTTTTATTATAATGGGGGGATTTTCTCATTTGTGTCAAATTCCAAAACGAGCTGTGAGCTATTGATTACCCAGTGATTCGCAGAGAGCCTTACTGTCCTGGAAATAAGACAATCCACTACCTTCCTGGGAGGAATGAGTTTCACAAGTGTTCTTCTTGGAAATGGAGACTGTCTAAGGAGAAAAAAATGGCAGAAAAATAATGAGTTTCTTTGTGTGAGTCACAGAATCACAGAACATTAGGATTGGAAAGGACCTCAGAAGATCATCTAGTCCAACCTTCCTGCCACAGCAGGATCCCCTAGATCCAGTCAAACAGGAACATGGCTAGGAGGGTTTTAAATATTTCCAGAGAAGACTCCACAACCTTTCTGGTCAGCCCGTTCTGACCTAAGGGAAATCCTGCTTCATGTGTCAAAGGAGAGCAGTGTGGTTCCTCCAAAGAACTCATAAGATGTGTGTTTTCATGACATTTACAGTGTGTAAAGCATTGCAATGGTAATTTTAACACTGTCGAGACAGAATTCAGTCTTTACCAAGAACACAACAGAGAGCAGCCTTGGTGCCCTAATAGAGATTAGGTAAAATCCACCCCTGTGCAGAGGCTGTAGCCCCAATCATGCACTCAGTCTCCCTGTCCGCCCCTGGACAAACACCAGCCATCGCTTCTACCAGAAGCTACCACTGTCCCACCCTGTCAGCTGAGACTCAGACAATCTGGATGAGATCCAAGAACCCCAATAGCTTAAAGTCCAGGCCCAAGCTGTCCCACTGAGCAGAACAGCACACAGCTTGGTGCTTTCCCTATCTCTAGCCATAGGGCTGCATCTGCATGTTTCCCTTCCAGGAGGTTTGTTGCATAGTCAAGCACCTCCCAGAGAAGACACTGCCACTTGTGAAAGGTCTAAGGTAGTTTGGAATCCCCTTGGGCCAGGCTGTGAGCAAAGAGGTAGTGACCCCTTCTGTACAGATTTCAAAGCCTAATTCAGAAATGCATCAAATTCATCTACTAGATAACAAAAGGAGGAAGAGGGAAATAGGAAGGAAATGGTTAACTGATTTACTACTATAAGTCAGCCTAACACACTTTCATGGGTTAGCAGTACACACCACGTACTGATCTTTGTTGTAAATGTACAGACCTCCAGCTGACAGCTGTGGATGTTTGTGCCCTTTGGTATCTGCCAGATCTTCCACAGAAAATCCACCCAAATTGATAATTTCTAAGCAATAATCACTAGAAATATCCAGAGCTCATTGCTCCCACATAGCTCCTGAAAACACTTGGTGTACTACCTTGACAAAATGACTGAGTTTAGGCTCAAGTGGGCTTGAAGGCCATGAAAAGTAGGGCAGAGGAGCATCATCTGTAGCCCAGGAAGAGGTTTTTGCAGCATGAAAATATCACAACTCTTCAGCTGGGCTGTCTGCAAATACTTACCAGCACCAATGCTGTGACTTTAATTCTTCAGCCCTAAAATGTGTCCTGATTAGGTCAGATGAGAATAGGAAAATAAGGTCATCATGTCCTTGTTTCCTAAGCATCGCCTGCACTGTCAGGCTCTTATTGCTGCAGTACCTTTGCTATCGAGTCACCCTCCATGTTATTCTTCCCATTAAATGCGCAGACACTAAACCCAGCTCTGGCTGGGGAAGTCTCTCAGCCAGTAAATACTGGAAGATGAAAGTGTTTCACAAAGAAAAGCAAAATTATGTGAGAGCTGCTGTTGTGTTCCTGCCCTACCAGCCCCTAGTATGGACTAGTCTAATGCTGACCTAAGGCAGCCACTCTCAGGTTTAGTTGCTTTGCTGTTGCTTCCCCATCCTTCCCTCTTTTGTCTTTGCTTCAGAAAATTCACCCAGGCAGATCAGAACAGTCATCCTACAGCAATGAGCAGAGAACCCTGTAATGTGATGCTTGGCTTTCCTGTTCCACTGCCAGTTCCAGGTGAAGTCTGAGGGTCCTGAGATATGGTCACATTTCAAATAGGTTTCAGCCCGCCTACATCTAAGTCTCTATCAAAACGAGATAGGGATGTGATTCAGCATTCACTGAAACCAATGGAAGTCCTTTCTTGCAGTGACCTGGTTCTGGGTCCTATCTACCTTTTGTCCTTTCTGCAGGCCGTGCTCTTCTGATGCATTCAACCCGTTCACTAGCTCTTACTTTTACTGTTACTCCTAAGCCATTACCAGGGTACAGAGCTCTCTCGCGGAACCAGAGATTAGTCTGGCATGATTCATGAAGCAAACCACAGGACCTAGCAGAAATCTGTAAGCAATCTGGAATCAGCAAGAGAGTCCACACATCATCAAGCTGTGGTACCCTGTCCGTCTGCAGTGCTCAAGACAAAAGTCAACTGGAAAAAGGCTCCACTTTTTTAAGTCACACTGCTGAGGTGGTTGAGCAGCACTCAGAGGCGAGGGCTGTGGCGCTCATCAAGACACTGGGTTGCTGAAGCAGATCTTCATGAACACAGCAGAGAAAAAATAATTGATAACTGAACAGAGACAGCCCTAGTGGATCTGATTCAAAGACTTCCAAGATCAGTGGGATCCTTCACATTGATTCTGATAAAATTGGCCTCTGTCCCAATGCAATCAGCAAGAACAAAGGAGCAGAAATCCTTAACAGAGGGTTGGTTTGATATCACTTGTTCTCTTGACCAGTCAAATTGGTTCCTAGATGTCTCCATGAGGTACACTCATCTATATGGAGAGAAGGTGTGCAGCCAACTAACCGCTGTAGTCAAACAATCTCTTCAGGGCAGCCTGAGATGTGTTCATTTGATATTTTCTCCAAAGCTTTTCACTGTTTCAGGCACTAAATGTTAGTTACTGGTGTCCCATTGGCTGCACACTTTCCAAGCACATAATAGCAGGGTTGTCATTTCATAAACTTGAAAAAGAATAAGGACTTTATCAATGATGTTCAAAAGAAGGAGAAAACTGGTAAAACTGGTCCCTACGGTTGTGTCTTTGAGCCTCAGGAGCTGATAAAACCCTTCCCAGATTTTATTTGTATGTAATTCTGCACATTTGTTCTCTTGAAGCCTGTCCCTAAATAGCTGGGGTCTCGGCAAAGCATTTGGTGTTGCCAGCCATCCTTCAACTGATGCACAACCAGTACACTTCAGCAGAAACGGATGGTGCTGAGGTGATAGGAACTGGCTAACTGTAACTCAAATAACTTTTGTGTTGGTGCAGGCTCAGCTCCGACCAAGGGATGGAGCACAGCCTGCTTCCGCCAGAACCCTTTGCAAGAGAAGTCTTTCCTTGTCTGTGGAAGAACACAGTGGTTTGACCAGTCCACCCCTAAACCAAATTACAAATCCCTGAAACAAGCCCAGCTGCCTCAGACAGTGCCTTTGTGAGGGGCAAAGGCCAGGATGGCCCTGCTCTCCATACTTACGTTTCACCAGCATCCCTTTAGCCTGCTGGTTCATGGGGTTTGGGGTGCAGGGGGTGTATTTCAGAGATCAATAAATCTGCTTCTCCTTCTGCGTCCTGTTCATTTCCAGATAGCCGCAAAGGAAGTGTGAGAATTTCTGCTTCCCTTCAGTACCATGACTACTCACTCCATCCAAGTCACAGCCCACAGACTATAATAGGGTCAAAGTACCAGCAGCTGGAGATACATGGTGATGTTTGACTGGCTCTGTCACACACATGCGTGAGGCTGGGTCTCTTGGGGTTTTTTAAGAGTGTGCTTCTAATTTTAATGATTTGTTCTTCCCATTAACTGTGTGGTTAATGAAGCCAGAAGGCAGGACAGCCAGCTCCCACGTGCTCCCACTGAGTGATACCTTACTCTGCGTGTAGTCTGCTGACTTTTGTAGGTGTTGATACAGGACAGCATCGCAGTCCAAAGTTAATTTAGGATGCAAAATAACGGAGATCAGTGGTGCAGTCCTTTGAGAGGAAAGAAAAGCTGTGATCATTTGTGTTGCCTTGAATTACAATTGTCACTGAACATGTATTCACAATTAAACTGCTTTCATAATGTTTAGCTGTTTGAGTCCCAGCGTTGGTCTACACTTTCCAATCCTCATGTATTGCTTTAGCAGGTGCTGACTCATTGTGTCTAATGTATTTGCAAAACACTTTTTCAAGTGAAGCATCCCAGAGCCTTTGGCTCTTGGTGCAAGAAAAACTCCTTTTTTCTTTAGTAGGGCTTTGATCTCAGTCTCTGTCTAAGTGCTCATTAAGGTCTCATTTCTGCTAGTACCCGGGCATGCTGCTGCTGCATCTGTGTGACTCAGCAGTGGAGCCTGAGCTCTAGGAATTCTAATATGGACTGTAGCTAATAGACAAACTTGATTTCTGCAAAGAAAATTGCACTGGTAGATCTATTTCTCTACAAAATATCTAATGTCTGTCTTACCTTCCTGGAAGGTCAACTCACTCAAGTGCAGATAATTCAGAACACTGCTTCCTGTAAAATCATAGAATCACAGAATAATTCAGGTTGAAAAAGACTCTTGGGATCATTGAATCCAACCATGAAGCCTACTCAACAAGTTCACTCCTAAAGCAGATCCCCCAACACTACATCTAAGTGAGTTTTCAACACATCCAGGGATGGAGACTCAACCACCACCTCGGGCAGCCAGTGCATTCAAAAATACCAGTGCGGAGCAAGACTGCAAACCCATTTATTTTAATTCCATTTGTATGGTTGATTGGGTTGGTTCTTTAAACCTACAGCCCCCAAGTGAATAATCTGCAGGGAGAGCCTGGCTCAGGTCTGACTTTACTGGTAATTTAAGAAACATGTAACTCGGGAAGTTAAGTCTCTGGTACATGGTAAGTTGGAATCACTTTACTAAGTTACTACTGTAATTTGATCTTAGAGTTTTGCTGTTTTCAGAAATGAAAAGAAATTCAGGTACTTCCCTGTAAGTACAGAAATGGACAGCCATCCTAGATAAGCAACGAAGAGTGATGAGGGTAGGGAGTCAGACAGCAGTTACTGAAATTACGCTGTGCTTTGCTTTACACTGCTGGGATGTTTCAGCGCCAGACCCCACGGTCAAAGTGCTTTCTCTGGCTTAATGAACTTGGACCAGAGCTCTGCGCACACACACAGAATTCCTCCTGCCAAGGCAGAAGCTCAGAGCAGCACAGGGCTGGCATATGAGCAATTGCACCTCCTCTGTTGTGCCACCTCTGGCAGAGTCACTGTGGCAGAGTCACTGGTTACAGAAGTGCTGGCAGAAGGTATAAATTCGGAGAGTAAGTCTCTTGAAGCCCTACTCTCGACAGACCTAGAGGCTATCACACTTTGATTATGACATGGAACACCTGAGTTTCATGCTCACAGGGAGAGAGTTTTCCAGAAAGCCTGTCTCAGCTCCTAGCAGAGCTGAAATGTTCTAGAGGGATTAGAAGCATCAAACTAAGAGTGAGTCACTTACCAGGGTAACTCAGCCTGGCTCACTCAACTCCAGCAAAGAGCTTGATTCAGTATCTAGTCCAGGGAAGTCTTTACACAGTTCTTTAACATTCAGGTTATCTCAGATTGATCTTAAAGGGTATTTTTCAAAGGGTTGGGATTTTTTTTTTTTGTGAGAATACTGGAGAAGGAAAAATTGGAAAGAAGAGGGGAAATTAAAGGCACCATTAGAGGACAGTGGGGGCAGGAGTTGGGAGATTGAGAGCTGGGTTGGATAAAGATATGGCCTGAACCATTGGAGCTCTGTAACTGAAACAGTGGCACAGACAATCCATGACATATGGAAGAAAGGATACTAGAGATCATGGAAAACTGTTGTGATCTCACATCTACAGAGACTTACTTATCTGTATCAACTGTTTGTTTTGTCCTGACTACAAACCCACGAGTCATGCAGCTAGCACATCAGAGCCCATGGAAATGTCTTAAGTCTCTCCTGAAATGTGCCATCTTGTTCCTACAAACAGCATAAAGCCTAGAGATGAACTGCTCAAGGATCCAGCCAGCTCTGCACTGCCATGTAATCCTTCAAGCCTCATTAACCTCAGTAAAATTTATGTAAACTACTGACCCTTAGCACTGTCCCCAATATTTGCAAAAATACATGAAAAGGTCAAGATAACACATTAAAAACCTGTAAAATCAATTTCTTGTTCAAAGGAGACTTTGCCAATAATCTGATGGTAATTTGCTTGCCATGGGAGAAGAAGAATATGACATGAATGAAATTACTCTGTCTCTTCATTGCTCACTTGCAGACTGCTATGCAGAGTGTTTTTGTATCAGGTGAATGCTCTCTATAGGCTGGAATGCGCTTCACGGGTTCTGTGTGGTCTCCATCATGGCTTGATGTCATTCTTCAAAGGACAGTGCTGCCTCCTTGGTCAGAAGTGAAGGGAGATGAGTTAGGAGCAAGTGCTGTGAATTACAGAATCACGGAATATTAGGGGCTGGAAGGGACCTCAAAAGATCATCTAGTCCAATTCCCCTTGCCACAGCAGAATCCCCTACATCCAGTGGCACAGGAACATGGCCATTTGAAACATTTCCAGAGCAGGGGACTCCACAACCCACTCTGGGCCACCCTTCCCAGGGCTCTGTCACTGATAAGAAGTTCCTTCTCACACTGATATGGAACCTCCTCTGTTCCATCTCACACACGGTGGCCCTTGTCCTATCATTGGGTGCCACTGAGCAGAGCCTGGCTCCATCCTCCTGACACCCACCTTTCACATATTTATAAACATAAATGAATTGCTTGCCTTGGAGTGACACCTGATTAGTGACAGTGATGCCAGTGCTCACCTGGTGGAAATATATGAATGGAAGTATTTTCCAGTAACATCTTTGAAAACAAAGTCTTCCAGTTGTTTCGTGCTGATCTACACAGAGCTGGGAGAAAAAAGGAGCAAGGTTCTTTTGTAGATAGTTTACCTCTCAATATGGTTCTTCCTGTAATCAACTTCACAATCCAATCCTCATCAGATGCCAGCACTAAGCAAATGTCAGGTTATCTTTAGAACTTCTCTAAAACGCTCTGGGACCAGCCAAGTGCACGTTTGTCAGGCTCCTGATTTTGCAACAGTTAAATTTTCACTAAGATAATGACCTACTGTTCAGCCCATATGTTTGTTGCTTAAAATTGTTGAAAAATAGGTTTATGTAACAAACATTTCAGACACCACTGCCTCGTCTGGGTGTTTGTTCCAACTGATATTTTGAGGCAGTTTCTTAGGGACCAGCCTCCTGTTGTTTCCTGTTTGCCTGTGCTGTGACTCACTTCATGCCAACTTGAAGCTTTCCTACTTAATTTGGAAAGTTCGGCAATAAGACTGACTGCTCTTTTTAAAAGGTTGGTGGTACCTTGGATGCAGCAATGTTTTCTCTATTTTTGAATTAGCACAGAACACACAGGGGTCAAGGCAGGTGTTGTTTCCACTGGGCACACACAGGCTTCACTCTGTCCCCATTCCAGAGGGCTGCAGCTACCTGAACTAACAGGAGCTGGTCAGTTGGCTGAGGGTAGAGAGTCTGAAAAGTCTTATCTTTTACTGATAGAAAAAGTGGTCAGAGACCTGCCCAACCCGCACAGGACACCAAGACTAGAGAACCATGCAGACATGGTAATAAGCAATCCCAGTTCCCATTGGTGAGAAAGGGTTAAGACACCCATGACTCAGATAGTATTTAGTCTTTATTGAGTAGGATGTACCTACTAGGAAGTTAATAAAAGGGAGGAGTATTGTTGTTGACTCTGGAAGACATTTGCTCTATTTTGCTCCACACAGAAGCCACTCTACTGAAACAATGCAAAGGGGAGTGGAGATGATGAATGTGCCTTCAGAAGAACCCCACAGTGCCCACAAGTCTTTCTTGGGCTGCACAGTTACAGACCAGTGTTTCCTGTGTAATAGTCTCCAGCACAATGGATGCGGGCATGCCCACCTCTTCTCACACCATGACGAAGTTAGGACTTGGTGCAGGACCTTGCACATCTCCTGTGCTCCTGTATCCTATATTTTTTAGACAACCCTTCTTCACAGCCATAATCTGGGAGCTCACAACCCCTTTTTCAGAATTCAGCACATCCATAGGGCCAGTTATTTGAGCAGCTGGTGCCTAACAAAGGGAGACACTGCACTGTAATACCTGTGTATCAGAGACTGCAGCAACATCTCTGGGCACCTCACTTCCAGAAAGTGAGGTCTTCTAGACCTCTTCCACTGACAAGTGTGGTAGAAGGCACAAGTGACAGTTTTCTTTCAAACTGGAGCAAAAGTAGAGCAAGATAATGAGTAGCACAAAACCCTCACTGTGGTTCAAACATATTGTGGAATGTATTTTGCCTGAATTTTGCTGTTTGTTCATTCTGCAGTGGGGGCTTTGTTACTAAAGGTTTTTTTACCTCTTAAAGTAAATACAAGTCTGAGATTAAATGCTACAGCTCTTTACTTGAAGGTTTTAAGAATTACATTCCTTAACTTCTTAATCTTGGTGAAGTTTAGGCAGAGGCCAGGGCTATGGAATCACAGAAATGGGTGGGCGAAAGCTGAGAGCAGGTCTGGATCTCCAGATCTGGCAAAATGTGCGCTGGACCTTAAAAGAAAACAGCAGAGAGGAACTGCAGGTCACCATTCTGTGGTGACACCCTCTCCTTCTAGAAGCAATGGTCTGTTAAACTGCCATTGCTGATGACAGAATTAGAAGGAGTGTCCTCCCAAGCCGAGGTTTTCAGTCAATGAAAGAAATCAATTTTAAATGGCTTCTCTTTCCTTTGTGCTATTTACCCAGCACTGTCCTGCGATGGAACATGATACAACTGGAACTCTATATATTCCTGTTCAAGCCTCTCTAATGTTTCTTTAATTAAAATTCATACAGTTGGCATCAACGTACTGCTATCACCTGCTTTATTCATCTGTGGCCATCAGAAGGATCACCTGCTTTTCCAATCATCATTTTAACTTGTCTTTGTAGCCATCATCATTTGATTTCACACTTTGCAAGAACAGAGATTTTTTTTTTAAATTTAGCTTGATCTTTGCATCCTGAATGTAACAGGACCGAGACTTTACAAAGATCACCATGTATTTACATTCTCCAGTGCAAGGTCTCCACTTCCACAACTCTTCCTCTGGTTTTCACCTTGCCATAGCTGGTATGTTCCTGTGTGATTTGATCTAGGTGATCCTGCTGTGGCAAGGGGTTGGACTGGATGACCTTTCAAGGTCCCTTCCAATGCCTAATGTTCTGGGATTCTGTGAAAGCAGAGCTAGTTTGAACTACAAAAGCTCAGGCGGCTCCTGTCTCTTCAGCTGCTCTGTCTTAGGGCACTATCTTGCCAATGAATTTCTCCTGCCCCCTCCCAGCCCTCTGAGCTGTACCATCATCATCTCCTGTGAGAAGCAGCATTTGGGCATGAGGCTTCATACATTTTGCTATTGATGAGCTATTTAGTGAGATAGAGGGGATTATAGATACAAGGAGAACTGTGTTTTACAGCTCTTGTTTCATTTCCTTCCATACAATGAAGCTGATTTTTCTCCAGATTAAAGATAAACCTCAGGTGGACCTGTAAGGATAAGAAAAAAGCTTACAAATTGGTGATCTAATTAGAAAGCAATAACATTCACAGGAGCGCACTCACATCGCATTCAGACCACTCACACTTTGACCTTTGCTCACAAACCTCTGACACACTGAGTCACTCATTTGATCTCCACATTTAATATAATGTCCTATGAACCCATTTCCATATCAGAGTTATTCCTTCCATGGACTTCCTTGGCTGTTCCGGTCTTGAAAAGGCAAAGTTGGAAATTATGAGATCCTCCCTAACTAGGGTTTGTTGAACTCTCTGCTGTATGTGAGTCCAAACCAGCCAAGCAGTGCTTGCTGTCCATTTTGCTCTTGCAGATAGCACTCACCCTGTGAGGACCCCACAGGAGCCTTTCAGAAGGGATCTGAAGAAATCAGTCACAAAAATGAAAAGTTTTCACTCTGTTGATTTCACTCTTGATTAGAGCCTCACACAGGCTGTAAATCAGCACTGGAGACATCAGAGCTGTCTTTGGCTGCAGTCATTGCACAGTGGTTTCAGCTTCTCTTTGGTCCCCACGGTAAGCAGGAAACAATGAACATAAAAGAGTTTGTGTTTTGTTTGCCTGTGTGAGGACATAATGTTCTTTCCACTTCTACCAGCTGTTGTGATAACTAGGGATTAATTAAAAAGTCACTTGTTGCTGCTGCTTAAATTCCAAATAGCTTCAGTCCCCAAAGTTCCAAAGTAATAAAGGCAGCAATATCATTCTGCACAAGTGGGACAGCAAGAACAGTCCACCTTTGGTCTCGTGTCATGTTAAACAACAGAAAATAATAAACACATAACTTTTCTAATTCCCTTACAAGCAGTTCTGGGTACAGAGAAATGCTGGGGATACTCTTTCCCCATGGCTGCTCCACAGGATGCTCTGGCTATGGAGGGGCAGTTTCTACTGCAGAAAGCAGCACAGAGCCAGCTGAAAATCTGGCCTTGGCAGCAGAGCAGAGATCTGATTGGCAGTTCTAAACAGCTTGGAAGGAAGGCATCTTCATTTGAGCCAGAAAACAGAACTTAGGGCTGAAATGTAACAGAATTCCCCAAGCAAAACAACAATAAAGTGGCAACACAAACAGAGCAGCACCTATCCCCTGCCACAAACCATCCCCAGATCCTACACAAACCAAACAAAAAATGAACCTAACCCAAACCAAACCCAACCAAGACCCAACCAGCCTGCTGGAATTGTTAACACTGAGGCTGACTGGTCTGGATGAGCAGAAATGGCAGCCAGGCAGTCTGAAGTTTTACCATGGATGCTTGCTGCACAGGACATGAAGTTGTTCTCTTCACCCTGCTAAAGCAAAGGAACCATTGTAACAAGAGACTTCAGGCCATGACTGAGGAGTCTGAAGCGTTGTTCCAACTCCCTGAGTGCAGATACACAGGGTCGAGTGAGGCTGAGATCAGACTCAGTGCATGGTGCACAGCACCCATTGTGTTGCCACACGCAGCAATAAGAGCCCAGCAAAGGTGGCAGGAAGCAGCTTTGACACTCAAATGTCAGGTCTGTGATCTGAACACCCTGGTGGCTGAATCTCCATGGAGCTCATCAAATAACAGCTGTGAGCTTTGTTAGATGTATCCTGAGGCTTCAAGCCCCATAGCTGCTTTGCAGGTGGACTGGAGATTTCTGGAAAGATTGTGATTCCACAAATGCAAGACACTGAGCAGAGGGAAGCTGAAGAAGCTAAAATTCCTCAAACAAATTCTCCTGCAGTGGTTTAGGAGCAATTCACCAGAAGCTAGAGAGTCTCATGTGTGCAGAGCTGGGCTCCCTCAGCACTGGTGATGGGCAACACAGCAAGGCAGAGCGTTGGGTGGGCAAACCTTAGCACCAACTGGAAATAAGGGCAGGAGGAAGCAAGGTGAATAAAGGGGGTTAGTTTGGTGTCTAAGGAAGTGTTATTCCATAAGTCATAAGATGTTTAACAGTTAGAGCAGCAGCAGCAAATTAAATTACTTCTGTTCATGGTTTTGAAAGTGACTTCTCTAATCAACCCTTCCAAAGTTCACTAGAGGGGTTACTGATGAAGGCACCAAAGTCCTCCCCAGTATATGCCCACACTTTCACTCAGGAGGAAATGCTGTCTGATCATGACTAGAAGTGGCCAAATTTCCTGCACTAGTCACCACTTACAATCAAATATCTTAACATGAGGACCCTCTCCAGAAAAAGCCAAGAACCCAATGTCCAGGGAAAGATGCTGATATAAAGAAATTGAGGAACCCTGTGCATCCTTCTAACACCAAGTTGTGCTTGTGAACAGGATCATAGAAAAGGTCGCTATCATTTGGCCAAAAGAACGTGTTCTGTATGCATTGGGCCAGGAAGGTTTGAGGCCAGATTCCCTGTCCACACAAATGGACACACAATATTGGAAATGATGGAAGAATGGGAGCTTGGATGTCTCTACAATCAAATCAGCTCTAAAGAAGCAGTACTAGCATCACTTATGTAAACAAACCAAGGACAAAATGTGGGAAGGACTTTCAGAGGGCCTCAGCTATCAATCTGTATTTGTGAATTCCACTAAAACCCAAAACAAAGTTGAAGAGGATCCTCAGAAAAGGCTTTGAAATTTCTCTGAGGTCACTTCAGTTTGCATCAGCCTTCGGGAAGAGGCCAATTCATCTCCTTTCAAAGTAGCGGTGAGGCTCACTTTTCCAGCACGCTGCTGTTGTCATCCAGCCTTTTGGTGGCATGAAGTGCGTGGGTGAGCTTGCTGGCCTAGGATTTATGTTTGTCTACCCAGCAGGTAATGTATGAGACAGTCACTTCGAGATGTACCTGGCCAATACTTTCTATAGAAACATTTGTATTAACGACTCCCAAGCTCCTTCATCATCCTGCTCACCAAAAGGAGACCTGGCAGGCCAGAACATCTAGATTAAATGATGTCAGTTTGAAGAGTCAGACCAAGAAGGTTGAAACCACAGCTGCCTAAACTATTACTCTTACAGAATGATAATATCTTATTTTTAGAACACTGAGGCCTGTCTGCCCCGCAGCTCCAACCCTGCTCTAATAGTTATTAATGGCAGCTGTCAGCTGTGCAGCTATCGACCAAGAATGAGTCACACTGGCCCTACAAGAAGTCCCAGCTAGATGGAAAGATGGAAAGCTGGGGCTTTTTTTTCCTTTCCTGTTCTTTTTTCTTTCCTTTTTGTTTTGTTTTGTTTGTTGTATTAGCTCATCCTTCCGTAGGCAGCATGATAATGAAATATCCAAGTTTTTATCTGCAGTAGCCATTAGGACAAACTAATGAACCTGTTCTGGAGATACAAGCAGGTGGTCACCTGCATTGTCAGTAAATAATGCTGTTAAGGAGGCAATTTCCATCACTGTGGGTACTCACAAGTTAATTGAGAAACTCCCAGCTTTTAATTAGTCCTGCAGCTGCCATACTGGGTGGCAAAATCCTGCAGAAAGCCCTGCAATTTATTAGGAAGCTAAGGAATTGTATTAAAAATACCCTTCTCCCTCTCCAAAATACTCTATTGCAATGTGATTTACAGTAACGGTGAAAAGGTAAACATTTAAACCCTTAGATCTCTTTGGCTCCCCAGGTTAACTTTTTCTCAAGTACGGTTCATCTTTATCAGGCTCCAGCATTTGCAAACTGAATCGTGAGGTCTGATTTTTACAGACAGCTCTGACAGATCAGCTGCTGCAGCTGTCCTACAGCAATTAGTGCAGACGTTTAGCTTGGGTCCCCAAACGCAACCAGGCAGCACAAATGGTACAAAATCTGCAGCAACAGTGCCTGGGAGTGCTCGAGATCAAGCAGTCTGCTGTTGAGTTTCTGCGCTGGAAAGGTCTGTGAGGGGATGAAGGCTGCACAGAAACTCCAGCATCTAGCTGCCTGCCTGCTAAACAAAGCAACAGCTCTGCATGGCTCTGCACCCTCTGCTTCGGAATGCAATTAAAATCCCTAGTCCTTGCCTGAGAGATCTGTCAGACAGGAACTGCTCTGAGAAGATAATGACAGTGACAGAGCCAGGGGGAGAGGCCTCAGGAGGCCAAGCTGCAGCCCAGAAGGAAAAGTTTTTTGTGACCAAAGGCTCTTGCAAGACTCATCTACCATTGGTGTTCCCAGGTCACCATTTAGTGGGCCCGCTTTTCCCACCTTGAAGTTCTGGGAAGCACAGGCAGTGACATTTCTGCTTTCCTGCCTGTGGGCTTTGCTTTTGTCTACATGTGCCCCGTTCTGATTTCTCAGTGGTGGGTTTGGTTTAGCTCTCTGGAAGCTTCTTGGCATTCCTTGTCCAGAGCAATGGCTGACGTGTGCACTCCTGACCTCCATCCCTTCTTTCTTAGGTATTACGACAGTTAATATGAAAAGCAGTGCTGCTACCTTGGAACAGTCGTTGATGAATCACCAGTAATAACCCAACATTTAATCCTAAAAATTGGGCTACCTGTCAAGTTCGTCTGCAAACCAATCTCATTAATTTCCACTGATGGTCCTCTCCTAACAGGGTCATATCCCCCAATCAATATCAGCTGAAATGTGATTTAGCTTTGTGATCTCTGGGGCATTACTCTGCCCACTTGCCGTGCTCAGGATATTCCATCTTTTCCTAATGCTTGAGCAGAACACAAAGCAGGAATGATCCATCCAGAGTGGGTGTGTGTGCTACCTGGCTTCCTAGGCTGGACTGAAGCTGTTCAGCACTAGCACACAAGCAGTACTCTCTTGAGTTACATTTCTTGGTCTTTTCAAAGAGTCTGTACTGTGTTGTTCTTGTGTCTTGCAGCAGAGCTTGACTTTGGTGCTGGGTCATGCGATTCTTCCAGCCATCCTACAGTCCAGCTGCCTTTCCCCAGGTGTGTGTGCTGCCACAAAATCACAGAACATTAGGGATTGGAAGGGATCTCAAAAGATCACCCAGTCCAATCCCCCCACCACAGCATGATCCCCAAGATATAGTCACACAGGAACATGGCCAGGTGGCTTTCAAACATCTCCAGACAAGGAGACTCCACAACCCCCTTGGGCAGCACCTTCCACAGCTCTGGCACCCTCACTGGGAAGAAGGTCCTTCTCACATTGATGTGGAACCTCCATTCTTCCAGCTCACACGTATTGCCCCTTGTCCTATCATTGGGTGCCCCTGAGCAAAGCCTGGTTCCATCCTCCTGATACCTGCCCTTTCCATATTGATCAGCATTCATGGGGTCAACCCTCAGTTTCCTTTTTTCCAAGCTCAAGAGACCCAGCTTCCTCAACCTTTCCTCATCAGGGAGATGCTCCACTCCCTTCATCGTCTCTGTGGTTCTGCTCTGTTGTACACACGTCTCCTGTACCTGACAGTGTGTCTGCAGTGCTGTGCGGAATGAGGCCATGGGGCACATCCCTACCTCTGCCCTGTGCAGAACGGTCTCTGCATCCATCACAAAGCCCTGTGCAGAGCACCTTGGTAAAACCCGAGCAGAAAGGCTTCTTTTCCTTCTGTGAATTCCATTTCTTAAACATAGTGTGTTTTTTTCACAATAGCTCCTTGGAGTTTTTGACTGAGACAAAGGGGAGACGCATTCTGCTCTTCAGTTTATGTAAGGAGCTCGAATTTGTCCTTGAGCATGAAAACACAGGTTTCGGTGTGATGGTTATTGATGCACAAATACATGGAGAGAGGGACGGAGTGCACTTCCATACGAGAAAGTCAGGGTTTCAAATTATCCTGAAAGCTGAAGAGATGAAAAGAGCTTTAGTTTATCTCAAAAGCTGAAAGAAGGTGATTTCTGAGTTGAAAATCCAGACTAAAACCATTTCCTGTTAAAAACATCCTTCTCAATTCTTACCCTTCTGTACAGTGTTTGGGCCTCTGCACAGTGAAACCCTGTGAAAAATGTTCCAATCTGCTCTTTTTGGAGGCATGAGTCTGTAGTCTTTAATTAAACACCTCCTCCTCTGTTCCCCAGAGCTCCAGCCCGTTCTCAAATTATTTCATTTATACTTTTATTGTTAGAACACTCTTCAGGTCAGAAAATGACTTTTTAGAGACAAACAGAATAAATAAGGAGCAATGGTTCCTCTCTGCCATTGTTTTACATTATGTGTTACATTCTGTGTTTTACATAATAAGGCTCGGAGGCTCGATATCATTTTAGATAAAAATAAAACATCAGCATTTTTCACCCGCAGAGAATTACAGAGATGTCGAGGTGAATCTTTGTTTATTGGCCAATATCTGGTGTATTTAATAAAATCCAGCCTTTCCTTTTGCTCAGCTGTAGGAGCTCAGTAAATCAAAAGCAGCATTACATGACTCTGAGATTTTCTAGCAGCAGCCCCATTCATCTGAGAGCCGTGGGATGTTTGCTTTGCTGTAGGCATTTCTGTGTGACTGTAAGCCTCACGGTTAGGTGTCTGAGGAGAAAGGAAGCACTGGCCCACTTCATGTTGTGCACACAAATCTGCCTATCTGAGTATACACCTACCTCTGCTGGATTTGGGGTAAAATTAACCCATGGGCTGTGGGCCAATGCCCTTTTGTAAGCCAGTTGTCCCTGCCCCTAAACCACACCATTGGCATTTAGGTTATCAAACTCATGACATGAGGTGTACAGGCATCACCAAAGGCTTATTGAAGCACAGGATGTTAGGGACTGTTGCACACAGGAGCCAGGTTTCCTCTGACGGATGTAGACATGATTCATGTAGATATTATGCATGGGGACAGGGTTTGCTGGGATGCTCTAGAAGAAAGGCACTGGCATTGTTACAGTGCAAACCTCAGAGCTGTCAAGATGCTCAAGTCTAGAGGGCGAGGGTGCTGAGTCTTCCTGGCAATGAAACAAAGTGAGAGGATGGCCTTGGACACAGAGAGCTTCCACACTCCATAGACAAGAAGCTCTTGTCACAAACGTGCACTCACAACATGGATAGCCTGTGTGAGCCTCAGAGATCACACATGAAGCAAGGTAGAAGCAGAAGCCAGAATCTGGCTGTCCCAGTGTTGTTGAGTGTCAGAGCAGCACTCCTTGCTCACCCTTTCCAGTTAGCAGACCTTGTTGTGTTTGGGAGGCAGAAAGAAAGGGAATAAATTGACCAAGAAATAAGCAAAGAAATAAAAAAACAAACTGGAAAGAGGACAATTGGAAAGCCCTTGAGGCAAGGACATTTTCTCTCCTTTTCCTTGCTCTTTACTGACAGGAAAACCAGGATTATTTCAGTGATGTCTTTGTGTTGATCTCATGTGGGTTTGCCCGCTCTGAGAGAAATGAACTTTCAGTCTGGGGCTGGTGAGCCCTGGGTTTTTTTGAAGTCACTTGAAATATGAGAAGGCAAATGGAGAAACAGATTTTAATCCTGGCATCTTGGCAATGGAAGATGATGTGTTCTTGAAAATGAAGGGTGAACTGTGTCAATGAGGATCTTGTTTCCTTTTGTCTCAAGCCCCTTGGTCCTAACACTATTGATATTCTGAGGTGGACTCATCATCTTCCTCCTTGTGGTGGATTCAAAACCACAATTTAAGATAAAGGAAAAGAAAGCAAAGCAGTGAGGTCTTAATGGCATCTTGGATAAATTTATCAGACAACGGAAAGCTTAGGGAAAATGGGAAAGGCTTTATTAACTCTATAACTGTATACAGAAAGGAAGAAAAGGTCAAGCAAGTTAGTGCACACAAACTAGAAACTGCATCACAACTGCCATCACACATTCTGAGAAAAATACAATGGGAGATCACTATCGTATTGGTCCTTGGGTCTTCTTTCACATTAGAGATGTGGGGGAAAAGAGCATGTCAGTCAAGTAGAGACGAGTACTACCACCCTCTCTATTTTTCATGTATCACCCCCATCTGCAGTACAGCGAGACCCNCCCCATCTGCAGAACAGTGAGACCCAAACTGTTTTTAGACTGGTGAATTCTTCAGTTCTTCAGTGTAGCCTCCTCAGCTCAATGCTCTTGGGATGGCCTGATTGCTCAGCACCTGAACTGCATCCCTCGGTGCAGACGACATGCGTTTCAAACAAAGAACCCAGACCCTGTCTTTCATGCCCAAGGTTTAAGGATTCTCAAGGTCTTCTGCTTTCTTCAGCTAAGCATGAAGAAATTCTCCTCCAATACTTGGGCACCCCCAGTCTTTTCTCAGCTGCAGAAATGACAGTCTCTCTTCCTGCTGATCAGTCTCTCTAAAAAGGCGGTGAACAGCCACATGGCCCCGGCCACATGCTGGATCCAAGGTGGAGACCAACCGCATTGCTGTGTCAGCAGGGCCACACACCCCCCACTCTGCACGTGGCCAAGAGGGTTTTTCAGGATCCTCCCCTCCAGGAGGAAGAAAGAGGAGTACCCCAGCTCACCGCGATGCTGAAGGGCTACTCCATGCGGGGGTGGTGATGGTAAATCTGCACCAAAATCTTGCTTCTCCAGTCTGTGACCAGGATCACACGGCATCAGGTCCGGGCCAGGGGGGAGCCGCTGCATCTTCTCCCTGCTGCAGCAGGGCGACCGCAGTGGGACCGGCGTCCTCCAGGAGCCACTGGAAGCCACAGCAAGTTACGGCCAGGGCCAGGCTGGGGCTGGCACCGTTAGGGGCCATCCTCCCCCACCCTGCCATTTATAGGAGTGGAGCGGACCCTGCGAGCACCTTCCCTCCTATTTCCAATGGGGAAAACGTGGGCGGGAGCTGCTGGAAGCCATGGCCGAGCTACCTTCCCCACCCCCACCACCCCAAGAACAGGGGGTGGGGGTTAGTATGGGGCAGCAGCCCCATGCTGGGCTGAAAGCCCTCAGCAAAAGAGGCAGGACTTAGACCACTGTCTCCTTTCATGTGCTAACTCCTAGTTACACCCCTTATCTTGGGACAATGTCACCTCCCAGAGGACAGGTAACTGTGGGGAGGAGTCCTCTGAGAGTAACATAACTTTTTGGTCTTCATGAAAGCACAAATCTGCACATAGGAAAATTCAGGTAATTTTCAAACTGCAACACACCTTTTGTTTAATTTTCTACTCTCTGTTTGCATCCAACAAGAATGAGAAATAACATCATTAAGAATATCCTTCCTTGATGAATTCTAACTTTGAACAGGGTAGAATCAATAATCTGGTTTCCCCAGGAGCCTTCAGTTTGCATTCTCTCCCTGAGAGCAGGGAAGATTTCCCTGATATTAGTTGGGCAAATGTTTCAGAGGGAAAGTGGTAGCTGTTATGCCTGGATGGTTCCTGTGGGACTGGTCACCAGTGCCCTGAAACCGTCTTCTTGGTACTACTTGATCCTGCTGAAAGCTTTTCTTGTAGTAAGATATCCTTGTAAGTACTGTAAGAGCTCTGCAAAAGCAGCTCTGCAGAACCCTCCACAACACCCCTGCTACAACTGGGTGATGACCATGGCAGAATGTTTTCTGTCTTTTAGTGCAGGCACAAGTAATGCAACTCAAACTTCTCTTTTCCAAAGTTTCTTATAAATAACCAGTCTAATGCTCACAGTTTCATTTTCCTCAGTTGCAAACTTGCTTCCCTATTTGATCTTTGCTCTATTATAAAGCCAGATCCATGTTATTCCTTGAGCTTACTGCTAGCATTCCAGTGTTTGATTTGCCTCAACCTAAACTGGGTACCTGTAAGACAGATCATCCTCTGGAGCACCCTGTGTCACCTTATGGACCGTAAGGTGAGCTCAGGATGACTGACTTGGGCTTACATGGCCAGTCTGGCAATATCTAAGTGAATGAAGACAACTGGCTCATGGAGCCTGGAGGTATATCTTGCTTGTTTAGCAAAGTGAACACATCCACAGTAAAAGGAGGACTTTTGGGGGTTTCCCTAAGTTCCTGGAGGAAGTGCTTTGGAGAGAGAGGTGGTAAACACAAGGACAATTAACCTTCTGCAAGTGTCCTGCACACACAGGCTGGGCTCAAACCTATAGGACAAGATGCTTTATATCCTTGCTGTTGGGCACAGCCCAACACAACCAGGTCTGTGGTTGATTCTCTGACTAATACCCAGAGATGTAGCACATTTACAGTGCTGTAGTCCATGTCTCATGGTACTGTGCAATGTTAAAATTCATGACAAAAGCAAGAGAATGGCTATGAAGAAGATGACCAAGGAGGCACCAAGGAGCAACCCAAGTAACTGTGTTCTCTCAAATTTCTTGTTTGGTTGTTGTTTGTGTGGGTTTTGCTACATCTGTGGGTGACAGATACAGTAGGATTCACAGGAAACTTGCAAATACTGAGCTATCTTGAGGGATGTCTAAGCACCGTGTTCCACCCTCTCTTCTCCATAGCAGATGTAGACAGTTGTGTTACAAGATTATCCAACACACTAACCTTGATCTCCCAAGACTCTGCCTTTCATTATGCTCATCAAGATTACTCTGCTTGTTGTTTCTGCCACCGCGTCACGATGATGTTTCAGTGTGCAGGTCTCTCGTTAGCACAGGCATGGGAGTGAGAAGCAAAAAAGCAACATCTCAGGTTCATTCATGTCTGATGTTTAGATAAACGTTTTCACTGCTCAGTGAGTCTGGGCTGAGTGTTTCTGTTTCCAGATTTGGCAGCTCTGCTGGAGGCGAGATGTGCTTAAAGCAATCGCGACACAGGGTGCTATTGGCTGCTGATCTGCTCAGCGCATGTCATCAGGGCTCTGCACTGACAAATTTAGAAGGGAAAAACTGCTCTTCTCAATTACCAGCACATCAGGGTGTTGGGGGCACACGACAAGCACCTACATCAAGTCAGCAATTTCTCTTGAGATTTACAAGTTAATGTTTGAAGACCTGTATTGATGAATGGTTCACATTAGTTTTCTTTCAATTCGTCTGAACCAAATTCATAAGGACCTTGAAGCATAAACTGGTCAAATGCCATAAGGAAAGACTTTTTCTCTGTGGCTTTGTATTTGTGTGACACATGATCTCATTCTATGTTTCAGACGCCATTCACAGAATCATAGAATATTGGGGTTGTAGGGATTCTGTTACAGTTTGAAAATTACCAGAATTTTCAGATGTACAGATATGTGCTTTCATGAAGAAAAAAGTTGTGTTGCTTTTAGAGGACCCTCCCCAGTGACCTGTCCTGAGGGATGTTACACTACAGAATTGTCCTAGGTACCTGCCCTTGAGGGATGGGCTAGGTGAGAAGGGGCAAGTGATCTTAGCCCTGACTCTTAGTTGAGGGCTCCTAGCCCTGTGCTCACCACTACCCTCCCCCCACTGCCACTTCCAGGGTGGTGAAGGGAGGGAAAGATGGGCCTGCTGTGGCCCAGACCCTGTCCCCGACCCAGCCCCACTCCACCATGAGGAGAGCTTGGCAGGAGGGGCACTGGCTTCAACCCAGCCCAGTCCAGAGCTGGCACAGCAGACCAGAGAAGCAAGACCTTAGTCCCGATCTACCATCCCCACCCCCAACAGAGCAGCTGTTCAGCAACTCTCAGTGAGCTGAAGGATTCTTCCTTTTCCCCCTGGAGCTGAGACAGGAGGAAAGAGGAGAGGGGAGGGTCATGGAACCCTCTTGGCCACATTTGCAGAGTGTAGGGGTAGACCCTACTGACATGGTCGGTCTCCATCTTGGGTCCCGCACATGGCCAGGGCTATGCAGCTGCCACCACCGCCATCTTAGAGAGCACTGATCAGCAGGAAGAGAGACTGTTTGTCATTTCTACTGCTGAGGAAAACTGGGGATGCCCAAGTGTTGGGGAGAGTACATTCTTGCTTACCTGAAGAAATCAGAAGGACTTGAGAATCCCTAAACCTCGGGCATGAAAGACAGGTTCTTGTTTGAAAGATGTCTCCTGCATCAAGGGATGCAGTTCAGGTGCTGAGGAATCAGGCCTGCCTGATGAGCGTTGAGCTGGAGAAGCTACGCTGAAGAACTGAAGAATTCACCAGTCTGGACAGCTGAGGTGACGCTGTTTGCAGACATGGGTGATAATATGTACTCATCTCTACTCAACTGACATGTTCTTTTCCCAGGTGTCTAATGTGAAAAAAACACAAGGACCAATACTATAGTGATGTCCCATTGTAATTTTCTCAGAATGTGTGATAGCAGTTGTGACACAGTTTCTAGTTTGTGGGCACTAACTTGCTTAACCTTTTCTTCTTTTCTGTATACAGTTATAGAGTTAATAAACCCTTTCCCATTTTTCCTAAGCTATCCATTGTCTGGCAAATTTTATCCAGGATCTCATTGAGACCTGACTGCTTTGTTTTCTTTTCCTTTATCTTTAATTGTGGTCTTGAACCCACCACAACCTCGAAACATCACCTAGTCCAACCCCCCTGCCACAGCAGTATCCTCTAGATCCAGTCGCACAGGAACATGACCAGGCAGGTTTGAAACATCTTCAGAGAAGGAAACTGTGCAACCCCCATGGGCAGCCCCTTCCAGGGCTCCATCACCCTCACTGGGATGAAGTTCTTTCTCATATTTGTGTGCAACTTCCTCTGTTCCAGCTCACACTCATTGCCCTTTATCCTATCATTAGATGACCCTGAGCATAGCCTGGTTCCATCCTCCTGATATCCACATTTTATATAGTTATAAACATTAATGTTGTCACCCCTCAGTCTCCTTTNCTGTTTGCAGACATGGGTGATAATATGTACTCATCTCTACTCAACTGACATGTTCTTTTCCCAGGTGTCTAATGTGAAAAAAACACAAGGACCAATACTATAGTGATGTCCCATTGTAATTTTCTCAGAATGTGTGATAGCAGTTGTGACACAGTTTCTAGTTTGTGGGCACTAANCACATTATAATAGTTAGATTTCAACAATGAAGCATCTAACACTGGCTCCAGCCCCAAGCCCCAGTGTCTCCTGTTTCAGGGCCTTCCAAAACTGCTTTGGAAATTGCTGCCAACTCTTCCACAAACTCCCTGTGCTTGCCAAACCTTCTGTGTGGCTTTTTTTTTTGGCAAGTGTAATTTTAAGTTCTCTGATCTTTGATGGATGTACAAATTCATTTGATCAGTCAGTTATCCTGCAGTAGAGGCATCTGAGTCATGTGATATCCACCAGCCTTTGCTTGGTTAAACACCAGATGGATGAAACAACTGTATAAATCTTTAATCTCGGTGACAGCCTTTCCTTCATCCATCCTATGACTTATGTGGTTGGTTTCACTTGTGTGTTCTTCCAATTAGGGAGTTAACCAATCTCTGTCACCCAGAGCCATTAAACACACTTTGCTCGGCTTTAGCTTCAGGAATTTTACTTTTACATTGATTTTCCAAGACATACATTAAACATTTAGCTGGCTTTTGAAGGAATATCGATGGCTTTGATATCTTTGTTCATTATCACTTAATCTATTAACACTGCTGGTGTAATTAAACCCACACATTATCATGACACCTGGCAGCTGAGAGCTCTGTCTTTGGAACTGTACTTCCTTATGACAGGATTCTGTCCTCCAGAACTGTGATGTTTTTATTAGATGGCCCTTTTCTTGCACCATTCTTGTTTGCAACTGCACTGTTTCTGTGTTCTCACTGTCTTGACACCATAATGTAACTGTGACCAGAACGGCAACCATTTGCAGAACCATTTGTTGAGGTTCACAGCCTTCAAAAGGGTTCAACTTACCTTTATTCTAAACTACCATCTTTTACAAATGGATGTTTTGGAACTCTTTGAGCTCTGTCTAGAAGAAACCAGACTTTAAACAAGACTGCTACCATGAGTAAGGAGCAGACTGTAAGAAAGCAGAGACAACTCCCCCAGGCTAGATAATACCAAGAGTTTTTGCAAGACCAGAAGCACTGTGCCTCACTGACCTAAAAGGATCTGGGATATAAGTTAGACATTTAAAGAGAGACTTGCCACACATGAGGTAGTTTTGGAGATGATGACTTGGAACATGTTGTTATTTCTGAGAACCAAACAGATTCCAGTCTGGACGGTCAAGGGCACAAGCTAAGAAGTTCGAAAGTTTTGCACTCAAAAAAGAAAATTCCATATGGAAAAGCCTGAGAACCAAAGGTGGTAAGAAAGCAAAAGATTTCAACTCTTATGTGAAAAACCTGGCTCTGGCTTTTTGAAATAAAGCTGGAACACTAGGATGTCACTACAGATGCTGAGATGCCGCAGAGACTCTAGAGGACATCTGATGCCCCTGAGAGGCTCGGCGCTCTAAGTTCTTAGATCTGTTTGAAACCATTTCATTTTAAAATATGTTTTTATTTACATTTGCACTCGCTAGAGTCTGTGGAACAGAACAGGTGCTGAGAGCAGTCTTGCTCTGCAGCTCTTTTCTGCATGTGAACAATACCCTGCCCTAATGAAGTACCAGGCATGTAAGTGTAAAGACACGTGAGGTTCCCAATCCTTGATATTTCAAGGCTATGGTTGATGCTAGTCTCATTATTTCCAGGCTGGCAGATAACTGAGTTCACACTCTCTAATATCGCCTCACCAATATGTGTTTTTGTTATCTTGTCTTGCACCCACACACAAGGGGATTTTTATAAGGGAAAGATGCTTCAGAGTGACCGCAGTGCAAAACAGTTTGCTTAGAGTAGACACCCTTGGTGATTTCTTCCTTGCACAGCAGCACAGAGGGAAGTTTTCTAAGCTTACGACCCTGGACTTTAGACGTGCAGACTTTGATCGCTTCAGAGATCTGCTGGCCAAAGTATCATGGGATGAAGCCCTTGAGGAAAGAGGGGCCCAGGACAGCTGGTTAATATTCAAGGATCACTTCCTCTCTGTCCAAAAGTCACGCGGTCTGGTGAAGTCCCCGCTGACTGGATAAAGGAGAAACATCATTCCTGTTTTCAAAAAGGGTAGGAAGGAGGAGCCAGGGAACTACAGGCCGGTCAGTCTCACCTCTGTTCCCAGTAAGATCATAGAGCAGATCCTCCTGAAGGCACTACTGAGACAGGAGAATAGTGAACAAGTGATTGGATACAATCAACATGGCTTCACCAAGGGCAAATCCTGCCTCACAAATCTGGTGGCCTTCTATGGACAGGTCACAACATTAATAGATGAGGGGCGAGCAACTGATGTCATTTACCTGGACCTGAGCAAAGCCTTTGTCACTGTCCCGCACCACATTCTGGTCTCCAAGCTGGTGGAACAAGGCTTTGATGGGTAGACCATTAGATGGGTAAAGAACTGGGTTGATGGCCACAACCAGAGAGTGGTTGTTAATGGATGCATTTCCAAGTGGAGGCCAGTGACAAGGAGAGTCCCTCAGGGATCAGTCCTGGGACCAGTCTTGTTCAACATCTTTGTCAGTGACATGGACAAAGGCATTGAGTCCACCCTCGGCAAGTTTGCTGACGACACCAAACTGTGTGTGCACCAGACACACTGGAGGGAAGGGATGTCATCCAAAGGGACCTGGACAGGCTGGAGAAGTGGGCACAAGCCAATCTGATGGGGTTCAACAAGACCAAGTGTAAGGTCCTGCATCTGGGTNGTTGCCCAATTATGTGGTGGAGACCCCATTCTTGGAGGTGTTTATGGCCAGGCTGGATGGGGCTTTGGACAGCCTGGTCTAGGGTGGTGTGTCCCTGCCCATGGCAGGGGAGTTGGAACTGGATGATCCTGTGGTCCCTTCTAACCCNTGTGGCCCAGAAGGCAAACTGGATTGTGGGCGGCATCAGAAGTGTGGTCAGCAGATCGAGGAAGGTGGTTCTCCCGCTCTACTCCGCTCTGGTGAGACCCCACCTGGAGCACTGCGTCCAGTTCTGGANCAAGACGCAGGGTGGTTCATACTTCTGGGTAGAAATACAGTCTCACAGTAACCAGTGATCTGATATATTTGGTGTATTTCAAGTATTTCTGAATTACTTCTAAGTGCATTAGCCATGGAGTAAGAGCTCTTTCTTCATATAGGGAAATAATGTTGAACTTCAATTACATTTCCACAAAAAAAGATCTATCTGCTCTCCCCGCCAAGCTGTGCTTAAGGATTAGGTGAGGAGTTTCATCATTCCGACATTGTCTGTACCTGTGTTGAAAACTCCCTCTGACCCTCAGCTCGGTATCAAGATCAGCTTTCCCTGTGGTGTGATGCCAGTTGCATGCCACTTGTTTATTTTCTCCTCCATCTGCAGGCAAAAAAAACCTCTCCCTGCTAATATCTGCTACCCACATGTAGCCAAAAGAGATTGGATCTCACCCATTCCAGCAGCATTTCTCAAAGTGTTACAGCTATGAGATGAGATCTCATTTATTTTATGGCCATAAATTCCAACATGGAACAGGAATAATTTCTTCTTCATTGAAAGAACTTTGAAGCCTGTGAGAGCACCCAAAAGTGCCTTTCTTGAGGAAGTTTGCCTAGAAGTTTCTCAAGGAGGTTAACTTAATGGAGAGCTTTTAAGTGACATACAAGATGAAAGATGTGGTTGAAGGTAGAGCTTAACATGCCTGCTCTGCTGTTGCTATGGAACTAGGCAGAATCTGCAGCCTTTCCCTTCACTGGGTGTAAGACAAGATGGGAGGCAACCTATGGGAACAGGTTTTCTGCATTCAGATTTCCAAATTTTTCCTCCTGTTTTACCTGTGAGGCTTGAACAGATCCCTGATTTGTTTTAGCACAGACAGAAGGACAATGAAGTGTGT
The DNA here is from genome assembly GCA_013400115.1 of Rhinopomastus cyanomelas. Taxonomy (NCBI): domain Eukaryota; kingdom Metazoa; phylum Chordata; class Aves; order Bucerotiformes; family Rhinopomastidae; genus Rhinopomastus; species Rhinopomastus cyanomelas. The sequence continues at coordinate 29,206 of VXBP01010331.1, forward strand.
GGTTTGTGAGATCCTCTTTACGTCAGGTTTTCCTCCACACAGAGAGATGTACTTGGAACCCAGTAATACTTTCCCTGCCTGTTTTCAGCTTTTACATTTGATAGCTTTTGAAATAGCTACAAAGGAATTAACATGAAACCCATTTTTACAAGCTCTCTGAGATTGTCTTTAGGCAGCAGAACTTACACAGAAATGATATCTCATTCAAGCTTTTTATATTCTCAAGGACCGACAGGCTTCATCCCAAGAAATGCTCCCAAAACTCTAATATTATGTCCAAACCGACAGGAGACTTCAGTGTGTTTAGGGTTCCATTCTGTAGGAGTCAATCATGGCTATTATTATCTACAAGCCAATGGCAGGTCTCCAGCAGCAAAGTCTGTCTGTCTTTGACTATAAATGTCTGTGCACGCTAACACCCGCTCACACATACGTGGTGCATGCACCTACGAGTGCTCACATGAAAGCTGTCAGGGCTATGACCTGCTCTTATTGAACACATTCTAACAGATTTATTCCCATTTGTGCAAGACACAGCTGACAGAGGTCTTGAGGTGGGTGTCTGAGGCATTCAGTAGGCTGCAGCAGGAAGGATGGTGTGTAGGCAGTCAGCAAAACAAAACAACTCTGTTCTCAGGTGGAACAAAGAGCTATGTGACAGAGTCATTCCTTAGAGAGAGACTTCATGTTTTAGCTCTGAGGGACGATGTAGAAGACAACAGCACATCTTATTTGGTAATTGTGTGAACCTCATCTGTTTACTCTGAAGCTCAAAAGCAGGACAGCAACCGTCTCATCTGCCACCAAACAAGCGAATAATTCCGCCCTGGGAAAAAGAAGTCGTTTCAATGTTAGTTCTGTCCTGGAGATCTTCTTGTAACTGAGGAAAGGTTTAAATGAACACCTTAACAATCTAAGGCAGCACGGACGCTGTCTGGTACCTGATTGATGGCTCAAGTCTCCCCATGTGTTGCTTATTCTCTCTTGTAAGTTACTCAACATTTCATTCTGTATGTAGTCTGAAAGTCACAGCTAACACCAGATTGAATAGCAGTTATGAGCAAAGAGTCGCTGAGAAAGAACTTCTTCACAGTGAGGGTGACAGAGCACTGGAAAGGGCTGCCCAGGGGGGTTGTGAAGTCTCCTCTGGTGACATTTAAAACCCACCCAGCCATGTTCCTGGGCAACTGAATCTAGGGGATTCTGCTGTGGCAGGGGGGTTGGACTGGATGATTTTTCAAGGTTCCTTCCAATCCCTAATGTTCTGGGATTCTGTGATAGAACAATTTCTTTTCATGACAGCAAATGTAATTTAGCACAAAGGTCACTGTAGGGAGGGTTCAGCTGGGACCACACAAGTGATACAGGTGCAGGAGACACACAGAAGGGTGGTGCCACCCACCCCCTGAAGTCCATTTGTGAGACAGATGTGTGGAAGGACTACAGGTCACCGTGAGTCCAACTCACAGAGAAAGAACATCCAGAAGGCCACACAGAGCAGCAGGAATCTCACCCACACTCCTGGTACCACAGGCACAAACAACTGTCCACAGTCTACATTTGCTCTAGTCTATGGTGAACTTGTCTGTGACAGAACAAACCTACCTCTACCTACCCTTTCACTCTGACTGCAGAGTTCTTTCAGCGATGACAAGGAAAGTGAAAACAGAACAATTTTCCCAAAAGGAAAAACATCTAGAACACACTTTAAAGAATTTATGTTCTCAGCTGCTGGGGTCAGTTCTCTTTCCGAAACATCTCCATCTGAGTAACAGTCCCTCAGACCTGCTGAGTCACTGCAGATAAATCCCTCCAATAATCAGGGTTTCATGAAAACAAAGTAATGATGTTAATTTGGTTCGGGAGGTATTTTCTGATCTGATTAAATGTTCTCTGCAATAAGCAGAGAGTTTATTACTCAGAAAGTGCAATATTCTCTCAATCTGGCAATATTCTTGAGAATGAAGAAAAGAAACCCTTTCAGGACTTGCCTTTCCACATCTACTAGCAGGGAGTGCTTCTCCCCTCCCTTGTTTTCTCCTGCCTTTTTGAGCTGTAAGGAGCAAACCAGACAACAGAGTTGCCAGTGGTCAGTAGCTGACAGGCCACTCATGCAGGATGAAGCACAGTGGAGAGATGGAAGGCAAGAGGACTCCCATGGAAGCAAAGTGAAAAGTCAAGGAGGTACAATAAAAGAAACTGCAAGAGCTGCTCTCTGCAGCTAAATAAACAGCAGCCATGTGGATGGCAGAGGATCCCAGCTGGGACAGAATAAAGAGGGGCATTTCTTCACACCTGGGTTTTTTCAAAGCTCTCTCCTCAGCCAAAGCAGATAACACTTCAGCCGAGACAAAATTATTTGCCGAATCTCTTGTCAATATGGAGGGGGTTTTACGGAAAGAAATGCCTGGCAGAACCTCTTATTTCTGCTCAAGGCAAGTTGCTGGGCCATAGGCTGAGCTGCTGGGGGTGAGGCAGACAAAACAGAACAAGCTGTGAAAAAGAGGGAAAAGAAGCTTCAAACCCAAGAGTTAAATCATCCCAAAGGTTTTTAGTTGGGTGTTTGCAGTTGTGCCGAATGTCTGCCTCATCACTAGCTTGTCCACACTACATTAACCTTCTGTGCAAACAAAAGAAGCAGCACTCATCTGCTCTGCAGCTTGAAAGGTCTTCTCCTTGCATGTCCGTTTGTAAAGTGGAGGAGGTGCCAGTCCACACGGCCTTCAGACACAGACTGATTTCTCAGCCCTAGTTGTTCAGGGAGAGCTCCACACATCCTAAACACTATACTGTCGAAAAATACAGTCTCAGGATGCTACTGAATACTACGTTCATTCAAACAGAAGTAAGAAATTCCTACGCAGGATTATTGTGTTACCACCATCTAGGTTTCAAGTCAGCAAAGCCCCATGAATGTGCTTTAAACCCATTGATTGTCATTGATGTGTTGAGGCTCTCCTCACAACTCTGACAGCTTTGAACCTCTGTAAGATTCAAATTCACTTCAAAGAGCAGTGAATAAGATGCTTCCATGGGCTTCATTTTCCTGTCTCTTTTGGCTTTTGTGTTTCATGGCTGGTGCAAGGACTGCTGCAGCACACATTTGCCAGCTCAGAGGTGGCAAATGTCTCCTGGCTGAATCCTGTAATGGTTGCTTACAGATTTATGGTTGAATTTCTGGTTTTCGGTTCTGTGAAGTGCCTGGGCTGGGGTGAAATGAATTGTGACTGAAAGAATGGCATTTTCAAAGTTGTTATGACAATCTGCTTCCTTCATTGAGATGCAGAAGACCCAGATATTCCATTTTTTTTCCAAGGCCACTTGCGTAATTCTTAGAAAATATATTGGCTCTGTGGCAGATGACTCAATTGTCCTGGAATAAAACACTGCTCTGACAAATCGACTTGTGCTTCTGAGTGCCACCAAGTAAGTACCACTCATCCTTATACACTTCCTGCCACATCCCAAAGTGAAATTATTCGTTATAGTTGATAAAACCACTTCTATGTGGCTTAATTACCTTTCTCCGTGTTTACGTTCCCTTTACAGAAAGACTTTTAGCTCAAAGCTATATTGTACCTATTCCAGAGCACCTGCCCCTGGCAGCTCAGATTAACTGACAGATCCAAAGTTTCCAGCTGTCTGAAATGGTTGTGCGTGGTGCTGCGTGCACACACATGCAGGCAGTGCAGGCACACACAACATGCAGGCAGCACAGGCACACGCACATGTGCAGGCAGCAAACACATCCTTAAAATCTGATGAGGCCTGGCTCTCGTCCTTCCTCAGGCCCTCATTTGAATTCTGCTTCTCAGCCCACTCTGTGCTGCAAGGACAGAGTCCTGCAGTCCACTGTTAGACAGCAGAAACCCAGCAAGTTTTGCTCTTCAATAAAACCAGTCAAGATTTCAGCCACATTTCTCAGGGTTTTTTTTCCCCAGACTCATGGTGCTGCAGCAAAAAAGATGGAGCAACTTCCTGGACTCAGCTCTCACCCAGCTCCCAGTGTATCGGTCGCAACTTTTAAAAAGACAAAATAGAGAGAACCTGGGCAGAGAATGGTGACGCTGCCTGCGTTACCCCTTGGCCTTGTGGGGAGCTCGGATGACATGCTCTGCGTTCACTACAGCTCAGGTTAGGGTGTGAAATTCTCCCTGTGTGGAAGACCGAGCAATTAACTGTTGACCAAAGACTAACATTTTTGATCCTCTGCAGTAAACTGTAAATTGCTGTTGCTCTGTGTTTCAACTATCAGCTGCCACTTCAGGGTAACAAATCTTCACCCAGAATTGTTCAGGTTTTTTGTCGTCAATCACTGTGTTACCTGAACAAAGATGTTCCCTAGATGAGTGCCCACAGCCAACCAGCAGGTGCTGTGCTATCTGCATTTCAACACTGCAGCCACTGGTCCCTCCCTACCAACCCGTGGTCCTTTCCAAACCAAATGTACTTATTTCACAGAGCATTTTACAGGAGCATTGAGGCTGAAGAGTTTTAATCTGTGAGACAGATGAAGAGCATGAAAGTCTACATGAACTATGAAAGGCCAAAACAAACAGAGGGATCAGACAGCAGAGGCTCAGCCGAGTCTGGGTTTTCACACAATGCCACCTCACATTTCTCACGTCACTACTATAGAAACAGTGATTTTGTTCCATCAACTTCCCAAAGATCAGTTTCCATCCTTCTGCTCTTGCCCACACAGGAGCTTAAAAAGCACTTCTGTGGGATTAAATTAATTGTGTTTATCTGCAATCCTCTCATTATTAACTTTGTAAGTTTTCTAAAAGGTGAAACAAGTTCACTAGGCTGGACAAACCACTTCTTCAATCACGATAAGAAACACTAATTAAATCCCTCGCTGCAAATAAGCAGTATTTCATTGTCTGTGCAAACGGTGCTGTTAGGAGGCTACACGAGCAGTAGGCAAGATAGATGCTTCTAGTTCTTCCCTGCTATTTATACTCAGGCAGCCTGGGATCTTTCTTCACCATCTCCAAGATGAAATGATGTTTCCGTTACTGTGAGTCAAGGTCGCATTACTCACCTGGAACCTACAGGGACTTCCTAATGCTGCTTAATGTGCCTGTGGCATGACTTTGGACTTATTCTGTACCTTTTTGGGGATGAGGCTTAGAACCTTGGCTGAGATAGATGCCCTATGTTCTACAAACTGAACAAGCACACACAAATCTACAACAAAGGTAAGAATAGCGAAGACGAGAAGTCAGTCACTGGATGTGGCTGGAAGAGCAGGAGAATGTGCGGAGGTTTCCATTCCCCTATGCTGAAGTCACACATCAACTTGAGACATAGAGCAGACGAACAAATGACAACCTGTGCCCCACATAGCTCCAGTGACATCTCTCATCAGGAACTGCTGTAAAAGGCCAAACATACAGGAGTGGTGTTTTAAAACCTAGATAAGCAGAACTTAATTAAATTAATTGAATTTTCATTCATTCCACCAGCATCTTCATTACAGAAATGAATCCTGTTCCAGCCTAAATGGGTTTCCTTTCAATATGAATGGAAGCTAATAGCCATAAGCATATTCCCTTTTGATTTGTCCTTGCTTCCCAGTTAAACATCATTTTTCATTCAGAATTTCTGTAACAGTTTGCATGGAGAACAGCCTAGACAGTGCTTAGAGTTTGTCAGGCACACCAGACTTATCACATCTTCCTCTTCAATTCCACAGCATTATATTTACTCACATAGCTTGCAGCACCTGCAAGGAAGGGGCAACATGATTGATTTCATATTGTCTTTGGTTAAAGCTGATATTCTGAGCCTCTGCAAAGTATTAATGAGGTTCTAGTTTCACTTGAAAAGTTAAAGTCTCGTCCTCTGGAATTCCTTTGAAATTCTGTATCCTGATTGCTAGCAGACCCAAAGGCAATGGTTCAAAGCTCTCTGACACCAAATAATGTCTCTCTAACATGAGAAGTTCCTGAAATAACTTTCAATGCAGTAACTGCCATCACTATGTCTGGTTTAAAATTATCGGGCATTTGATTGTTCATGCATCAGAAGTTACTACAATTGGAAGGAGATCAGATATGAATCATTCATTCAGATATTTGAGACATTAAATGCAGAAAAACAGTAGCAAGAAAAGTATTGTTTAAAGTTCTATGTTGCTTAGTTTTCATTCAAGATGTAGAAGAAGTCTCCAGACTAGAAGATTGTTTTTTTCTAGACTTCATAGAATAGAATCATAGAATCATTCAGGTTGAAAAAGACCCTTGGGACGATCAAGTCCAACCATAAACTCTACTCTACATGGTCACCCCTAAATCACATTGCCCAACACCACATTTAAGCAACTTTTAAACACATCCAGGGATGGGGACTCAACTACTGCCCTGGGCAGCCCAGTCCGGTCAGTGCCTGCCCACTCTGTCTATGAAGAATTTCTTCCTAATGTCCAGTCTAACCCTCCCCAGTTGGAGCTTGAAGCCCTTCCCTCTGGTTCTGTTGCTAATGACCTCTGAGAAGAGACCAGCACTAACATCTCTACACCCTCCTTTCAGATACTTGTAGAAAGCAACGAGGTCTCCTCTTAGTCTCCTCTTCCTCAAACGAAACAGCCCCAAGTCTCTCCATCTCTCCTCATAAGATTTATTCAGAAGAGGTGAATGTGTTTGATCAATTATACTGGCTTTGCTGAATGTCAGGTGAAGGTTATTTGCAAAAGGTGAAGGACTATCTTCATCTTAGTGACTCTCTTCATGTTCGGCAGTGCTCGGAGTACCTTCTTTATATTCACGAGTTAATTATCTCAAAAGATGAAGTAGGCAGAGTGGGCAAGATTGTACCTGATCACAGGCTCCACAAGTGCTGGCAATCTGGGTTCATGCTTCTTCAGATGAGTGCGCAACGACTTGAATTAGATGCAACTATAAATGGACAGACTTCATCCAGCCGTATTTATTTACAATCTTTAGATACAAATAAAAAATATATTCAGAGGCCATGTAATGAAAAGGGTTAACTTGATGGTTAGGTCAGAGCAGGTAACTAAGTTCAATACCCAGCCTAGATTTGGAGTCAAAATAACCAATATTGAATCTATTAAAAACCAGTGTGTTCTGCCCTTCTCATACTTCTAAATGGTACCTCCAGAGAAGGCTACAGATGGACAGACAAGACAATGGAGAAAAACCGGTGCAAGAAAAGAACTGAGAATAGAGATGTAACGACAGAGATGTAACGCTGCCATCCACATAAGCATCTTCTTTTCATTTAATTATACCCCTTAATTGTGATCTCTTCCCTGTGTGGATATTAAAAGTTATCTAAAGAGACTGCAAATATATGGTAACAGAGAGCGAAAATAGAGTCTAGACATCTGTGGAGAGTAATGATAGAGCTTGTAAGTGAGGAAGCTGGAACACATGGAGTGAAAAATATCCACCCACTAGACAGTCAGGATGCAGCGGCCCATTAAAATCTCAGCAATGCAGAGGAAACAAGAAGTAGTGGTTTGCTTCCACTATTTTATCCTGACAGTTTGCAGCATCATGGACTATTATGAAGTCTTCATTACAGAATGAGTCATTGCCATTGAAAATCTTGGCCTGGCTTCCCTTCTCATGGCTCCACCATTCAGTATTTCCTTTAAGATATACTATAAAAATACCTATAAAGAGAATTCCAAGCTCCCTGAACTTGGTTTTAAGTTGTTAGGCGTAATGTTTTACCAGTAAAACTGAGCTACAAACAAAAGTGTCCTAGAAAAGTCAATATTAGAAGGAGCAGAAGAAATTGTGATGAAATTAATTACATTAAAAACTCTTTACAACAAAATACAACAAGAAATACAAATGCAGCAGTGGCCATTGCTAACAGACTTGTAAGAAAATTGGGGATTATTAGAAAAAATACAGAACCAAGTCATCTTATTATTCCCAGAGTAGAAAGAGGAAAAAAAGAGAACTAAGAGTGCTGCGTGCTGCAGAATTAATTACCCACTTCTACCACCTTGTGGAGGCACCACATTAACTGGCACCACAAGTCTAAGCAAGAAAGAAGAGCCGTCAAGTGACTGTGCAATAGGCTGGCACCTGACTAAGATGTTTCATGAGCTGATATAACCTTCCTGTGAGCACAGGACTCCTCAGAGTGTCATTCTGAAGGATGAAAATGGACAGATGTGGAATCCTTACACTGATCAAGTGCAGTGGATCACTCAGTGTGTGTTTGATTCCACTGATAAAACCTAGGAATTTGGTTTTCCAGTACTTTCCCTGTCAGTTTTGCTCTTGCTAAAACACCCCATGAAAGAACAGACCTGGTACACTGAAACCCAACCAGTAAGTTGTACATTAAAAGAAAAAGAAATGAATTATTTAGGCCAATGGCATACTTGGCTAGATGGGATGGGGGGGTGATTAGCAGATCAAGAGAAGTTCTCCTTCCCCTCTACTCTGCCCTGCTGAGACCACATCTACCTTAGGCTATTATGAAATGCCATGGCTATGGAGTACACTGACAGTTTGCACTTCAGGTAACGCTTTGCTATTTTACCTACACTCCTGTGCGAGTGGAGCATCTCCCTGATGAGGAAACGCTAAGGAAGCTGGGTCTCTTGAGCTTGGAAAAAAGGAGACTGAGGGGTGACCCCATGAATGTTGATCAACATGGAAAGAGGTGGGTGTCAGGAGAATGAAGTCAGGCTCTGCTCAGTGTCATCCAATAATAGGACAATGGGCAGCGGGTGTGAGTTGGAACAGAGGAGGTTCCACATCAGTCTTAGAAGGAATTTCTTCCCAGTGAAGGTGACAAAGCTCTGGAAGGGGTTGCCCAGGGGACATGTGGATTCTCCTACTCTGAAGACGTTTAAAGCCTGCCTGTCCATGTTCCTGTGTTCCTGTTTGATCTACGGGATCCTGCTGTGGCAGGGGTATTGGACCGGATGATTTTTGAGGTCCCTTCTAATCCCTAATGTTCTGGGATTCTGTCAAAGATTTACTTTAGAAAAAAAAGATTATAAGCTCGGCTGCACCCCTATAGCACTAAGGTAATGACAGGCGAAGATAAACAGGGGACCCCTTCCACTGTTTGATAGGTTTTCCAGCAGCACCTTCAGTCTTTACACTGCAAATTGTAGGCTGGCTCTCCTAGCTACTGTCTGACACAACTTTCTCACCCTTCAGTCTGTGCCAAGTCTTGATGCTAGAAATAAATGAAGCTCAACTCACATTTGTGGTATCTTTCAGTCTTTCCCTTTTTGGTCAGTTGGTCTGGCCTTGTCTCTCAGGCATTTGACTCAGGGTCTCTTGCTTGAGCTGGAACTGCACAGCACACCTCCTGCCTGGCACAAAAACTCACATGGGGTTATACCCTTGAGGTTTTTTCTTTAGTCTTTACTCTTCCCTGAACTTAGAATCATAGAATCACGAAATCACAGAATCATTCAGGTTGGAAAAGGCCCTTGGGATCATCGAGTCCAATCATTAACCCTACTCGAAAAGTTCACCCCTAAACCAGATCCCCCAACTCTGTATCTAAGTGTCTTGGCTGCAATTCCATGCCAAGAAAGCTCTTAAAAATCATGTGTTTTAATTTTACGTCTGATTTCAGTTTCTGGGCTCCAGAGGTCACTTGAATGAAGGTCTGTATTTGAGGTCATTCTGGTAGAAACCCTGGCAGGAGCATCAGACTCTGTGCTCGGGGACACTGCAAGGCCTCTCATGCTGAAAGACATCCTTGGTACTCTGGGGTGGGGAAACTGTGTGAGTACCTCTGCACCTGAGGAAACAGAGGAAAACAAAGATGTTAAAGAAGAAAACAAAGGGGAAGCTTTGATCTCTTAACAGGAAGCATCTGCTTGATAGAAATGTTTAGAATACCATAGACTATTCATTGTGTTTTGATGAAAGTCCATAGTGACACAAATGGAGATGGATCTGCATCTCTCTATGTCAGAAGCCAATTTATTTCCCTAAAACTGATCCTCTCCATTGCTTAATGAGATGCTCTGATTGCGGGTAACAGCTGCCAAGCTGGGCTCATTTTAAGATGCTCTAATGTGCATCTCAGTGAAAGTTTACCAAGAGCTTTTCATCATGGAAATTATTGCAGAGACAGCTGATAAAGGTTTAAATAATATTTTACAACAAGATCACTCGGATCACCTCAGGAAATTTCTGGATGCTGATGCTGTTTACAAATTAAAGACATTTTTATAAATGTCTCAGCATACTGATCCTGCTATAACCACAGAGAGTTCAATTCAGTGTTTTCCTTAGCAATAAAAACTTTGAAAATGGAATTTTTTAAAAATAATCAGAGCAGGGCAACTTTATTCTGCATTTCAATGAAACCATTACTGTGACATAATTGCCACTGCTGGAATTTGGAGGATATCTATTGCTCTAGATATGCCTTTCAATCAAATTCTGTTTATCCTACAGCTATGATTGACCAGTCAAAATAAGATGAGTTTCATTTTCTGCCTTGAGTACAGCTGTGGCAGCTATCGAGCAAAAAAGCTGCAATATTTCTGGAGCACTATGTGCAGCAGAGCTGAGATCAGCATCAGCTTTTCTAGACAATGCTGCATGGTGACTCTGCTTGTAAAAAGTTTTGACAACTGAAACATCTGATCTTAAATGATGTGTTTGCTGTATCAATTCGTTTGTGCCTTAGAAACAGCCTACACCCAGCTTCTACTAGTTAACTGAAGGTTTAAGCTGCTGGTCCTAGAAAGTCCAAGGTCCTAGAAAGGTCCATCAGCAGTGAGAGGGCTCCTACTCCTGTTTACTCAGGATTCTTTTCACTCTTTAGCCTTCTGGTCTGAACCATTCCTGTTTCTACTTCTAGAAACACGACTCATGGACTGGTATCACAACTTCACTTTCTCAAGGCAAGTATCTGAGTATTTTTCCCTGTTACGCTACAGCTTCTCAGATTACTTTTACAAGTGAGAGTCAACACAGCTACAAACCAACAGACAATGAGCAGCTACTTCATCGAAACCAGTATGAAAATGAATTTGCTGTAGGAGCGAGGGATTAAAGACTGGAACAGACAGAGACCAAACAATCCTCTGCTCGTGAAGCAGCTGGCCCCAGAACAACAGAGCAGTGGCACAGCACAAGGACCTCTGACCTGTATCTCCATGCAAGAGCTTTGTTTAGGAGGTTTTCAGCTCCGAGCCCTGAAACAGACCTGAAAAAAGGGCTCCACTCACAGCTTATTATTTTATCTTGGTGCTCAGGATTGTGTGGATTGCTTTGTATTTTAACACCGGTCAATGCAAACTGGAGATAAATTAAATGTTACCTACTAAACCAGAAAGGCCAAGCGCTGGCGGGAGCAGTAGGAGACCAGAACCTTTCCAAGGTGCACGATTCAAGTCCTGCTGAAGCTCTGACCATCTGTTCTCACCACCTTCACCCCTGAGTGTTAGAATGTATCTCTCTAATTCCATTGTTCTCCAGGCCATCAGTCATGTGTCTGTCATTGTGTAATGACTGAAGAAACCTCACAAGGCCACAGAAGCCATAAATACCCCATGAATAAGCAAACAGGCATCATAAACTTCCTGAAGCTTTTGTTTGTTGTAGGTGTTATAAACTCCACAGCAGATTAAGCAGACATTGGGAAAATGTTTTAATGCTACTTCTGAAGGTCTTACACGCAGAAAACCCAAGGACAGCAGTAGGGATGCTCACTAGGCAGGTTGAGAATACACATGGCTCTGGTAGTCTTTATTTGAGACTCCTATGGCACCCAAAGTTCAACACCTGCCACCTGTCCTTACTACAAAATAGAGTGACACAGTGACAAGTGACTTTCTTTGATGGATGTCCCTCTTTGCCTGCATCTCACAAGGCAATTTCCTCCAGCTTTCCCATTGCAAGGGATCCTGATTCCTACCTGGAGCACTTAGGAGACTTCCCTTGTCCCTCTGTGGTAGGGAATTAAGGAAAGTTGAGACTATTCCATACACTTCTAAAAGAGTCCTTCTTCTGGGTTGGATTGAAAACTGTTCAAAATATCATTAATAAATACAGAAATTATTAACTCTTTGCAGTCTTGCACAAGCCAGTAGGTAAAAGTAGAGTTTGCATTTAATGTTAGTCCAAATTGATTGGATTTTCTTCTGTTTAACAGGTTTAGACATGTGGCGATAAGCAAAAAGTTATTTACAGAATCGCGGAATCGGTCTGTTTGGAAAAGACCCCTGGGGTCATCAAATCAATCAGCTACCCTACCTTACAAGTTCACCCCTAGTCCAGATCCATCAACACCTCATCCAAACCATCTTTAAATACATCCAGGGATGGTGACTCAACCACCTCCCTGGGAAGCCCATTCCAGCGCCTGACCACGCTCTCTGTGAAAAAATTCTTCACAATATCTAGTTTAAACCTACCCTGTTGTAACTTTGAAGCAAGGGGCCCCAGCAGGGGGCTAGCATTGTCCCTGATGTTGGCATACGCAGGCTGCTTTCTTTGTTTTTCTCCCTGCATCAGTGAAGACTGTCTGCACTTTCACTGGTCTCTTGGAATACAAAGGACGCGTAAGCCACTGATGTTGGTCAAGCAGTTTCCAGAGGGGTCCTCTCGGCTGTCTATTAGGCACCACGTCTGTGTAGCCCATAAAAGCCTCTTGCAATCTGATGGAACACCAGAGCAGCCACTCAAAGTCCTCGCTCCTTCTTGGAAGGCTGATGTCTTCCGGCTCGGCTCCATCAATTTCAATGATCCTATCCCGCCTTTTCTTAGAAGCGCAGGTATGCCAGCTGGCCGACTTATAATGCTATGTTTGGGTTGCGTGGGTAAAAACACCCACTCAGTTATGACAGCAGAGGTTACCAAGTCTTCCCTCTGTTTTCTTTGTCACTGAAAAATAACGGCAAGAGGGGCAGTGACAAAATTACACAGTAGTAAGAACAAGGCTTGCTGCGGTGTGCAGCGAGCACAACTGCCATCCCGAATATTTGCACGGTGCGACTCAATGCCCGTTCTTGCTCAGGGATGCAAGACTGGGGGCTATCAACCTCAACGCCCTTCAGCCAGGGCAAGAGAGGTTGCAGATCATCGTTGGTGATGCCAACAATGTTGTATGCCCACTGAATGTCACCTAACAGCGTCTGTGCATTACGCAAGGTTGAAATACCAGACTTCAGTGTCACTTTTTGTGGTCGGATCTGGGCATCAGAGATCAACCACCCTAAATACTTCCAAGGAGCAGTCCGCTGCACCTTTTCAGGAGCTACTACCAACCCACAAGAATAGAAATGTGATGTTAGCCAATGTAAATCATCATTGACAAGAGGATGCTCAGTGGCAATCAGGATATCATCCATATAATGATAAATGATGGCTGTCTAAAACCATTTACGAACTGGTTGTAAGGCCCAAGAGACATACATTTGGCACATAGTGGAAGAGTTCTTCATGCCTTGCATATCATGTCGCTGGAGATTCCCGATTGAAGAAGGGAGTGTGAAAGCAAATCTCTGAGTCTTGGGCGTGCAAAGGAATGGTGTAGAAGTAATCCTCCAAGTCGATTATCACAGTTTGCCAACCTTGTGGAATCATAGTCGGAGCAGGAAGTCCTGGTTGCAACGCCCCCATGGAGTGCATTTGCTCATTGACCTTACGGAGATCGTGGAGCAATCACCAGTTTCCAGATTTCTTAGGAATAACAAATACAGGTGTATTCCATGGACTGATAGGTATCCTTAGATGTCCGGCATCAAGCTGCTCCTTCACTAATTGTCCAGCAATTAGCAGCCTTTCTTTCGTCATTGGCCACTGATCAACCCATATAGGTTCATCAGTTTTCCATTGAATTTTCAATATGGGTGGCTGTTCGCCAGTGTTGATCTGTTGTGAGGACAACTCCTAATTGACTTAATACATCTCTTCCAATCAGTCCAGGCAAGGAGCGTGGAAGAGGCAGCACGTATGGTTGCACTACAATTTTCTGGCCATTCTTGAAAATCATGCTGATGGGGTCTTTACTCATTGAAGGTGCCTTCATCCCTCCTACCCCTACGATTTGAGCAGTAGGTGCTTGTAAGGGCCAATGTCATGGCAAGAGGCTTTGATTTATGATAGTGACATCTGCCCCAGTGTCTAGCATAGGCTTGATCTCCATGTTTTCTGTTCCCCAGCACAATGTAATTTTCTTGAGGGGTTGAGTGGTCAGATCTAAAGTAAAAAATGCATCATACCCAGATGAGCCGAAATCACTGTCCCCTCGGATTTTCATAAAGTTCCCACCTTGAGTGACAATTTTTTCAAAGGGCAAAAGCTGAGCTATTGGTGGCTGCAATGCATATGTCATTATTTGTATTTGTACTGTATAATCCGCATCAATTACTCCTGGTAAAACAATAACCCCTTGATGTCCAGCTGATGATCTTCCCAACAGGAAACCTCCAATTCATGAGTTATTACTGTATAAAGGTCCTTTAACATCTGTAGGTATCAAAGTCACTTCCTTGTTTGTTAAGGTGACTTCTGCTGCAGTTGCCACATGGACACTGAGGCTCCCTCGGGTAATGGGCTTATTTCAGAGAAAGAAGCCATCTTCCATGATTGCTGATGAGGAGCGGTGATTTGTATCTTCACCTGAGCTCCGGTCACGCTGCGCTGGACATTTACAGACCAACGACGGGCCGCAGTAGCATGGGTATCTGTATTGCACGCACAGCACCAAACAGTCTTTGAGCAAGTTTGGCGTATGTGTCCCTGCATCAAAAACACAATCCCCCTGGTAAATTCTTATTATCTCCCGGTGATGCACCTGAGGATGGTCTTTTTCCTCCTGACAATGCTGTTGCAATGATGTGTCCCTGGTCTTTAATAGCAGTTTGCATAGCTGCCATGAAAGCAGCGGTCTGGTTATTTTGCTCAGCCCGAGTGGCACAGATCTACTGGTCTTCCTTGAGGCAAATATGCCAGGATTGTTCATGTTCAAGATTGTTCATGATTTGCACCCTTAAAGGCAAGAGTCCTAAACAAATGCTCTTGAACTTCGGAAGTTAGACTGAGATCGTCCTTTAAAGCCGCTGAGAGTTGATCTACAAACTGAACATAAGGCTCAGTGGCCCTTTGACGAACCATAGTGTAGAGGGGAGGTTTTTTCTTACCAGGTACAGAGACTAATGTCCGATGAGCTAGGGTCTGCGCCAGCTGATGCATCCGTATTGGGTATTGCAGCTGCACTTGTGTTGTAGCATAAGGCCCGCTGCCAGTTAGCATATCAGCCTAGATGCCATACAGCGGATCACCTACTATCTGATGTTTGTTAGCTTCTTCAGTCATCAGTTGTTTCCATTCCCGCTCAAATAAGAGGAACTGCAAGGTTGTCAACAGCAGAGAGGCAATGCTGATACAGTCAGTGGGACATAGGGGGTCGGCCGTAAAGATAAACTGAATGATCTGGCCAGCTGCCTCTGATCAAATGCCATGGGTTGTAACAGCTTGATTGGCTTGCTGCAATACTTTCCAATCATGCGGCTGCCAGCTTGCCTGTTCATTTGCAATTTGCACAGGGCACACAAGGTGGCATGCAGCTTGCCAATCCCCTCCAATGACAGCATCACAGATGACACAGATGACTGGAGAGGGTTCCGTGAGGGCTGGCTTGGATTCTGAAGCATGGGAAAAGAAGGCATGGGAGTTGGCTCAGAGGGTGCTGTTGGTTTAGTTGGCGAGAGGGGTGACTGTGGCGAAAAGGGCTTAGCAGGCTGTTTGATGCGAGTAGAAAGCTGAGTTTTGTTAAAATGCTTTCTATCTTCTTGTCCTGCTTGGATGATGATTGCTGCAGCGGGGAATCACCTGCACCGGGCCCCACCTCATCCTCTGATGATGACTCAGGGAGCAGTGGGTCAAGGGGTGGAGGCACTGGAGTAGAAGGCCAGAACTCAGCTGTCTTTCCCACTCACCGGGCTGTCCTCTCAAGTTTGGGGCGTGTTTCACTTGTAGCTCCACCCACAGTCATGTTAGGCTCTCTCTCCGCCTCCCGCTCTGGGCGCACATCTACTTCTGCTTTGTTGTCTGTCGCGGCTGGCTGCGGCACGGTAACTTCCGCCCTCTGCGCGGTCTGCTGCAGCAGCTCCGCCAAGTCAGAACACATCAGCGCAGATGTTCCCTTAATGGGCCGGGTCCGCCCTACCCCGAAAAAGGTGGCTAGTCACAAGGGTTTGGAGATCTTGCTGGATTCAGCTGCTGCGTCATTCTCTCCCAGTGCTTCCACTCTGTTTTAACAGTCTCTAACGTGTAAATTGCCGTTCTCCAAATCAATCCCAACTCCTTCACCACTTTGCCCTCCTTTTCACCCTCTAGGGTAGCCTCCCAGAGCAAATCTCTCACATCTTTCCACTCACTAACACTAAACAGAAGGGCAGCTTCGGGCAGCTTCCCTTTTTTCCTTGCCCATTTCACAAGGGCTTCTATATCAGCTTCCTGAATCTTCTCGCCTCTCTTAGAGAGAATACTTGTCAACAAACAAATTCCATCGAGGACTTACCTTCAGCAATGGCTTGATTGGCTGCTCAAGCTCCAGACTCTGGTCTTGCTTTTGCCTACCAGGCCACTCCTGCCTTCTAGCCCCCCGGCTCCCAAATCAGATGCTGGTCTGATGCTCGGAGACACTCCGCATTTAAGCGCTCTGCATTGAAGTGCTCTGCGTTTAAGCAATCTTCCGCATTTAAGAGTTGGGGGTCCCTGTTCAAGCGCCAAATGAAGCAAGGGGCCCCAGCGGGGGGCTAACCAAGTCAACAACATGCTCACCAATATGGTTAAATGCCAAGCTACTTTATTTCTGTAACTGCCTTGCTTATATGCAGTTATGTCCTGTTCATGCGGCACTGAGTATAAGCTCATTGGATACGTGGCCTTCATCACGTGCAGCCGTCCTCTAGTCGATTGGCTATTATTGACAAGCTGCCTGATCGGATCCGCCCCCCGATACATCCCCCTTTACACTGTTTCCCACATCCTGGTTAACATTCTTCTGTAATTGCAGTATCACTGCTCTTCCCTGCTTATCACCGTTAAGGTCGTTCCCAGGATAGCTATTTTTGGCTCAGCGCAGGGTTGTCCAAACCTCCCAGTGCTATGCTGTGGCCTAAGTCTAGTTTAAACCTCCCCTGTTGTAACTTGAACCAATTCCCTCTTGCTCTATCACTAACTGCTTGTGAGAAGAGACCAGCACCAACCTCTCCACAACATCCTTTCAGATAGTTGTAGAGAGTCATAAGGTCTCCTCTCAGCCTCCTCTTCTTCAAACTAAAGAGCCCCAGCTTTATCAGTCCTTCCTCATAAGATTTATTCTCCAGGCCCTTCACCAACTTAGTTGCCCTCCTTTGAACCTGCTGCAGCACCTCCACACCTCTCTTGTATTGAGGTGCCCAAAACTAGACACAATACTCAAGACAGTGACAAATACAGGGGGACGACAACTTCAACCAGTGTTTTATCAAGCAGATTGTGTGCTTGCTCAAGCCATGAGCAGCCAGCTTATCAAGGAGAATTCTATGGGGAACAGTGTCAAAGGCTTTTCGAAAGTCCAGGTAAACAATATCCACAGCCTTTAATAAAAGACCTGCCTTTAATAAACCCACGTTGACTGGGCCTAGTCCCCTGGTTGTCCTGTATGTGAAGTGCAATGACACTTGAGGTGATGGGTTCCATGACCTTCCCTGGTACCAAGGTCAGACTGACAGGTCTATAGAGTCCTGGATCCTCTTTTCTGCCCTTCTTGTGGATGGCTGTTACATTTGCCACCTCCCAGTCCATTGGGACCTCTCCAACTAGTCAGGATTTTGAGTAAATAATTGAAAATTCTTTGACGAACACATCTGCCAACTCTTTCAGCACCTTTGGGTGCAGCCCATCTGGCTCCATAGACTTGTTTATGTCTAAGTGGTGTAGCAGGTCACTGACCACTTCCTTTTCAATTGTGATGGCCTCATTGCACTTCCCCTCTCTGTCTCCCAGCTCATGAGGCCAGTTGTCCAGGGATCACCACAGCTAAAGACAGAGGCAAGTAAGCATTGAGCACCTCAGCCTTTTCCACATTGTCTGTTACTATAGAAACTTTTTTTATTATCCTTAACAGCTGTAGCCAAGTTGAGCTCCAGTTGTTCTTTGGCCCTCCTGATTTTCTTTCTGCAGAGTTTGACTACATCCTTAAAGTCTTCATGAGAGTCCTGCCCCGTCTTCCAGAAGTCATAGACTCTCTTTTTGTTCTGGAGGTGCAGCCAAAGATCCCTACTTAGCCAAACTGGTCTCCTTCCCTGCCTACTCATCTTTCGTCTCATGGGGAAAGCTTGCTCCTGGGCCCTTCAGACTTCCCTTTTGAAGTATGTCCAGCCTTCCTGGACTTCTATGTCTTTTAGGGAAGCCTCCCATAGGACTTTGTCAATCAGTCTCCTGAACAGGCCAAATTTCGCCCTCCGGAAGTCTAAGGTAACGGTTTCACTAGTCCCTCTCTTTGTGTTTCCAAGGATTGAAAACTCAATCAGCTCATGATCATTGTGCCCAAGATGACCTCCAACCTTCACTTCTCCCACAAGGTCTTCCCTGTTCACAAGAAGGTCCAAGAGGGCATTTTCCCTGGATGCTCCCTCACCAGTTGTGTCAGGAAGTTATCTTCCACACAATCCAGGAACCTTTGGGACCATTCTCTCTCTGCTGTGTTATACTTCCAGGAGACATCAGGAAAGTTAAACTCCCCCACAAGCACAAGAGACACTGACTGTGAAACTTCTCCCAACTGCTTATAGAAAATGTCATCTGTTTCCTTATCCTGCTTGGGTGGTCTATAAGAGACTCCCACTACAGTATCTCTCTTGCAGTCTTTACACCTAATCCTTACCCACAATGACTCAACTGTATCCTCACCTGCATTCATTTGTACTGTTTCATATGTCTCTCTCTAACATAGAGGGCTACTCCACCATCTCTTCTTCATTGCCTATCCCTTCTGAAGAGTTGATAGCCATCAATTGCAACACCCCAGTTGTGAGAGTGATTCCACCACAGTCATTCTGTGATGACTATTATATCATAGTTTTCCTGCTGCGCAATGGCCTCTAGCTCCTGCTGTTTATTGTCCATGCTGCGTGTGTTGGTGTATAAACATTCCAGAGAAGGAGTCAAGTACACAGCTTTCAATATTGTGGCATGATAGCCCTTCTGGTTATCTGTCATGCCACACTGCCCCACAGGTGTTAGGTTTTCACTAGCAAAGCCAATTGTCCCCCCTTCCTACTTCATATCTAGTTTAAAGCACTGTCAATGAGCCTGGGACAGGTGCATCCTACCTCCTGCCTGCAGGCCAGGTGTCTCATATAGCATCCCATGGATGAAGAACCCAAAACCCTGTCTGTAACACCAATCCTGGAGCCAGGAGTTCATTGATGGCTCTTTCTGTTCATCTCCTCATTCCTGATTGCCGCTGATCGGATAGAGGAGAAAATAACTTGTGCTCCTGATCCCTTAAGTAACTTCCCCATGTCTCTAAAATATCTTTTAATGGATTTTAGGCTGGTAACCTCATCGTTTCCCACCTTAAAAAATTAATGGGGGATAATAATCAGAGTGGTTTACTAAGGTGGGAAGTTTGTCTGCTACACCCTTAACCTGTGCCCCAGGGAGGCAGCAAACCTTCCTGTGAAGNTGTCTCATATAGCATCCCATGGATGAAGAACCCAAAACCCTGTCTGTAACACCAATCCTGGAGCCAGGAGTTCGTTGATGGCTCTTTCTGTTCATCTCCTCATTCCTGATTGCCGCTGATCGGATAGAGGAGAAAATAACTTGTGCTCCTGATCCCTTAAGTAACTTCCCCATGTCTCTAAAATATCTTTTAATGGATTTTAGGCTTCTCCTGGTAACCTCATCGCTTCCCACCTTAAAAAATTAACGGGGGATAATAATCAGAGTGGTTTACTAAGGCTGGAAGTTTGTCTGCTACACCCTTAACCTGTGCCCCAGGGAGGCAGCAAACCTTCCTGTGAAGTGGATCACAACAGCTTNTTCATCTCCTCATTCCTGATTGCCGCTGATCGGATAGAGGAGAAAATAACTTGTGCTCCTGATCCCTTAAGTAACTTCCCCATGTCTCTAAAATATCTTTTAATGGATTTTAGGCTGGTAACCTCATCGTTTCCCACCTTAAAAAATTAATGGGGGATAATAATCAGAGTGGTTTACTAAGGTGGGAAGTTTGTCTGCTACACCCTTAACCTGTGCCCCAGGGAGGCAGCAAACCTTCCTGTGAAGTGGATCACAACAGCTTATTGGGCCCTCTGCTCCTCTCAGGAGAGAGTCACCCCTCACAATTACCTGCCTACTTTTTCCTTTTAGAGCCAGTAGTGATGGCAAGTCTTGAGCAACTCAGTCTTTCTGGCACTTCTGGCCTGGTTGAATCATTCTTCTTTCCAGTAGTCAGCTCCTCCTGCAAAATCCCATACCTGGTTTGCAAGATCAAATGGGATGGTAGAGCAGGCTGGGAACGGATCTGCCTGATGTGAAATGGCTTTAGGAGAATGTTTGGAATTTTGTTCATATTATTTAGGACTATGCAGTGCCTACCCTACCTGTTTCTCATCATGTTACACATCTAGTCCTATTCCTTTTCTCATGTGTATTCCAGCACAGTACAAAGTGGTAGTCTTTTGTAGATCACAGTCTCCAGAAGAATCCCATGGAAAAACTGGGATGCCTGCAGAAATCAAGAAAGCAAACACATTCTGCCTGTGGATTCCGAGTCAGTCTTAATCAGTGACTGCACTGAACTGAAAGAACTACCTAGTGATTTACAATTCATATTGTGCAATGTACCCCGCAGACTCTCTGCTGAAGTCAAACAATTACACAGCTCAGCTAATTCTTTCATTAGAACGGGGGAGGCTTCTTGATGACCCAATGTACCCTGACAACCCATCGGAGGGCTGAAGCCCAAGAAATATTTTGCTTGAAGAGTCAATCCTCATCTGAAGCTGTGCACAGCTCGACGTTATTAATGACTAGCAACAAAACCCTGCAGAGTGCGGATGAGAGTGGAAAATGAAATTCATTTAGGCTTTGAATGCCAGGTTGCTTTCCTGGCTCTATGGACATTCACAGAGATACCTGACAGGCTTCTTGTATGTCTCCAGCATGGTCAGGATCTCGGTGAATTCAGCATCCGCTATCCATTACAGGCTGTCTGTGCAATGACACATACTCGAACTGTACATCACAGGTAGAGGTGAGTACAACTCGTGACCCAGCCACTGGCAATGTGATTAAGATGGATCATACAACATGGTCCTGACATCATAAATATCCCTGCTTGTTGCTCCTTCCATGTCAGTTGGATCTCCTGTGTCAATGCAGGAAAGTGAAAGGGATTAAACAAGGCAGGAACGTGAGCCTTAACCCCACCAGATCTTACAGTCCAGAGAAGCCAACAGGGGTAAGATGTGATGGCGGTTGCAGAGGATCACTCTGGAGCAATGCAGGTTTGTGCCATGGCCAAGGGATGCAGACAAAGCAGAAGCCGGGCATTTACAGAGTGAACAAAGTGCACTGTCCTGAGAAGCCACTCTTACTGACAGAGTTTTCCTCACAGCACTGATTCTTTCAGCAGCAAAGCCCCTCCTAAGAGCACCTGCACTAGCTCCTGGGCACACAACAAAATTCACTGTCGCAGTGAAAAGAAATACATGCAGACCACCAAGTGTCAGGTTCTGACGTACAATGTGTCCTTGGGAAAATGTCTCTTTGGGAAAATCAACATTCAATAGATTTAACTGATATAACCTGTCTTCTCTTGGGGTTCTCTGTGGTTCCATCTGCTGCAGATTGTTTTGTGTTAGCACTGTTATCTCAAGGACTGAAGAACAGCTTCTGCAAGAGGGTTTTTGACACTGCTGAACCAAGCTTGTCAATGTTCAGGGACTAAAGTCAAGTATTTCTGTAAAAGTCTCTGCTATTTTATCATTTTTGAATGGAACAGCTCACCAAGCAGAGCTGCCCTTTGAGCCTCTGCAGGCTTTCTCGCTTGAGCGAAGTGGGTGTGTGATCTTGGGCTGAGCGGAACATGACGTGATTCAGCTCTGTTGGCACAAACTGTTCAATACAGAACTCGAGTCTCGTTTGCCCTGTCACAAAAACTCACAGGGATGTTTACCCCTTCGTATTTGCTTCTTGAAACCCCCCGTGCAGACGTTATCATCTTCACTGGCAACAAGTGTCTCACTACAAACTAGAAGGAAGACAAAGCTAACAGACACTGTTTAAACTCTGTGGTTTTACACATTTCCACTTCCCAGCAAGATGTTTTGGAAACATTTTGTGCAAATAAGATGGAAATGAGCAATAAAAGTCATCTTGTTCTTATGAAGAAACATCTCCTGTAACACATGCGTCTCCTCTATTGTGAAAACATTTTCTTTCTGAGAACAGTTCACATTTGCCATCTTCTGAGGGATTACAGATTACCCACAGCCAGCTGAACATCAGCCTCACCTTCACCGGGATTATTTATGGCACCAAAAACCCAGAGAAACTCCTTTGCAAATTTACTGTGACAACAGCTTTCCACTGCTCTGCTGTGAGTTTTAAACCATTCAAGCCTCTCTTGTAATCCCATTTCCAAAGCATTGCCAAGATTCTGCTGCCCCCAGAGCAGGAGGAGTGTCGAATGATAATAAATTGTGGGCCTTGCACATGGAGACATGAAGCACATCTATCCCTAAAGGGTATGTGAAACAGAGTCAGGATGGCTAACCTTCAAGATCCCATTATTGACTGATTTACTTTCCCATTATCCTGGATGAAATTAAATGCCACCCTTTATTTATTTGACTGTCTCTTCATTTAAGGCAGGCAGCTGCAGTTTTCACCAGCAACCTGAAGGGGTTTGACCAGAAACACAAGTGCAACCTGAAATGGATTTCCTACCTGGACACAATAAAATGCTTGGGGCTTACAGGGAAGGATTAGAAAGGGAAAAGTTGGTGAGCTGCTGCAATGTGATTCTTCTCCTGTACCCTCACGAATACTCAGGATGCTGATGGACAAAGTGATGGAATCATAACGACAAGAGATGATGGAATTGTCACAGTAGAAAGAATTGCTGGAGATTGAGATTCTTCTGCTGCTCCTTCCAGGCCCAAAAGGGCAATGCAGAATGCAGACTGCAGGTTGTAACGATGCATTACTGCATAAACAACACTGTGGGTTGAGCAGTGAGCGATCATTCTAGCTTGCTTATGGAATCACAGAACATTAGGGATTGGAAGGGACCTCGAAAGATCATCCAGTCCAACCCCTCTGCCACAGCAGGATCCCCTAGATCCAGTCCCACAGGATCATGGCCAGGTGAGTTTTAAATGTCTACAGAGGAGACTCCACAACCCCTCTGGGCAGCCCTTTCCAGGGCTCTCACCCTCACTGGGAAGAAGTTCCTTTTCAGATTGATGAGGAACCTCTTCTGTTCCAGCTTACACCTGCTGCCCCTTGTCCTATCACTGAGCAGAGCCTGGCCATGTAGTTCAGCTTTAGGAACAACAGCTCAAAGGACTTGCTGGGTGAACAGAGCTGTTCTAAAGCACAAGCACCGATTTTCTTTTCTACAACCTCTCCCTTCACCTGGCAGACACCAGTTGCAAATTCAGGCTTTGAAAAATTAAACAAATTGTTGACAGTTTCTTTTCCAAGTTAAACTTATGAATTTAAATAAACGAATAAATTTTAAACACAACCTTTGGAAGCACAATGCTCTTCAGACCAGGTGGCAGTCCAGCAATGCCGAGAGAGAATATTTTTTATCAAACTTGCTGACAGACTTAAAGAAATGGAGAAATGTTTAGTCCCAGGAAGCACTGATCAGGTCTGAAAGAAGTTGCCACCATCACAGCTAAACACTCTTTGCAAGAAGCAGATCATCATTACAGAATCATAGAATCATTTAGGTTGAAAAAGACACTTGGGATCATTGAGTCCAACCATCAACTCTGCTCTACAAGTTCATCCCTAAATCAGATCCCCCAACACTACATCTAAGCTACTTTTCATCACATCCAGGGATGGAGACTCAACCACCACCCTGGGCATCCCTATTCCAGTGCCTAATCACTCTTTCTGGGAAGAATTTCTTTCTGATATCTAACCTAAAACTCCCCTGTTGAAGCTTGACGCCCTTCTCATCTGGTTCTGTCACAAATTACTTGTGAGAAGAGACCAGTGCCCACGTCTCTACAGTGTCCTTTGAGATAGCTGTAGAGCGCAATGAGGTTTCCCCAGTTATGTCTGTATTACTGAGACCATCTCAACACCAGCTTCTGAAACAACTCCTCTATGGTCAGTTATGCATCTCTCTTGACAAGCACAGCTAATTGCACAACGGAAGCAGAGCTGGGGTATAAACAGAAGTCAATGGTTCAGATCAGCTGCAATGGGACAAATCTCCCTTATCACAGGTGGCACCTTAGTCCCTGCATGGCTCCCTTGCCACTGTTATTCACAGAATCGCTCTAGCTGGAAAAGACCCTGGGATAATCGAGTCCAACCAGCTACCCTACCTTACAAGTTCACCCCTACTCCAGAACCATCTTCAAACACATCCAGGGATGGCGATTCAACCACTTCCCTGGGAAGCCCATTCCAGTGCCTGACCACTGTCTCTGTGAAAAAATTATTCCCAATATCTCGTTTAAAACTCCCCTGTTGTAACTTGAACCAATTCCCTCTTGTTCCGTCACTAACTGCTTGCGAGAAGAGATCAGCACCAACCTCTCCACAATGCCCTTTCAGATAGTTGTAGAGAGTGATGAGGTCTCCCCAACTCTTTCAGTCCTTCCTCATAAGATTTATTCTCCAGGCCCTTCACCAGTTTAGTTGACCTCCTCTGCACTTGCTCCAGCACCTCCACAACTCTCTTGTGTTGAGGTGCCCAAAACTGGACACAGTACTCAAGCCAGTGCCGAGTACAAGGGGACAATAACCTCCCTACTCCTACCGGCCACACTTTTTCTAATACAACCAGGGTGCTATTGGCCTTCTTGGCCATCTGGGCACACTGCTGGCTCATATTCATCTTCCTGTCTGTTAGAACCCCCAGGTCCCTCTCTGACAGATGGCTCTCCAGCCACACATCCCCAAGCCTGTAGCGTTGCATGGGGTTATTGTGGCCCAAGCGCAGGACTTGGCACTCAGCCTTATTGAAGCTCATGCCATTAAGATTGGCCCATTGCTCCAATCTATCCAAGTCTCTCAGAAGAGCCTTCCTACTCTCTGGCAGCTGAATACTCCCACCTAACTGGGCGTCATCTGCAAACTTACTAACGATACACTCTGTGTCATTATCGAGATCGTCAATAAAGATGTTAAACAGAGATGGTCCCAACATGGAGCCCTGAGTCTGCCAGCTGGATTTAACTCCATTAACCACCTTTCTTTGGGCCTGGCCATTCAACCAGTATTTTATCCAGCAGATTGTGTGTTTGTTGAAGCCGTGAGCAGCCAGCTTATCAAGGAGAATTCTGTGGAGAACAGTGTCAAAGGCTTTTCAGAAGTCCACAGCCTCTGCCTCGTCCAACAGTCGGGTCATCCTGTCATAGGAGATCAGGTTCATCAGGCAGGACCTGCCTTTGATAAACCCATGTTGTCTGGACCCGATGCCTTGGTTGTCCTGTATGTTTTGTGTTTGTGACTGCTGCCCAAGAGAGGACAAGGTGGGGACGGACTGCACTGCAGGCTGCTCTATACACAGGATAACACAGCAGAGGTGCTGCTGTAGCCAAACTGTAGAGCTGTCCCCAAGGGGTTTCTCGCCTGTCTCAGGTTCTGCCTGTAGTTTGAAGGCACTGGGTGGACTGGTGGCTGCTCTAACGGGGCTCCACTGAAGACAGCAATGTTAGATGTGTTTTGCAGCGGGTGCCAGCCCACAGGTGCCAAAGGCAGCCCCAGCTGCCAAAGCAGTGAAGGAAAGGCTCAGCCTGCAAAAAACCTGCAGGTGTTTACTGTCATAGCAAGGTGGTGGGAAAGCTCAGAGGAGTTGAAATGTCAGCACACGTCCTTGCTCCATATTCTCTTTCCCTCTGCTGAATAAGTTCCTAGATTTCTTAAATAACAGGCTTGTGCAGCAGGAGGGAAGGCCAGTGATGCAATTTGAGCTCTGCAGGCATTTGCCATTTAGGGGGAAAGAATACAAATCAGAACATGACAGAAACAGAGGAGAAGTCAGGCTTTCACCAGGACAGGGCAATGCACAGGAGTAACAATAACAGCCGCAGACAGAACTGTCACCCACACAAACACGAGCACAGACAGAGCAGAGAGGACTGGCAGATAGAGGGGAACAAGAATGGCTTTGAGGCACAAACTGATAAATAGGAAAACTGTCAGATTCTTGCTGCTGTCCTCTGCTTCAGACAAGAAGGGGTCTGTGCGAAGGGCTGTGCCGCGTGTGGGTGACTGTTCACTTTCACTCAAACCGGTACTGAGGACGTCCTGCACAGCCAGGTCTGAGCAGCCCTGAACAGCCACAATTTACCTCCTCAAAAACTCTAAACAGAGTTATTGGGTCTTTCCGTGCATCAGGGAAAGGATAAACCAAGGCTGTGACAGCTGCGTCTTGGGTCTTGGCGATTTTACCCCAAACACATTGCCATCATCTCACCTTGGCCAGCAGGTTCCACAGGCACTTGTGGTGAGCCATGGGCACAAGCAGCCAGTGAAGGTGCCATCAGACAGGCAGCAGGTGCTTTAGCTGTGAAGAAGTCTCGGGCTGTCTGCAATCTGCACTGGCATGAAATCGCCAACACCTTGTGAACGGTTTAGTGGGAGCTCATCTCGAAGCACAGGATGGGCCATTCCTCTTCTGCCTTAGGTTTTGAGACATTCTATTGCGAGTGATCAGCTGAGGGGCAGTGCAGGACCACACTAGTGTATTTTATTATCATTTCCACACAGTTCCAGTCTCCGGAAGATTTGAGACAAGATTCTTTCACAAAGGGAATAAGAGAGACATTACTTGCCGATGAATGGAGGGTGTGAATCAGGGGTCAGCCTCAAAGGCCACGGCTAGTGGCTATCTAATGGGCTGTGAATGATCCTCTATGGGAGAAGTGACTCACTGCAGTCTTCTGTGTTGCTTAGTACTAAAACTAGTGAAGATTCTGGAATGTTCCTTTCTTCCTCACAGCTAGAGAAGGGTCAGAAAATCCTCAGTGCGGA
This sequence comes from Rhinopomastus cyanomelas, assembly GCA_013400115.1. NCBI lineage: Eukaryota > Metazoa > Chordata > Aves > Bucerotiformes > Rhinopomastidae > Rhinopomastus > Rhinopomastus cyanomelas. The sequence continues at coordinate 56,412 of VXBP01010331.1, forward strand.
ATTAGCTTCTGAAAATGACCTGTAGGATTGATTACAACTCTACAGTAGCGTAAATGCTTTAAAGTGGAAGAGTTTTGTGAATAAAGACCTGCAGCAAAGTATCTCACAAGGATCGCAAACAAGTAGAAATATGAGCAGGTTTTTTTTTTTAAGGGGGGGGGTAGAAAAAGAAGTTTCAAGCAATTAATTTACTGAAGCTTGTGTTTGTGACAGAGCAAACAGACTATGGATTTCACTTTGTTTCCATTTAAGTTCTCATCACTTTGCCCAAGTGTTTGCTTTCCTTTCCATTAACTCGAACCTGATTTGCAGATATACAAAAAACACATAAGGCTCAAAAACCCTCCCACCTCTTTCAAGTGGCTGTGGTAACAGGGTTTGGGAGCAAGCACGTGTTTGGGAAAGCTGGACTGAAAGAGGGTGATAGCAGCAAGGGAGATGAATTATATGTTTTTGGCTTTTCTCCATTTCTGTCATTTTAAGACTGGAAATTAAGGGACGCCATTGTCACAGAATCACAGAACATTAGGGATTGGAATGGACCTCAAAAGATCGTCTAGTCCTATCCCCCCAACACAGCAGGATCCCCTAGATCCAGTCACACAGTAACATATCCATGCAGGTTTTAAATATCTCCAGAAAAGGAGACTTCACAACCCCCTGGACAGCTCCTTCCAGGGCTCTGAGACCCTTACTAGGAAGAAGGACCTTCTCACATTGACAGGTAACCTCCTCTGTCCCAGCTCACACCCGCTGCCCATTGTTCTATCATTGGATGACATTGAGCAGAGCCTGGGTCCATCCTCCTGACACCCAACCTTTCCATATTGATCAACATTTATGGGGTCACCCCTTAGGCTCCTTTTTCCCAAGCTCAAAAGACCTCATCAGGGAGATGCTCCACTCCTTTCATCATCTTTGTGGCTCTGAAATGATAAATGAGGCTCTTTACTTGATCAAATGTGGTTTGATTTCTAATTCTAAGCAAGAAACAAGTCAAAAGAGAATCTTCTGCTCTTGCTTAGCTAAGCTCTGGTGACATCAAGTTCAGAGGCAGACAGATAGAAAACATTCATGTTATTCAAATGAAAAATGTCCAGCTCCAACATACAGATTTCCCCGACCCATTAATAGCTTTGCATTTTAATGAGGGGAGAATTTTTATCACTTTGAGGACCACTTGCCTGGCATTTCTAATCTTATATCATTTAAAGACTGTCTTCATTGGGAAACTGGCCAGTAGAACTCTGTGGGAAGAGTACATCATGTAGCTATGGTGATACAAAACCTTTGCAGGCACTTTCTGCACCGAGTTTCTCACGTCACTGAATGATGCTGGAATTCTACTGGCCTTGCTGTTGCAGAACAGTAAAGCCTTTGGGGTGCTGCTACCAATTTCTCTTTAAAAATAGGACCAGAGTACTTAGAGGTGTTTAGTGATGCAGTGATTACACTACACTGACTACTCTGGTTAAAGGATTCCAACTCTCCTGTTAATTCTGGTTGGGTACAGGTCAGTTTTGGTAGGTGCATCTAAGTACAGAGGCACAGAACACCAATCTGTGCTGAAAGGAATTGGCATGTTCATGGACAAAAATAACCCAGCAACAGATTAATCCACAGTTTGATCAGACAGGTTACCCACAGTTTGATCAGATGAGTTGCTTAGAAACCTGTCATCAATCAGTGGGGCAAGAGGAGAGACCCAAAACTACCCCTGGAGCCTGGCAATCATTAAAAAGTATAGCATTTTTTAAACCAGAGATTATCTTTTTCAAGTACAGTTGCTGCTGGTGAGACCAAATTATGACTGCCTGCAGTAAATAAGAAGCTAGTTTGGATCAGAGTTTGAGACTGTCTGAAAGAGGAAATAGGTGCCCAAGGGGAACAGCATAAGAATAATCAATCTGTTTAGTGAAGCAGAAGTAGAAGCAATAATTCTTGACTAAAGGAGAATTGAAAGCTGTCTTCTTTACTGGAAGACTATGAAAGCAGGAGCTTCACTCACATGGGGATGAAAGATAGAAAGTTTGAAAAGACTTCATGCAACGAGAAGAAGAAATGAATTTGTGCTCTCAAAACCGAAAACTGGAGAAATTCAAGGAAGCCAATCCCAGAGGTGAAAGTGCCATTTGAGAGCCATTGAGAAAGCAAGGGGGAAAACAAAGGTTTACAAATGTGACAGGAGCAGCAACCGAGGAAAGGGATCTTCTAAGTACTGCTCATTCCTGGAAAAGGACAACTGACTAACTGCAGAGACCTGATGAAACTATACTGGCTTCTTCATTAAAAATGGTAGAGGCACGATGACTTCCCAGAAATGACGAGACGAAAGGAAAAACAAGTTGTCCCTCACTGACAGACCCTGATCATCCTGTAGAGCTCAGCTACCACGTAAATTAGCTAAAACTTGGGCCGTCACAGTAACAGCCTTTAAATCTGCTAATTACTTGTGCTGTTTATGGCAAGTGTGACCCACTGGGTGCAATTACGATTGTTTATTGAATAATTGCTGTCCTTGTCAAATGTTTGCTGAATATTTGCCTGCACTGTACAATATTTGTACTGAGTAATTGTCTGCTGTGGATAATATCTTCACTCAGTAATTGCCTGCTCTGAATAATGTTTTCACTGAATCATTTCCCATTCAATGTGATGTTTTACTGCATGATCTTCTCTTCTGAGTCATGTTGTTGTAAGTCACTGAATTACACACAAAGTTACTGTTAGACAAACTCAGATCTGAGCTAAGTGCATTGCAATAATTTCTCTTCAAAGCCAGGGCTGATGGTGCTGTTACCTCCCTTCTGGACAGGGCAGAAAGAGATAGTAGTTGGAATTCAATGCCAGGGAGGATGGAGAGAGAGTTCATGTCCTTAAAAAATGAGGATGTGTACTGGTTCTACCACAGGATGCTTCAGAAATTGGGGGATGCTAAAGAGATGCAAAAGGCCAGAACTGAACAAAGAGAGGAAGAACTGAAATCTGAGAAAGGAAAGCTGGGAGAAGTGAGACATGGATAGAAGGCAAAAGAAATTAAGACAGACTGTAAAGGAGGAGGCAAAGAATAAACCCCAGGGAACAGCATGAAGCGGAATGAAATTAAAGTGGCACCAGTGATGCAAACAAAATGGTCAGCCTGGCTCTGTCTCACAACACCTCTGTTCGAGTAACCTTATGAAATTAACACTCAATGTTCTGCACTGGAAAGAATAGTAAAAGTGTTATAGGAGTCCAAGGTTCAAATGGTAGTCACACAATCACAGAACATTAGGAATTGGAAGGGACCTTGCGAGATCATCTAGTCCAATCCCCTGCTACAGCAGGATCCCCTAGATCAAGAAGAGGTGGTTACCAGTCCTTTCCCTTCTTCCTTGCTCACCTTTGGTCCTCACTTCTGCCATGTAGAGGGCCAGGCACTGGAAAGCAGCTGGGCTGATGTGGAAACACCTACCTTGCCAAGGACGTTTTCTCTTGGCCTGTGGTCACTGTGGGCTCTGTTTTGCCTCTGACTGTGTTGGTGGCCAGGCTGGAGCCAAACAAGAACAGAAGCCACTGGCTGAAGAAGTCACCCCCTAGACTGATGCACAGCTATGAGTACGTCTCTAAATTCTATTAATCCGATGGCTCACCTGACACGGGTGAGCATTTGCTCGTTCCAGTCAGCTTCCATAAAATCTGTTGTTGTTACCTGTTCCTCTCACAGAGTGGGAAACGTAATATCCTAGAGAAGGGATATGCATTGCTACCGTCCTTGTTAGCTGGGGTCTACTCCTGCTAGAGATTGATTGACCTTGCATGACCTTTGAGATCAAAGGTGAATTCACTCACTGCTTCTTCCAAACTTCTCTGTCACATGTGCTGCTGCAAATGAAGTCTGCTTGTCTCTGAATTCCTGCCAGGGCTCATATTAGTTTCCTGATGTCTCAAAGCTATCCTCCCAAATCTCACACAGAAATAGCTAATATCTGAATATCACATTGAGAAACTGCCTAGCAATTACTTTCTCCTTTAGTTTCTCTGTCTACATGGCTCTATTATGGATTCTGTAAAAACTCTTGCACAAGGGAGCACTTGCATTGCATTATGGAATTTAGAGATGATTGCTCTATAAAACAAAGAGGGTTGGAGGCACTTAAGATGTACAGTTCTTCTTTAAAGCTTATACTATTGCTTTATAAATAACTTCTATATCCCATATGGAAAGAGAACATGGGCACCATATCTGATGACAAAGGAAATGCACTGGTACTAGAGATCCTGCCCGTTTCTACTTTATTCACATTTCATAAGATAAATCCAATATGCTCATTATTTTTGAGTGGCATTAATAAGCCACTCTAAAAGCCAGTCTAACAAGACTTGCTTTGAGAGCTTTGAAGCAGTAGATTTAAACCAGAATATGCTGCAAGCATTGCAATTATTTCACACTTAATTATATGATGACATGTGGTGCTGGGTAAAAAACTTGCATCAAACTCTTATGCATCTGGCTTCTGCACCAAGGTGCACAAGAAGCCATCCTAAATGGACACGATGAGCTTGGTCAGGCACTGGAGTAGGCTGCCCAGGGTGGTGGTTGAGTCCCCATCCCTGGGTGTATTTAAAAGTCACTTAGATGGGGGATCTGGTTTAGGGGTGAACTTGTACAGTAGGGTTGATTGTTGGACTGGATCCCAATGGTCTTTTCCTGTCTGAATGATTCTATGATTCTGTGTCATTATCATTTCAGACTGGCTCTACAGTTGTTGGAGGGACACCAGAACACACAAGTGATCACAGCACACACTTCTGTGCTGTCTCCACTGCCATCTCTCAGTAGAAGCCAATCAGTTTAGTACCTAGGTACTGGATGACTACTTTTTACATTGTGTGACTTTGTGAAGGAAGAGTGATGCCCATAGAACATCAGTTTTATAAACCATCACTCAGTAACTACACTTCCAAAAACCTGTGACTTAATACCATCACAAGATTTTCCCTTTCTCATTAATTTGACTGGAGAGCCTAGGAAGAATCTGATGTAGCACAGCATCTACAAACACTGAGACCCAGTTTTAAGTGTATTTCAGGCTCTAACACAAGGCCTGATGCACGATTCAAAGTACCCAGCGATGGCGACTGAGCTCTGGAAGGGGCTGCCCAGGTGGGTTGTGGAGTTTCCTTCTCTGGAGATGTTTAAAACCCGCCTGCATATGTTTCTGTGCAACTGGATCTAGGGGATCCTTCTCGATACTGGACTGAATGATATTTCAAGGTCCCTTCCAATTGCTAATATTTTGTGAATCTGTGGTTCCATGTACCACAGAGGGCTCAATACAATAGTGACAATCCATGACAGGTACTCCTCCAGCAGGGTTTGACCATGACCCCACTAAGTAATCACATTTAAAAGAGCACTTTTGAGTGTTGTAAGGCAAGAAAAGAAATAGAAAATGCCAGGATGATCCTTCAAACAGGATATGGATCTGTACTCCCTCATCCAATCCGATCTTCTGCCATGGAGAAATGAAATTAAATTAATATTTTGCAGCATTGAAAGGCAAGAACAGAAATAGAAAATTCCAGAATGCTCCTTCAGATCTGCTCCAAGTCCCTACCACTAGGTGTATACAGCAGGCTGGCAGCTCTCGGAGCATGATTGCTTTTCTGCCAGAACCAGAGCACTGCTTTCAGCTCTCAAGGCAGACCCTTTGGATGGCAGCCACTGTTTTAGCCTTCAGTTATGAGAAACAAGGAAACTTCTAAATTTATTCTAATTTTGTCTTTTTTCAGACAAAGAAAGCAATCTCCTGCAAAGAACTGCCACATGGGTTCCCCAGGTCCCACGTGCCCCTTCAGGAATTCACAGCAGCCAGTGATCGACAGAGAAAAGTGGCCTAAACATGGTTGGAATTGATGCAGTCCCATCTACTTGTAGGGCCAGAAAAGGACCACAGTCCTTAGCTGACTCCTACCACAGGAGCTTATTATAGGCAAGTTCTGAATGTCCTAAGTCTGGGGTTATAAAGTGTGGGTGTCCAGGATAATTCTCTGTACACAAATCAACTATTCACAGGCCTCTTGCTCTGCTTGTTTTATGTTCAATATCTACTGGATACCTACGCTACCTCCTAGAAATAGAGTCCCATTAAAAACTACCTCAAAGAAAATAGTTTCCTTTCTTCTTTGACATGGAAGCTCTTCACACTCGGCTGGTGACAACAAGTTTTCCAAAGCCATTGGCACTAGAGACTCTCGAATATTCCAGTCTTTGGAGTCTTGAGTTGAGGTCACAACACTGCACAGAGACTGCCCTTCCCTTCTGCTCCGTAGTCCCTTTTCCCCTGTAGATGCAGGTACGGTGCAGTCAGCTCTATCCCACACAGTATCAGGGTACTGTAGGTTCTAGCCAGAACTTGTACCTATCTGAACAGACCACCACAGCTTCAGAATGATTATTTCACAGCCTCTAACCACCTGTCCCCACAGGACTCATCTCCACTCCAGAGCAGCCAGATGCAGCAGCAGATGTTTCAGTGTTATTGCCATGCAGCAACATCACGGCCATGCAACCACCACTATGGACCAACTGCTGAACCCAAAGTTCTTCGAGGATACAGCTGACCTTGGTATCAACAAGTGTCTGTAGCATTAACTAGCTTAGCAGTGTGTTCAAGTTCCAGCCTAGTCTGGGATGCTTGTGTGGCATTGCCAGTGACACACAGTTGGGATAACTTGAAAACATACGGATTAAAGGAAGAAGAAGAAGCGTACGGACTTCTGGGTGTGCACCTTTCATCTTTAGAAATGTAAGTGTTGCTTTATCACACAAACCTTTAGCCTCCATCAAATGATCATTTCCTGCCCAGCCCTTGGTTGTTCATCAGAAAGAAAAGGGTGCTACTCTAACGCTGATACTTGAGGATCAAACATTGCGAATGGCCATCGGTGCTTTATCGTAAGTGACAACTCTGTTTCCTTGGCACAGACAACCTGCATCTGAAATCTACAAGAGCCTGTGGCTCCTAAGGATAAATTTAAATGAGAAACCTTGAACAACTGGAGCAGTTATCAAACTGACAGCATGACCACTTCTCTTAGAGATTAAGATCGCATAGTGATGATGATCACTCTAATCTTATTTTAAGTACCTCATAAAATGCTTGAGAGGTTTGCAGCAATCTTGAGTTCAGAAGTTTTCCTCTACTCACAAACCCTGTGCACCATTTGCCAAAGATGATCAGCTGTCATTGCCCTCTGCCTGGAGAAAGGCAAGGGAGAGCAGAAGAGCTGAAGCAGCATTCACAGGCTGGTCTACACTCACCTTTCAGCATCAGTGATAAAATCCTCCACTTTTTTAAGGTTTGGACACTCCTTCCAACATCTCTGTTGGTCTCCACTTCTGAAACCCTCTAGGGTTCCCTGACCTTACTCACTCATTTTAGATGAAACGTTTGTGGGGAACAAGTCACTGACTGTGAATTTTCATACCAACTTTTCACCCCAACACCCATCTTAGTCTGTTACACAGTGGTTTGAAAGTTCCTTTTTGGATTCAGTGCAGTGGAGGTGAGACACTGGCTGTCATTCCCTAGATGGGGAAATGGAACTGGCTTGGTAAAGCTGTTAAATGCCTTTAAATCAATGGGTCTGAGCCCCTGTCAGCTCACATCTCTAATGCTTCCTGCAGCAACACTTCAGGTTCTTGCTGTCAGTCTTCAAATCACTTTTGCTCTGTCTATCCCCTCCCATCACAGAATTCTCAGGGGTTTGCTCTTCTCATTCAGTTTCTGGAGTTTGGGGGAGACCCTATTCCATAACCACAGTTTAATCTTCTAACTCCCAGATTATTACTTTTGTTCTGGATGATCTGCATGTTTATTAGAGACAAAGCCAGGGCTGCTGCTCTGAAGATCACATTCGTGCTAGACCTCAGCTTTTATTGCTCCTAATTTAATCACTTGTTACGCAGCTGTTAGAGTTGATCCCTTTAAAATTAAAGCGCCCCTTCCAGCACAGGAAGGACAGGGTTTGCTTGTTTTCAGCAGTCACAGGGTGTGATCTGAGGCACAGACCAGGTCAGATTAACACAAATTTCCAAATCTACTTGGTTTATGACACAACTCCAGACCCCTTTGTTTACCACCTCCACTCCCCCCACCCCCCGGTCCATTTTTTGCCTGGCGCTCAGAAGAACTGCAGTTCTAGCACAGCACAGGGTAGTCACCAGGTGCAGCACTGCAGGTGAGTAGGTCTTGGCTTCATCAATGCTGTTGACAAGTGACCTTCCTGAAAGACTTGCCTAAATTCAGCTGGCAAAGAAAGCCAAGCAGCATTAACCCAGACATGGGAAATGCTGGGCTGGACAGTACTTTTATCCCCTTGGCTGTTAGGGTTTCTTGATCCAGTCAAAACCTCTGTTCACCTTGTGCCTGTTGTCTCATCTCCATAACATCACTGCAGGTACCAGGGGCTGAGCCAGCCCTGGCAGAGGAGCCCTTTGCCATACAGCAACAACCCAAATCCTAGCTGAACTGGGTTCACTCCACTGAACTTACCTGGTGCCTGATAGGGCATGATCCATTAAGCACTGAGAATGAAGGAAGATTGGGACGCTTCCTCATTTGACCACAACACCATTATTCATGTTCAGTCATCGCTGCAACCAGCTTCTACTGCTACCGCAGTCATTTACCACATTTATCCTAGAACAATGCCTGGATCAATAAGCTGCTATCTTACAATCAAAGACAAAGCATAACGCTTAAATGGCACTTAAAAACCCTTCAAAATATTGTTCTGGTGCTACCAAAGGTTCCAAGAGTGTTCTGATTTGAAACCTTAACCTTTACCATTACCACTGGGTTTTTCCTCAGATGACATTTCAGAGGTCATCTCTAGAAGAGGTTGGCCACCTCTGCAGCTAGTCAAGTTGTTTTCTCTCTCCAGAGCATCACATGCCACCCAGACACGGTGTCAAACCTTTGGAGTCTGTGTACATCTCTTTTAATGAAAACAGGCTTATTTATTTATTAGTTGGAATCCTGAAGCCAAGTAATGGGTTTACCTAGTGACTAAACTGGCTCTCGTTTTGTTTTTACTTTGTGAACTGGGTTTGCTGTACATTTTCCCTGAGTTATGGCTTGAGAAAACTTTTCTAGCATTTTGAACTCTTTACTCTTTTATAAGTAAAACTTCCTCTCAGGGGAACACCCAAGGTCATAAATCTCTCAAATCAATAAATGCAAAAGCAATGAATGATTCAGGACCAACATTCATCCCATGATCCCGCTTTTTAGAGAAGTTTAAGCTTTCATTACAAACCTGGCATAAAAGCTGCAGCTGCACAAGCAGTACCAGGGAATATTGGGAAAGGTGAGAGTAAGATGTAGGATGTAGAGCATTCACTGGCCATTAGGAATAATTATTTATTCAGAAACTTGTGGAGTATTAACTTCTGCTGAAGAACCCTCTTTACTGGAAAATTCTTTACAGCTTCAGTAAGGTCCTGCTTGCAGTTAATTTAACTCTGAATGGAAGCTTCCCGCTATGAAGCTCCTCAGACCATGATGTAGTAAAATCTTGTGAATACGGCACCATGAAAGACAAAACCCATCTCACAGGAACAGCCCATCAAGCTGCTGTAACCTAAGCCATGTCAGGAATCTGTGGCTTCACTCACAGGGATTTCCCTCTAAACTGGGCTTTAGGGCATTCTACAGTCAACAGCCACTCCTGCCCTTTGGTGGTTGTAGATGAAGTGGTGATACCCACCTTCCAGTCCTTCCCCAGCCATCTCAGATAAGAGGCTTTTGAGCTGATATTGGACAGCAATCTCTAGCCACAGGAGCTGTGGCTATGGCATTCAACAGCATCCTCTACTTGAAGGTAAAATGCTGAAGTAGAGAAAGAGAGGCCTAAGCTCTGACTAAATGACAGGTTTTCACACCTGTCAGGCTGTGATGTCATCTGTGGGTATTTGTACACATCAGGGAGTTGGGGATTCCTGAGCCAACTGTTCATGAATCTATTGATGTTGTACCAATGTGTTTTGGAAACATGCTACAAAATATTATACAAACAAGTGTTACACAAACGTGCTATCAAAGCTGAACCACAGAGAAGATGCTTTCCCAGACAGACTGGAGGACAGATCTGAAAAGGATTGATTGTCATGGAGCTCAAAGTGGAAATCACTCTTGGCTGTAAGAATGGAGCTGAGAACAGAGAACGTAGAGTCACTGGCCAAAGTCATGTCCTAAACCCACCACCCTGCGAAGGCACCAAGCCCCACCTCACACTGTCCTTCACCTGAGCAGTCTGATAGTTCTCTCTGACACAAGCCAGGAGCATTTACCATTTCTCTGAGTGAGAAGAGGCTTTTCTAAACTAAACCACACACTGGTAGCTGCTAAAAATGTCCACAAGGAGGAAAACATCTGCCTCATTCTCAAATCTGTTTTGTTCAGTTGTGTGCAGCTCTCTGAACTGCACAACCCTGAGAGGTGATAGAGAGGGTTCTGTATAAATAGGAACAGATCTGGATGGAGAACCAAAGACATGATGACAAGGCCCTTGATCTGAATCTCTTACAGTCTGAAGAAAGGTCACATAAAAGAGAAGAACTCTCAAGGGCAGACATGGGCAAACAAGAGAACTGAACACAAGGTTAGGCTGACTTAGAATTTGATCAGTGGGAAGCAAAGTGGATCTAATAATAATGTCCTCTTGCTTTCCTTTTAAAGCTTGGACTGACCAATGCAGTTAGTGACCTGTGTGAGCCTATACAACATCCAAATCAGGAAAGCATCTCTGTGATCAAGTTCATCATCAGTTTGTCAAGGATACAAGACTGAGACAGAATTTATGAGGAAGCAATTAACGAATCCAGTTGCATCTTAAAAATTAATTGGCTTTTTTTCTATTCCCCTTCATAAGGCTACATACAGGGAAGAGTGTGGTTGTGAGGGTGAAGAGAATAGGTTAACTCACCTTTCTGTACCCAACAATCAGAGATAAGATAATATCTCTAATATCTGGAGTCCACCAGGAAAGTAAATCCCAAGTCAGTGTAGGAGACTCAGCTCGCAAGCTGATGGGAGCTGAAGTTGCTTCAAACCCCTGACTGCAGAAATGCCAAGGAGAAGAAACATCTCCCTAAGCACTTGTTGGGGCTCACAAACCTTCAGCCCCACACACCAACCTTCCACAGGCCCCTGGGAAGTGGGTGGGGAGACTCTCCAAAAGGTATAAAAACAGCAGGAGTTGCAGGGTGCTCCTGCTTCCTTAGCTTTGCAGCATGAAATCACCACATAGACAGTGTAATCCTCCCTGGTGTTAGCAAGCCTGTTCTTGCAGCTGCATCTATTGCACCAGCCCTGGGACCAGGTAAGTAAACAGACTTGACCTTTCCAAGCTTCTGGACAGACCATCTTAGGAAGCACCAGTTTGCATCCTCATAAGGGTGTCCTTACATAGGGTGTTCCCAGGAGTTCAGATCATCCCCCAAAAGTAACAGAGAATATCTAGGTGACTCCTCTTAAAAACATCTTTCTCAGTGCAAGTTTGAATGTTGTTGCATTATTTTTTAGAGCAAAATCATAAGAAAGTCAAGTCAAGTCAAAGGAAGTCATGTGTGACCTCCACAACAGCCAAACTGGAGCCTGTGCATTTATTTTTAAGTTATAATTTGTCAGCTCTTCTGATCTAGACGGGCAAGAGGCCAAGTTAAATCCCTCAACCCTAACTGCAGCCCAATTAACGAAGATAAATTGTCAAATCACTCCAGAGAGGTGATCAGTTTTATTTAATCTTCAAAGCTGAGGCTGTTGGCCAAAATAACTAATTCAGCTAGCATCATGGAGCATTTTCTATCAAACCCCACATTGCTTTAGCCAAAAGTTTTCTTCTGCCATAGACAGAACCCTTAAAGTTTTGAAATGTTTAAAATCCAGTCACAGAGTTCTTGCTGCATCAGACCAAGGCAAGGCACCCTGAGACTGCATTAAGGTCTCCTAAACTGGCATTGCTGACTGTATGTGAGATGTAGAGTATAAAAAAGACTTCAAGACCTATCCTGTGAAATAGTCATACACAGATCATTAGGGGTTGGAAGGGACCTCCAGGGGTCATCAAGTCCAACAGCTCTTGCTCAAGCAGGACTGTAGAAATAGTTCTGTTCATTTAGCCAAAACATTTGCATTTGGCATGGAGAAGGTGACACAGCCTTGCTGCAGCGCTGTGTTGATTTGGGAGTGCCCTGGGAGAACAGAAGAAATCCTGATCAAGACCCAAAAAACCTGCGAATCAGCTTAGGTGAATGATTATAATTAAATCAATTACTCTTCTGCACCGGCAATGAGATTCCCGTCACCTGGTTTTGCTAGTGCCAACCTTGATTCCAAACAATTCTTCCGGAGATTGAAGGCAATTGCAGCTCGGGGAATAGGCAGATCCAAACCATGACATAGGCTCTTTCTTCTCAGATGGGAGGAGTAATTGTCTGGAACTGGAAGTTAAGAGACAGGAGTTAAGAAAACTCTCTTGAACTGAAAGTTAAGAGAAGGAATTGTTAGAGAAACCTATGTTGTATTTAAAAGTCATTGTGATAAAGCACAGGAATAACACACATTGTGTTTGTGTTTTGCACAGATATTACTTTAATGAGGCTTCTGCTAACTCCCTGCTGGAAGGTTGAATGCTCTCCCTCAGTTGATTTGAGACCTCACATGGCTGAGTATTGACTTGACTATTGGTTGGTTTAATGGTCTCACCTGTTAGGGCCTTAACCCCTAAGTGTGCACACATGGATTAGCAGCTAGTGAAAAACACACTCTAAGTGCATCTCTACTGAGAAGGAAGAGACCGGTACTTTACTATGCCAGGCTGAATCATATGGAAGACAGCCCGATGCAGAGTGCCAGCAGCATGTGCCAACTTCACTTAAAACATAAAGGGAAAGTCTGTTGCTAGAGTACAACTGCACACTCGGAGGATCATATTTGTGCTTATTGAGAGCTTAGGTGGTTCAAATCCAAAATAATTTCTGTGTTTTGACATTCTGCTGAAGCTGTGGTGAAGTATTGGTCTTAATGTAGGGTTCTGTGAATGAAACTCTGTGCTGTGCAGAAGTTCAGGATGGGTGGTCATGATGATCACTCATGGCCTGAGAACGTGTCTGTCTGAGAAAATGTGTGTTAAAGTTCCTGCATCTCGTCCTTCATAGGATCATAGGAT
>VXBP01010331.1:80469-166696 GCA_013400115.1 Rhinopomastus cyanomelas
GGGAACTACACTGCACCCTGTCCCTGTCTGCCAGTTTAGATAACCAGTCATCCTGAAGACAGTCTGCCCTGTTGTTGAAGACAGAGGCAAAGGAGGCATTAAGTACCTCTGCCTTATCCTCATCTCTAGTTATTAAATTTCCCTCCACGTCCAGTAAATAGTGGAGGTTATTACTACCCCTCTTTTTTCCTTTGATGTACTTGTAAAAGCTCTTCCTAGTGTCCTAGGAAGTGTCCTTGAGCCTGAGTTCAAGCTGGGCCTATGCCTCTCTAATTTTCCTCCTACACGACCTGACACTTCCATGATACATGACTTGATTGACCTGACCCTTTTTCCACAGGTGATGCATCCTCTTTTTCTCACTTAGTTCTTTCAAAATTTCCTTGCTCATCCAGGATGGTCTTTTTCCCCTACGACTCATCTTATGACACACAGGGACGTAGAGAGGATAGAGGGAACACAGGACAGAGATTCAGCAGCACCATCAGGCCACCACATGGGCTGCATATTGCTGTGGCTGGAGAATTAGCTGTGTTCTAATGTTTATTCTGAAAACACAGAATCACAGAACATTAGGAATTGGAAGGGCCCTCGAAAGATCCCCCAGATCTAGTCACACAGGAACATGGCCAGGTAGGTTTTAAACATCTCCAGAGAAGGAGACTCCACAATTTCCTGGGCAGCCCCTTCCACTGCTCTGTCACCCTCACAGGGAAGAAGTTCCTTCTCAGATTGATGTGTCCTCATACTGAAATGCATCTCTCCGCTGAGCATCCTTTCCAGCAGTGTTCCACACTAAGAGATACAGGAGGTGAAATTTGATACATTTCACACTTGGGGGAACCAGGCAGTTAGTGATGTGAAGGATGCAGGATAGGCCCAAAAGAAATAAGCTTTGCTATCCCAAAGTTTTTCAGACCACTGGCTCAGAACCACACAGGGCAACAGCTGTGGCTTGAGCTGGTAGCTGAGAACTGCTCCACCCCAAGCTGAGGGAAGCTCCTGCAGTGACACTGAATTCCCAGTCTGAGCTCTGACATTATTACCTGGAAAATCTGTCCTGCTCACGCCAAAGTCTTTAAAAAAACTAAGGAGAGAAGAAAAGGTATGTTGTGCCATAAACCCAACCTCCACCTGCTCCTGCCTGCTGGGAATCCCACTCTGCTCTGCTAGATTACGCTGTCAGAAGAAAAAAATCCTCAAAGCCTTTTTTAACTGACTTCATTTTCTCCTCAGTTATTGTCTTATAAATCAGGATTTATTATTAGGCATTGCATCGATGGAAGCACCAAAAATATGAGCCAGGCTTTAAAAAGTATCTCTAGCAGAGCCTGGAAAAGGTGGAGGACAGCAGCTCCTCCAGCAAAGGCTCTTTGCTCACCCCATCCCCTCCTTTGTGGTGCAGATCTCTGTGTCACACCCCACCAGCTCTGCAGACTCCAGCCCAACCACAGCTGTCCCAGACAGAGCATTTCCAGAGCTTTCTTGACGAGCCCACTCCACCCACCACTGCTCGGATGTTGTCCTCTCTTCAGGCATTCACCTGCCTGTTTCCTTCCATCTTCATCAGCTTGTCTGTCTTGTCCCTGCGATGCAGTCACCATGTGTTGGACAGGAGCAGCTGTGGGATGGACAGAGGGGAGTGTGAGGGGCTGTGCAGTGACGTTCAGACAAGTAAGCTGAATTTACAGGTTAAATCCCAGTTCTGCTGAAAAATCTGAAATGTTCATTAAACCAGTGGGAAATACCTAAAACAAACAACAAAAGCATAAGGGAAGGAGATTCCAGGGCTCTGACTGGTTCGTTATGGTTTATTTTCTGTGAACGCCGTCATCTCACAGCACACCACTGCAAGCAGCTCAGATCCTACTTAATCTTCAGCATAATTAACATGCTGTTATCTACCGCGTTCACGTCATGCCTGCATGGACACTAAACGACAAGAGAGACTTTAGAAATTAAAGCCAGTGACAACATAGAATTAATAATAATAACAACCACTCTGAAATTCTGTCTGTTGGGTCTGATCCAGAGCAAATCATCACTGCCATCTCTGCTCTGCTCACTGAGACAAAAACAGGTAGGTGACTAAAAACAAGGTGCAGCAGTCTCACAGTAGCCTCGGGTGATGGAGGGACATACTGGCAGGAGCCAGGCACAGGACCAAGCTCCTCCTGATGCATTGTTCCTCCCTCAGACCCTGTGGGGATTCATTATCAGAGGCTATATCCCTCACTCACATCATTTAGTTCAAAGTCCATCGGAATGAACTGGTCATCAATTAATTTATTTTCAACAATTAATGAAAAGGTCATTTTAATTAATATTTAGTTCTGTACTGTGAAATCACAGACCATGAGAGACTGGAAGGGATCTCAAAAGATCATCCAGTCCAATCCCCGTAACACAGCAGGATCTCCTAGATCCAGTCGCACAGGAACATATCCAGGCAGGTTTGAAACCTCTCCAGAGAAGGAGACTCCACAGCCCCCTTGGGCAGCCCCTTCCGGTGCTCTATCACCCTCATTGGGAAGAAGTTCCTTCTCACATTGATGGGTAACCTCCTTTGTTACAGCTCAAACCCACTGCCCCGTGTCCTATAATTGAGTACCCCTGAGCACAGCCTGGCTCCATTCTCCCAACATCCACCCTTTCCATATTTATCAACATTCATGGGGTCACCCCTCAGGCTCTTTTTTCCCAAGCTCAAGAGACCCAGCTCCCTCGGCCTTTCCTCATCTCTGTGGCTCTGCGCTGGACTCTCTCCAGCAGTCCTGTGTCCTTCTGGATCTGAGGGGCCCAGAAGTGAAACATCCTTGTTTAGGGTTTCTAACTCAGCAAAGCCAAAGCAAACTTCAGGTACCTTTCCCAAAACTAAAAAAGCATTTGAATCAGAATGAATCCAGCAGCTGCTCCCCACTGAAGAGCAACGAGCACATTGAAGATGAAGGTCAGCAACATACAACCATCAGGCAGCTTTCTCCCCCAAACCCACTGAAAACTCAGGCCTCGCTGCAGAGAGTGACAGGAAATCCCAGCAGAAGGAAGGCTGCTCGGGGCTGTGTGCTGGCGTCTGTTACTGTTGCAGTTTGAAAACTACCAGACTTTTTAGACGCATAGCTTTGTGATTTCATGAGGCAAAAGGGGCGTATAGCTTTGAGAGAATTGTCCCAGGTACCTGCCTTGGAGGGGTGTGGGCTAGGTGACAAGATTAAATGACCTAATTATCGTGGCCCAGCCTCTTTTGGTCTTCATCCCATCCAAGGTGGCTGTGTCGCAGCATCTCTACACAAACCAGAGAAGGAGTTTGGTTAAACATAATTGAATTTGGCCTTTGGTCTGGCTCCCCAAGAGCAACCGTGGTCCTCCATGAGCAGTTGAGCCAGGAGCCTTCCAGCAAGGACAGTGAATGAACTGCATTCCAAATCTGCAAACCTAGGTTAGATCTTATTGCCACCTACAGAAGGCAGACAAAGAATTCTGCCAAGTAGCCTGTGCTTGGCTACTATCTCTGTAGTTATGGAGGCTCCTGTTTGCTTACAGAACCTATGGAAAAGCAACCTGTTATAAGCTGAGCTCGCAGACCCCATTGCTTTCCTGACTGTGACTGTGTTTGATTCACTCAACAGAATCCTCTGTAATTTTGCTTGATGCTCCATAAAAAAATAACGAGACTGGCTTTGAATGGCAGCTATGAAGTGACACAGAAATCACACTGTTCCCCGTGGCGAACGTGCCAGCTCTGATATGGTCAGTATCTGGTCTTGCAGGGGGAGGTGAGTGCTCTGCTCGGGGAAGATGGACTCAGGGTGGAAGCTGTGCACAAAAGGTCAGAGCCATAGGCACAGGGAAGGGAACTTCCCTACAGAAACTGGCTGGGCACAGGGAACCTCCCTGCAGGTACAGGAACTGGCTGGGCACAGGGAACCTCCCTGCAGGTACAGGAACTGGCTGGGCACAGGGAACCTCCCTGCAGGTACAGGAACTGGCTGGGCACAGGGAACCTCCCTGCAGGTACAGGAACTGGCTGGGCACAGGGAACCTCCCTGCAGGTACAGGAACTGGCTGGGCACAGGGAACCTCCCTGCAGGTACAGGAACTGGCTGGGCACAGGGAACCTCTCTGCAGGTGAAGGAACTGGCTGTGCACACCAGGTTCTGCAGCACAGACTATGTGGATGATAACACGAGGACAGGGAAGAGCTGTTTGCATAGATGGGACAGACTATTTGCAGGTTTATGGAATTTATCTTCAGCAGCTTTATTTACCACCAGCATTGCTGACAGGTATGGAAATTGCTGTCCATGCAGGGAGTCAGAGAAAAAGAGAGCAGCACCTCTCCTGATGGAGTCCAAGCTTGCTTGTTGAGATGAGACATGTTTGTTGCAGGTGCATTTTGGGCAATGATATCAATACATTTATGGGTTTCTGTTCTTTAAGAACCTGACAGTGGGAAAAGTTCTTTTCCCACAGGCAAAACTGTATTTTGAGAGAGTACCTTTGACAGCAGATATGCGTCTACATCAGCGGTACCAAGGACTTCATCTGAACCTGTTTCCTATGGAGACAGGGTGTTTTCCAAGAATATTATCACACCTTGAAATAGTATAAACTCCCCTTGCAGAGCAGGAGCCAGCAGCCAGGAACAGCCTGACCTTTGTGGGGCTGGGAGGTGCTAGGGCTGTATTTCTTTACCTGCTCTTAGTTGTGTGACTGAGCATGAGGTCCGTCATTTGCAGAGCTCTGCATGTCCCCAAGTCAAGGTACCTGACAGCTGCTTGGGATCCAGCTGCACACTCCAGCCAAGGCTCCTCTTGCGGTCACACAGTGCTGTGGCTGCTGCAGTGGTTATTAGCAGGGAGGTCTGGCTGCATGGAACGGAATCATTGTCTTTCTTTTATGCCCTTTTATATCCAACCCAGGGGTGATGATGTGCAGGAACCTAAGAATAGCTCACAGGGAGCTGCATCCCCTTTAAACTCTGTATGAAATGGGGCAGGCTAGGAGCCATGAATGACATCAGTGTCTCCAGCCTCCCCCAGCCTCCTCCAGTATGAGGTTAGGGCTGGGGAGGAAAAACAGAAGGGGCAGAGTCATACTAAAAAAATAAGTGGACTTCAAAAGAAACAGGAGCTCTGGGACAGAGCAAGTGCAGGGAAGCAAAGTGAAACAAAAAAGACTCCTCAGTCCTTCTGTTCCAGGATAAAATGTGATCCGCTCATCCTTGAAAAAAGTGTTGTGACCTGGTTTGAAAATTCCCAGGGCAAGAGGTTTGGCCTCTTCTGCAGGGAGCCTGTTTCAAGGTGACACCTCCTTAACAGATGAAAAGCTTTTCCAGTCCATAACTCACTTTCTGTTGAACCAGCCACACCTTGAGAGGGCAGACTACATGACAGGAGTTGACCTCTTCGGTGGGCGGCATTTGAGATGAGAGACATCCAAAATGGGAGAATTGCTGAGAGAGAGAGAGCAAGGGAACTGACCTCCTCTTGTCATCTCCCTTTGTGTGGACCCCTGAAGTCCATATTTCCCTCACGTTCTCCTCAGAACGTGATAGTGACCACGCAGCACCAGAGCAGAGCTCCTTCAGCCTTTATCCCCTCCCCATCACCTGCAGCAGGTGCTTCATGACTGAGACAAGAGCACACTGACACTTTCCCGGGCTGTTATTTCATCTTCCACTGAACTAGGTTTTAGTGAACAGGGAGTTTAATGTGCTTTATGAGCACTGGGGCTTTTTTCTTTAATTAATTGGTTTTATTATAGTCCTGTTACCTGCACTCTTCTTCCCTTCTGCACTGTTCAACAGTGTAGCTGCAGGGGTGAGTCGGAGAAAAGTCAGAGCAGAGGTGAGGTGGGTGTCTCTGTGTTTTATGCCAAGATTTTTCTTTTCATGCCACTGGCTGGAATAAGAATTTCCCTTGGCCACTGGTCCGCAAACAGGGGCACTGATGATGTGGTGAGATGCAGTTTGGGGATGGATGAGATGGATATTTGCAAACTGCTTCTTAAAAACATCCACAGTGTCTTCCTCCTTCATGACTTCTCAGTTTGGAGGGCAAAAGCACACCTGAGAGCCTCTTGGCCTTGGAGCCTCTGCTGCTGGCACTGTTGCTGTCCATGTTCTGTAGAGAGTGGCTCAACTCAGCCTAAAGAGGGTCTCAGGAAAATTGAGAGTTTTGATGGCATCGCCATTCATTGCCTGCAAGATCACATAAAACCAGAGCGAGAAACTCTGTTAAACTGCCAGGATGTGGTGGAAACTTCCCTGATGAAGGGAGTGGAGCATCAACCTGATGAAAAAAGGCCGAGGGAGCTGGGTCTCTTGAGCTTAGAAAAAAGGAGACTGAGGGGTGACCCCATGAATGTTGATCAATATGGAAAGGGTGGGTGTCAGGAGGACGGAGCCAGGCTCCGCTCAGTGTCATCGAATGATAGAACAAGGGGCAGTGGATGTGACCTGGAACAGAGGAGGTTACCCATCAGTGTGAGAAGGAATTTCTTCCCAGTGAGGGTGACAGAGCCCTGGAAGGGCTGTCCAAAGGGATTGTGGATTCTCCTTCTTTGGAGATGTTTAAAATCTGCCTGGCCATGTTCCTGTGTGACTGGATCTAGGGGATCTTGCTGTGTTGGGGGGATTGGACTGGATGATCTTTTGAGTCCCTTCTAATCCCTCATGTTCTATGATGCTGTGGTTCTGTGGTGTCCTTCCTACTGAACACCTAATGTTCTGTGATTCTGTGCTCACAGAAGTTTACTGCTGGCTCCATCACAGAAAAGGTTCAAGCAGAGGTTGCTCTGCTAGCCTGAGCAGTGGCTGTGTGGCAGGGATCACACTGAAGAGGCCACTGTGATTTATTCATTTAAATAGAACTCAATTAGCTGTGCTGCAAGCTCACTCTGAACCCTGATCTTTCTTCTTGTAGAAGGAACCAATATTTTTATATACATTTTTAGATGAAAGATGAATGCCTGGACTTGTGTGCCACACGTGCATCTCTTTTACTGCCCTTCTGTTTTTTATGTTTCCTCCCAGGACTGAGCCAGGGTTTCTTGCTATGTGGAAGAAATAAAGTGAAGTATTAAAAAAAATATCTAATTATGTGAAATGCTTCAAAAATGAGGGTAATGCAAAGTTCGAGATCGCTCATAAGCCCTCTGAAATTCTCTACCAGCATTGAAATTCATTGGACTAACTTTATGGTTTTGGATTCTTCGTTAAGTACAAGATTGCTGCTGTACCTGTCATTATCTATTACGGAGCAGTGCTCTCCTGTAAAATAGCCCTTCCCTGCCAGAATAGAGACACAACTTCTCCCCCAAGGCACGAGCATGTGGCTAACATCACCTGAATTATGCGTTGCTTTCAGGCTCGTCAAATGGAAACTACACCATAAAATACCCAACTGTGTGTTTTATCAGCTGCTTTCTGTGACACCAGCAAAACGTTCAGCTTCTGAGTTTTTCTGGATTTTCTGGACTGGAGAAGGTTTTCTTAAGAAGTGTCACACAAACCTCATTCATTCTGAAGGGAATTCAGTGGGTTTTTCTCTTTTTCTCTAATTCCAGCAATGAGTCAGCGCTTTGCAAAGGCATTCCTAGATTTTCAAGATTCACAAATATTTTTGGGACTTGCAAGAAAATGGCCAATTTCCGCCGCAGAGAATGGGGATTGTACCCATCAGCAGCACAACTCACTGCAGGAGCTTCTTGGCTGTCTCTCTTCTTTATGTAAATAAGTAGGAACACACAAGTGCCTCTTTAACAGAGAGGTATGAGCACAAATCTAGATGTATGAGCTCTAATCTAGATGTATGAGCCCTAATTTAGGTGTACAAGCACTGATCTGGATGTACAAGTGATAATCTAGATTTATGAGCACTGATCTGGATGTACCAGCACTAATCTAGATATAAGAGCTCCAATCTAGATGTACGAGTGCTGATCCAGATCTACGAGCTCTGATCCAGGTGTACAAGCACTAATCTAGATGTACGAGCGCCAACCTAGATGTACAAGCTCTAACCTAGATCTACGATCACTAATCTAGATGTACGAGCGCTAATCCAAACCCACATTTACTCTCAAATTAAAATTCACATTCAGATTAGCAACGTTCCTCTCTTCTGTAGGGAAAATTCCACTGCTGTGGAAGTGATATTTACTGTCCGCATTTGTTCTTGGGCTGCCAACTGGACCCCAAGTCACTGCTCTAGAACAGTGCTTGAGGAGTCTTTGTTCACAATGCTCTTCATCTTTTTCAATGAAAGAAGCCCTCCCCACTGCCACTGACATCAGGGACCCTACCAGAAAGCAGCTGTGCCCACTGCAGGCAGAAAACAGCTCAGAACACTTGTGGGTGAATAAGAAGAGCAAAAAAGGCCAAAGCCATGTCTGGTAGCTAAGTGCTGACTGGAGAGCTGTTATCCTGATGGGGGGTGTACCCCTGGGGTGCACTTTCCCGTCACCGTGAGTGACTCTACAGAGTTTGCAGTGTTAGTCGATTGATCCTTCTTTCCCTTGGTGTTCTCTCTGATCATTTAGCAGGCCGATTGGTTCTGGCCATTGCTGAGGCAGCACCCCTGGCCGTGCAAAGCTCTTAGAACAGCTCAGCTGCTGGGCCGCTCACGGCCATGGGCTGAGAAACTGCACAAACCAGCAGGATCCCACCTCTGACCCGCGGAATACAGAGTGGATGAGAGCACTGGGAGAGGTGAAGTGTCCAAGAGCAGCCACTGAGCAAGTAAGGAGGAACAAACCTTCTTGTTGTCTGTGTGGGGAGTATTTCATGGCCCCAGGACAGAGGTTACAGGAAGGAAGCAGCAGACAGTCATTCCAGAGTAGCTACAGAAGCACAGGAGTGAGAGCTGGCCTCATGGAAATCTACAGCAGGGTAATTGCTGCTTCTTTGTTCAGGCTGCTCTGGTACAGAAAGCAGCCCCAAGTGTTGCTGCAAGTGAACACTAATACCTTATGCCAGGACTGCCCAGGGGAAGAGAAGGTAGAGTAATGAAACCTAATAAAAACAACAGATTGGTTTTCTCTTGAATCATAGAAAAACACAGAGGGGAGGGAATTTGAAACAAGTGATCATCAGGTGATCCCTTTGCCCAAATCTTTGTTTCACATAAACTCTCAGAACGTGGGATCTGGACATTTCTGGAGGCACGGCTGTACTTAGGATGAGGAAGAAATGTGGGTTTTGTCCCCAGGAGCAAACTGCCACCCATAAAAATTGCTCTGGGCAAGACATCTCAAGCCCCATGTTGGGTGACTTCATTTTGGAACTTTATCTAGGGGATCCTGCTGTGGCAGGGGGATTGGACTAGATGATGTTTCCAGGTCCCTTCCAATCCCTAATGTTCTGTGATCTTCGCTGCTCATTGATGCAAGTTATGATGTTGGGCAGGCGGTGTTCTTTGAGTCTTTCAAGTGGCAGGATCAGATCTGATGTGAGGAGTGCACTACTGTGGGCCCAGATGACGGCTATCTGCACCGGGTTGCCTGCCTTCCCTTTGCTGCTTTGACTGCCCATAGCCTCTGAACACCCGTAAATCAGGGTGTCACCTTCTCTGCCAGGTCCCAAACAGCACGGGCGGGATTCTTTCAACACTCCAGTGCCTTCGATGTGTGTGCACATGCTGAGGGGGAGGCTTCCCTTGCCATCCCTCGAGAAAGCCCTGTTCCGCCAGCAGCGTGTTGTGACATCTGTTTTGACAAACCAAGTAATGCTCAGCAGGCTGAGGAGCCAGGGCAGGTTTGATGGATGAGACCAGTACAACAGCATGGTAATGCTCTGCGAGCATGCACAGGGGATTACGCAAGACAGCAGCCTGCTCCAGCAAGGCCAGGCTGTGCTCAGAATCTGCAAGGATGCAATATTAATGTCTATCTAATTGGGGAATTTGTCAGTGCAGTGCTGCCATTAAGCAGCCGGCCATCTGGACCCTGAGGTTTGTGTGATCACAGCTGATTGTCAAAACACTGGCATCTCACTGAC
Source organism: Rhinopomastus cyanomelas (assembly GCA_013400115.1). Classification (NCBI taxonomy): domain Eukaryota; kingdom Metazoa; phylum Chordata; class Aves; order Bucerotiformes; family Rhinopomastidae; genus Rhinopomastus; species Rhinopomastus cyanomelas. The sequence goes on from VXBP01010331.1 coordinate 90,470, forward strand.
CTTATGAGATCTAATTAAAGTGCTGTTTTGCTCTCCATGCAGAACAGGTATACAAACCGCTTGCTAGGAAGGAGGTTGCTGCAAGAGTTGATCCTTCTGGTTTCCACATGTACAGTGCAAAATTGTATTTGCATGGACACTGGTAAATCTAAACTGAGATGTAGGACTGCACTGACATGCTGGGTAGATCACGCTTCTTTGCGCTGTGTTCTGATGAACCAGGGCAAAACCATCACTAGATACCTTCCCAGAAAATAGCAGCTCTGCAATTCAAACCATCTCTTCTGGACTTCACAGCTTATTTTGTACATCTGTTGTTCAATTTACAGCTCAGGAGCTGTTGTGACAGTCCCCTAATTTGGAGGAAACAATGTCACAGAATCCCAGAATTATTGAGGCTGGAAAAGCCCTCTGAGCTCACTCAGCCCAGCCCAAGACCTAACATCACCCCATCAGCCAGACCAGGGCACTAAGGGCCATACCTTCAGGGATGGGGACTGCTCTGGGCAGTCCATTCCAGGCTCTGATCACCCTTTCCATGAGGAAGGGCTTCCTAACATCCAACCAAACCTTCCCCTGGCAGCTTCAGGCCATTTCTAAGAGTGTCTCTCCTTGCCAGACTCTTGGGCTTCTTAGTTCCATGCCACACTGTCCAGTCAGTAACTCTTGCCTCAGTGCTGTGCAAACCATTACTTTGGAGCCATGATAACACCTGGAGAAACCTGGCTAAGACCTTTTTCTGTCGCAGGTGCCTTGAGGTACAGAAACGTGGCACATAAGGGATCTCCTGGGTGACTGCATTTCCATCCTGCAAGATCTTTTCTGGACAGACTGGGAGGTTGTCTGAGACCTTCAGTGTACTCGTGCTTATGAGCCTTCTACTAATTTCCATCTGAAATATATGCACAGCCAGCTTGCTCACATTTATTCCGGTGCCAGCAGAGCCTTTGCACTCAAACAGCCCTTCTGCAGTGTTTACCCCGCCCCAACTCGAACCAGCAATCACATCCCATCTCATCTTCCCTTTCACTAGAATGAAACCCAGTTTCTCAAATCTCTCACAAAATGCTGTCACTGTTACCCTGGACACGTCTGTTCCTCCGCTCCTTTCACACTACAAGTCCCCTCTCTCGCACAGGGTCAGGACCCAAGCAGAATGCCGGGCTCTGCCTAGCAGATGTTAAAAAGAACAATGATGATTCCACCCTCCTTTCGTAGAGATCATAGCAGGAGGCTCCCCTGTTTCACAGAATCACAGAACATCAGGGATTAGAAGGGACCTCGAAAGATCATGCAGTCCAATCCCTGCACCACAACAGGATCCCCTACATCCAGTCACACAGGAGCATAGCGAGGCAGATTTTAAACATCTCCAGAGAAGGAGACTCCACAACCCCCCTGGGCAGCCCCTTCCAGGACTCTGTCACCCTCACTGGGAAGAAGTTCCTTGTCACATTGATGTGGAACCTCCTCTGTTCCAGCTCATATCCTCTGCCCCTTGTCCTATCATTAGCTGTCCCTAAGCAGAGCCTGGCTCGACCCCCCTGATACTCACCCTTTCCATATTTATCAACATTCATGGGGTCACCCCTCAGTTTCCTGTTGGATTTTTTGGAACAAAACCAGCTCAGTTACTACTCTGTTATGAGTTGATGCTACTTTAAATTTGATATTTTCTTTTAATATTGCATTGCCTGGAATTCAGCTCCTTTACACTGCTCTCTGTTCTTTCAGAAGGCCCATGAGCTATTTCTTCTGGGTTACTGTGTGCAATGAGTGCTCACCCATGGGAAACAATGATCCTATACAAGAGCAAGTCTGTTCCACTGCTTCATTACTCTATATTGCTCCAAAATGAAGTTAATAATAGCGACCAGCAAGAGTCTCTAATGTAACTGACGTGTGGAGCACATCAGGATTTAATGTGATAAACATTTCACTGAGAACAAATGAGCCACAAACACAACCTGCTCCATTGTGCAGGTTTTGCTGCAGTGCTTCTGGTCACTGCCCTGTCATCTGTAAATAAAGCACCAGCATCAGCCTCTGGTGACACATCTGACTCATGGGGAGCTTATCTTCTAGAAGGAGCCTCTGTAAAGTGAGACTCCCCCCGGGCTGTTACCACCACACAATACCAGCACATGAGCCTCCTGTGTGTGCATCGGCAGAGCTTTAGTCACCCTCTCTTGCAGAGGGTCAGGATGCATGTGTGCTACCAGGTACCTGCTAGAGGCTATCAGCTTCCCAGCTGATTGTGAGGGCCCAGTGGTGTGTGACCCCACAGCCCGACCCTGCACACTTGTAATGCACCCTCAGCAAAGCGTAACAAAGTGGTTTGATACAGATCCCAGCCACAATGCCTAATCACACACAGTGTCACTGGCTTAGAAAAAAGTTCTTTCTACTGCAGGTCCTTTGCAAAGCTGACTGGCTTCAAGGTTGGTTGCAGTCCCTTTTTGTGTCCCAGCCCACCAAAAAGGAACTGCAGCCACATTTCTGGTTGTGAATTAATTATCCAGTGGAGATCAGCTGGTGAGTGCTGGAACATGCTATTAACAAACTCTGGGGAATTGGATCCTCTTCCAAATTCACATCACCTCTTTATTAACATGGAGTTTGAGGAGGGGAGGGGTTTGGTGATAAAGGTCAGAGCTGCTCATTAAAATCCTAAATGAAACACGGGAACACAGTTGATTCTTCTAGGACTGCAGCTTATGAAAGCAGAAAAAATCCAGGCATACATCTACATGTCAGTGGGACCAGAGGGCAGCTATACAGTGCTGTCACAATCTGCTCCTCTCAAGTGAGTGTTTATCAAAACACTTTGGGACAGCAATACCCAGGTACTTCATCCCACAAGCAGGATACATCCCACAGGCTGGTTTTGCAGTTCCACCCAAGAAAGAAGATCCAGACTGGGTGGTTAAGTCAGAATAAATAGATGGGAAATGCACTCTCCGTGTTCAATGCCAGCAGCAGAAAGCTCCTTGCTGTGAGGCTTGAGTGCAAGGCAAGAACAAGGTTGCAAAGCACTGACAGTGGGGTCTGTCACACACTGACTTTCTCAGCTGCTGGGCTGTTGTAGCCCTGGAGGAAAGGCAGATGACAGCTGTCAGTGTCTTTAGCATTCACTGAAATTAATATTCCTCTGCATTAAGTCAGTAGTCCTGGAGGATCTGGGCCAAGCTGCTGTGTTTGTTCACTGTCTGTCGATCTCATTATAACTATCCAGTTTCTAACAGGGGCTTGACATGCACAGTGAAGCCTGGATGGCTGGAACTGAGGGCTCAGATGCTGCTTAGAAAAATCTAGTGCACTTCTCGATCTACTCTCCTGCTGGAAAATACTTATAGCTGCTATTTACATCAATTTATCTTTGTGAAGGGTGATGCTTTTTGAGGCAGGAGTCTTGCTGGAGCACCATGAGAATGCTGCCAGGGAGCAGAAACCCCCATGTTATCACCCCATACCTCTGCTAGCGGAAGCACAGATGCTCTCAGTAAAAATGCAGAGAAATATTAGAATGTTAGAGGCATGGAAAATTGGAAAAACAAAGGATTTTCCACTTCCCACCAGGCCAAACTCCTGGAAACCCTCATTATGTGAGGGGGTATTCCCTGGAGGATGGACAGGTGTGGCTGCAGCAGCACTGCTTGGCAAAGAGGGTACTGCCACACGTGTGTGAGCTGCGAGAAAGGGTCTATATTGCAGGGCTGATTCTAGTGCTCTGCACAACCCATCACTGTCTACCCCCTCCAATTTCTATCAGCATTTGACAGACTGGTGACAGCTCATTAGGAAAAAGCCCCTCATGTGACCAAAGGACGCGGTGCTCTCTAATTGTGAGAGATGCTGCAGCCTGAACCAGGTGCAGGGCTGTGGGTCAGGAGCCAGGCCAGGCAGCACATCTATTAAAATATTTTAAAATGCACGAAAATTATTATCCAGCATAAAACAGAACAGTGGGAGCTGGTCCTGTGGTCAGAGGGGTCACAGATGACAAATTGGAGGCAGCAGGAACAGGCTTTGAGATTTTTCCTGAGAGAAGATAACAGAACAATGTTGGTGGCTTTAGACCACATCAGCTCTGACACTGAGCTGGGAGCACTGGGGGCAGATGAGTCTGTGAGCACAACATCTATTGCTTCCTCTGAGGGAACCAGATAGGTCCTTGGGGCCACACAAGCTGGGGGAGCACATTTCACAAGAGAAGCTGTGCAGAACAAGATGAAAGTCGGAGACAGCCTTTCACTGTGAAGCTGTGGGTAAGGTCATTCAGAACAGGTCAGGCTGTTTAAACTCTGTGCCATCAGGAGAACCTCCCCACTACAAGGTCTAACTCTTAACTAAACACTTGGCAGTGCACACACTGTTATCTACCAAACCCAAAGCAATGTCTGGACCTCTGTACATGAGTCCTTTCATCCTTCTACTGGATTTCTAGCATGGTTTTTCTCTTGCTGATGGAAAGGCTGCAACTGCTTCTATCATGAGCCTTGCCTGCTGTGAAAGTCGCTATAAAGGCATCACTTAGCTTCTCCCTGAGTGGCTGATTTCCGCAATGCACCTCTCTTCAGAACATCTTGGGTTTTGCAGCCCTACAGCAGCTGCAATCCTGTGGCAGCCTGTGCACTTGTCAGGGCGGAGAACTTCCACACTTTATTGCTGGTGCTTCATGTTCAACCTTTTCTGCTGTAAATGTGCAGACAGCCTGCCCAAGCTGTGATCAGCAGCACACATTCAGGTGGAGTTTGAGTCTTGGGAGCTTGGAGCTGCTGGGTCACTTGGGAAAGAAAGAAAAGACACAGCAGCCTCAAACAAATTTGTTAGGGGGATTGGACTAGATGCTCTTTTGAGGTCCCTTCCAATCCCTAATGTTCTGTGGTTCTGTGTGATTCTGTCAAAGGCCAATCCCTCAGTGCCCTGGTTGCTGATACACTCGTCACATCTCACTGCTGTGGAAATGCTTTCTCTTTGGAAATGTGCTCCAGCCAACACTTCAGGGATAACTCTGAGAGTTCTGACACCAAGAGAAGGCTTTAGAGTCTCTTGTGGATGCAGGTGTCACCTCACTCCCATTTCAGCACCACATGATCTTTTGCAAGTCTCTCGCCACCCCTGCTGTCTCTCCTCCAGGCAGCAGCTGCCTCTGTTCCTGTGCATTTTGAGCACCACCACGTTGTCTATGAGGAGACACCAAAGTCCTTCCATGTTAGCAGGATGCAACTGCAAAGGTGGGGAGGTATTTACTTCCTTTAAAATCTGTAAAGGCAGTTTTCTGCTCCTGGGGGAGGATGGGAGAGCTGAGGGAGGAATGCAGTGTTCTTTCCTGCCCTGAGGGGTTCTCTGTTGCCTGCTGGCTGTGGTCAGTCTCAGTCAGCCTTTCAAGCAGAGTTCTCCCACCCTTCCTTTAACCAGCGGTGTGAACTGCTGCATGTCACCACCCAATTATCTCCTGTTGCTGTGATCATCTCAGTTTTAAGTAAAATTCTTAACTTAATAGCTCCTTTCAGCTGTGCTAAAATCACACTTGAGATCTCTCCCATAGGCATCAGACATCTTCAGGAGGCTGACTGAATCTCCTGAGCACTTCTGAAAACTGTGTTGGATGCTTTTCAGTCCATTTTATCAGTTTCCACATTTACCATTGGGTTTTTGCTGTGCAGCCGATTTTCCTACAATAAATTAATGGTCTCTTCCCAGCAATTTAAGCCTCAGCTCTCTAAGATTTGTCACAGGATTTCTCATGTGCAGTTAGGCCCTGAATCAACAGGAGGTGTTGAAAGAGCTTGGTCTCCTGTGATCATATGCATGAAGATAAGATGCAGTACAATGTAGTGGAGTTTTAGAATTTTCATTAATCACCAAAAGCTGTGATGATTTTTTGGCTTGGCACTGTAACCTCACGGTCCTTTTGGGCTGTGGCTGATGCTCAGAAAGTGATGCCATAGCCCCATGTCACTGCTCATTTACTTCTCTGTCACACCCACAGCACTTTGTGAAGGAATAAATAACACCATCATTTGGTTAAAATTGCTAACTTCAGGGCCCAAATTCTTCATGTAAAAAGAGTTATAGAATCATACAATCATCCTTGCTGGAAAGGACCATCAAGATCTTCAAGCCCAGCCCTCATCCCAACAGCTCCCTAACCCCTAGACCATGGCCTCAAGTGCTCTAGCTACTTGTTTTTTAAAGACCTCTAGGGATGAAGACTCCACCACCTCCCTATTTTAGTGCCCAACAACTCTCTCAGCAAAGACTTCTTGCCAAGATCCAATCTAAACCTCCCCTGATGCAACTTGAGGCCATTTCCCCTCATCCTGTCATTATTGATTTGGGAGAAGACAGCAGCACCAGCCTCACTAAAACCTTCTTGTAGGCACCTGTAAAAAGCAAGAAGGTATCCTCTCAGCCTTCTCTTCTCTAGACTAAATAACCCCAGTTCCCTCAGCCGCAATCCATAGGGCCTGTGCTCCAGCCCTCTCCCCAGCCTCATTACCCTTCTCTGGCTTCACTCCAGCCCCTCAATGTCCTTCTGATACTGTGGCACCCAAAACTGGACCCAGTACTCAAGTTTCAGTCTCACAAGTTCAGAGCACAGGGGCACCATCACCTCCCTAAAATCCTTGTAAGCCTGGGAGAGGAGGTGGGTTCCCCAGGACTATCTCTGCCCACGCCCAGCTCAGAGTTGTGGGGCAAGTGACTTAGTTCACATTACAGGATCCTAATACAGAGCTCCTCCAGCCATGCTGAGCTACCTCCCTCCAAAGCTCAGTGCTCCCACAGCTTTTAGGTTTCTTGGGTTTGCTGCTTTTGCCCAACCTGTGGGCTGTTTGGGGTTTTTCTTATTACAGAATCACAGAATCATTCAGGTTAGACAACACCCCTGGGATCATCAAGTCCAACCATCAACTCTACTCTACAAGTTCAGATTCCCTAAACCCGATCCCCCAACACCACATCTAAGTGACTGTTAAACTCATCCAGGGATGGGGACTCAGCCACCACCCTGGGCAGCCCAATCAGATCACTCTTTTCTGTGAAGAATGTCTTTCTAATGTCCAGTCTAAACATCCCCTGTTGAAGCTTGAAGCCCTTCCCTCTGGTTTTGTTGCTAATGACCTCTGAGAAGAGACCAGCGCCAACATCTCTACAGTGTCCTTTCAGATCAAAGCTCCAGCTGGATGTTATCTGAAACAAATAAAGTCAAATAAATGGAGTCTCCTGGGGTTTAGCCAGAGTGAGACAGTGGGGAGCAGAGGTGAGACCACATGCAATCAGTCTTCTCTTTGAAATGTTAGTGCCCAAGGACAGTGTTCTACAGCATTTTAACAACAATAGGGTTGCTCCTCACATGTCAGATTTGCTCAAAAGTTCAGTAAGGAGGTGTTTTGAAATTTTAATTGAAACTGAAAATAGAAAGGACCCCAACTGCCCTCTACTGATCATAGCAACAGGCAGGATAACGGTGAACAAATTGAGGCTCTTAAACCACAACAAGCACCTCAGGGGTTTTCATTGAGCTTCTTCCTCTTGCAGCTGCTCAAATATTTTTCCAGCGATCAGCAGACATGGTCTAAAGGGGAGTTTTGAACAGATAGTCCTCGGTCTTCCCACCTTTCGATTGCGAGCACAGTGATTAATGAGGGTGACCTCATTAATGTTGATAAATATGTGAAGGGTGGGTGTCAGCAAGAAGGAGCCAGGCTCCTCTCTGTGCAGGATGTGGCATTTCCAGCTCCTGAAAACTTGTTACTCAGTTGTGCCAATGACAAAGGGTTCAGAAGGAAGAGCATGCTGTTTGACTGCTGTCATTAAGAACACAAGACAGTTAATAAGAACTGTTGCATTAAGAGAGCAGTGGATTTGGCAGGGAGTAAACCCCTTTACTTTACAGGTCCAAATCCTGAGCAATACCCAATTTCTCTCTATGAGTCCGATAACTAGGTCGATAGTGCCACACTATGAGTCCATATAACTTGGATTCACTCGAGTGTGTTCTGTTCTCGTCCAGCCACAATCTGTGGACTCGTGCGGTGTCCAGTGAGAACTGGCAAGGCTAGTTCACGTGAACAGGAGTAATTTATTAGAGCAACAGATTTACAGGTTCTTTATGGATTGTCGGTGATGAGCACTGTATGCAAAATGTGTGCACACAGATGTGAAAATTACCAAAGCATTAGGTTAAAAAGCAGCTCTATACCAACGCGTTAGATTATAAGAAATAACTCTATAGAGATTTATAAAGTTCTCGAGAAGATTTGTATCTCACCCAAAGGCGTCCCTATGGGAAGGAGGTCCCAGCCCATTGACTGATTCCAAGGAGTCAGAGGTCCACGAATATTCCCTGACTTGTTCAAGATGGTATCTTCCCTCTGAATTATCCTTTTTGCGGGGCTTTTTTATATTATTTTTTGTTTTCAAGGTGGAGCTTGAGTGACTCTAGTCATACATATTTTTGTTTCTGATTGGTATAAAATTCTCTCGCTTTGCTTTTAAAGACATAGACTTAAAAAATTAGGACGCATGCTCAATAAGGGGGGCTCACCCCTCGAAGGTGGGTAAGTTTTGGCACGGAGGTGTGTTTTGGTATTATAATGACATTATAATGAGCAAAGTTCACACTAGGATAGCGATTCGTCAAAAAGATGACAGAACAATGGCTCAGGGTTGCAAAAGTACATCTTATCACCTTCAAAGTTGCCATCCCTGTACATCTTGTCACAGGGCTTGGCCACAGCTGCACATCTCCTCACAAGGGTCGACCGCAATACCTTCATATCGCTCCACCCCTCGTGGTTTCTGTGGTGGCAGGTCAAGTTGCCTGGGGAACCATCAGAGGAAGGGATTCCTTGCGTTCCAGCTGTACTCCACCCTAGAGGCTTAGAACTTTCCTTAATGTGCAAATAATGCTCCATTTCTAATGTAAGTTTAATTTTTAAGTTATCCCACAAGAACGTGTTGGAGTGTCAAGTGTCCTGGATGGGACAAATGTATGTCCAAATGAAAGCTGACTGGTAATGACAGGAGATGTACTTGGTAAAAGTTGCGCACAGCAGCCATCAGAAACAAGCATCTTACTTGGGGTTAATGCTGGTGTTAAACAGGACACAATCATCCCATTTCTAACCAGGGTGGTAGTTGAGTCCCCATACCTGTATGTGTTTAAAAGTTGCTTAGATGTGGTGTTAGGGGATCTGGTTTAGGGGTGAACTTGTAGAGCAAGGTTGATGGTTGAACTCGATCATCCCAAGGGTCTTTTCCAACCTGAACGATTCTGTAATTCTGTGATCCCATTGCTTCCAACCCAGCTGTGGCCAAAAGCAACACACAAATTCTGAATGGCATTTCCCCACTTCTATTCATGGCTTTGCAAATCCAAAATGTTTCATTGAAGACCTTTGTGCCTGTGGTAGGTAATGATCCCTACACAACTTGTTTTTCTTCCCAAGGCAAAAGCCTGACAGAACTTAACATTCTTCAAATAGCAGCTTGTCCATCCACATTCCCTTCCTGACATCACGGGGGGAGGTCTGGTGTAATCACAGGTATCACTCTGCTTTTACAAGACACTGACCAGCACTGTGGCTGGACAACAGTGGTAGTGCTATTGGCTCTGCACTCACATTTGAGCCAGATGTTTTACATCTGTCTGTGAGAAAGATGTCTTAGCTGAGCTGAGCTCAGGCAACCCTGAAGAAGAGGAGTAAGATTAAAAGTCAAAAGCTAAGAAGGTTGAGAAGACTATCTGGGATTGGATGTTCATTAATGAGATAAAACCAATCTGACAGAAACCTTCTACAGAAATCGAAGAAAATAAAGACAAAAGTTTTTACTGCTCCCAAAGTTTTCTCCCAGGTTCCCAAACACTGTGAGCCAGAACCAGAAGCAGCCTGAGCCTGGGTATCTTCATGGCAAAGACACTGCAGATGCTGGGCACTGTGGGAACTTTAGGGACAATATTGCACTCTAATTCCAAACCTTTAAGCTGAAAAACTGTATCTTTAGGCTGGTTTGAGAATAGCATTGCTGAGTCATCACAACACGATCTAGTGAGTGCTGGCCTTCTCTCCATGAGCTTGTTCTGTTCTCATGGCCAACATCAAACCCAAAGCATTCTGTGCACCCCTATTGTGTGTCAGCAGATTAAGAAGGTTCCAGTGCTCCAGGAACAATGTTCAGTGTTCTGTGCTGCTTGTTCACCCAGAGTGACTGACACTGTTGCTTCTGACAGCTTCCAGTTCAGCCTTTTGCTTTCACTTGAAGAGCAGCCCGAACCTCTCACATTCCATCATTTTAAACTGCTGCAGCTTTTCTCACTCTGATGTTTTTCGCTGTGTGGGATCCATCCCTGGCTGTGCTGATGCAAGCTCTGCTGAAACTCTTCTCTGTCCCTTTCACCAGATCACTCTGTGCAGAATGACAGCTGTAAACTGGCAGCCTAACCTAACAGTACTTGGGAAATGTGTCGTTCAAAGGTCTCTGCAGTCAATGCAGGCTCTTCCAGACATATACATTTGCTGTTTAATTAACAGAGGTATAGTGTAGATGAAGAGAGATGAGTTGTTGTTGCCATTGCTGCATCCAGCCCTGCCTGCTGCACACGCTCTTCAAAAGAAACCCACATTCATCCCATACAGGAGCAGTAGTTGATGAAGTTTTCTGGCTCCAGGACAAAACCAGAGAAAAAAGTTTTGTTGAGTGACCCCTCGGGGAACTCCCAAACCCCTCAGGAGCACAGACCCCAACCCAAATTCTTCCAGAATAAACAGAGGCTTCCAGCACTTCCAGCTTGTGGAGAATCCAGCTCAGGGATGGCACTGTATGAGCTCAGATGCAGGCTAAGGTGAGGCAATGCAAACTCAACTGTCAGAGCCAGGCAGCTTCAGTAATATGCTTCTGTGGTGGGTTCAATACCACAGTTTAAGATACAGGAAAAGAAAGCAAAGCAGTCAGATCTCAATGGCATCTCGGATAAATTTGCCAGACAATGGATAGCTTAGGGAAAATGGAAAAAGGTTTATTAACTCTGTAACTGTATACAGAAAAGAAGAAAAGGTTAAGCAAGTTAGTGTATCAAGTAGAAACTGAGTCACAACTGCCATCACGCATTCTGAGAAAAATACAATAGGAGGTCCTTGGGTCTTCTTTCACATTAGAGATCTGGGGGAAAAAAGCATGTCAGTCGAGCAGAGATGAGCACCACCACCCTCTCTATTATTCATGCATCACCCCCATCTGTGGTACAGCAAGACCCAAACTGTTTGCATACTGGTGAATTCTTCAATTCTTCAGTGAACCTTATCCAGCTCAACGCTTTTGGGATGGCCTGACTGCTCAGCTCCCACACCTGCATCCCTTGGTGCAGACAACATGCATTTCAAACAAAGAACCCAGTCTCTGTCTTTCAGATCCAAGGTTTAAGTATTCTCAGGTCCTTCTGCTTTCTTCAGCTAAGCACAAAGGAGTTCTCCCCAAATGCTTAAGCACCCCCAGTCTTTCTCAGTGGCAGAAATGACAAACAGTCTCTCTTCCTGCTGATCAGTCTCTCTAAAATGGCTGTGAGCAGCCACATAGCCCCGACCACGTGCGGGATCCAAGATGGAGACTGACAGCATGGCTGTGTCAACAGGGCCATCCCCCAGACAATGCACGTGGCCAAGAGGGTTTTCAGAACCCTCTTCTCTCATCTCTCTCTCCTGTTTCAGCTCTAGGAGGAAGAAGAGTAGCCCAGCTCACTGCGATGCTGAAGGGCTGCTCCGTGGCAGGGGTGGTGATGGCAAATCTGCACCAAAGTCTTGCTTCTCTGATCTGTGGCCAGGATCGCGCAGCATCAGGTCTGGGCCGGTGGCAGGGGCCGTGGCAGCAGGGGCCACAGCAGCAGCTGGGCCGCAGTCCTCCAGGAGCTGCTGGAAGCTGCAGCAAGTTGTGCCGGGGCTGGCACCTCAAGGGGCCATCCTCCTCCACCCTGCCATTTACAAGAGTGGGGCGGACACGGCAAGCCCCACTCTGTCCCATTTCCAATGGGGAACAATAGTGGAGGGAGCTGCTGGAACGGGCAGGGGGGCAGTGGTGCTCAGCTCAGAGCCCGCAGCCCAAGAGAGTGAACAAACAGCCCGCTCCACTTTTTATAGGCTGACCCAGCCATGCCCTTCTGGGGCAGGTCCCGGGACAGTGTCACCTCCCCCAGGACCGGTAACTGGGGGGAGGGGTCCTCTTGAGAGTAAGATACCTTTTTGTTCTTCATGAAAGCACAACTTCTGCACATCTGAAAATTCTGATAACTTTAAAACTGCAACAGCTTCACTATTTGATTCAACTCTTTCTGCATGTTTTATCTTAGGATAAAAGCAACAAATTCCCTTCCTGGAAGTAAAATTGAGAAGCCATCCTAGAAAATATATGAGTGTTTCAAAGTCTTTAAGCTTTACGAAGATAAAAAGCTGGCACTGAGTTATCACAGAATCACAGAGCATTAGAGATAGGAAGGGACCTTGAAAGATCATCCAGTCCAATCCCCACAACAGAGCAGGATCCCCTAGATCCAATCACACAGGTACATAGCTGGGTGGGTTTTAAATGCCTTCAGAGAAGGAGACTCCACAACCCTCCTGGGCAGCCCATTCCAGTGCTGTGTTACCCTCACCATGAAGAAGTTTCTTCTCATATTTATGTGGATACTGCTGTGTTCCAGCTTATACCCATTGCCCCTTGTCCTACCATTAGACAGCACTAAGAACAGCCTGACTCCATCTTCCTGACACCCACCTTGAGTTCTGTGGTAACAGACACTCTGCTGACATTCTGAGCCAGTTGTTTCACAGAATCACAGATACATTCAGGTTGAAAAAGGGATCATTGAGTGCAACCGTCAACCCTGCTCTACAGGTTCACCCCTAAACCAGATCTACCAACGCCACATCTAAGCAACTTTTAAACACATCCAGGGATGGGAACTCAACTCCCACCCTTGGCAGCCCATTCCGGTGCCTGACAACGCTAACACAAAATGTCACTCGCAGGGAATTTCTGAGACTGGGCAACAGGAGAAATAGCAGGTTGTGGAACAGGTTCTAGTGAACCCAACACAGAGAACTTCTCTGCAGGACACTGGTTTCAGCCTAACTCAGCAAAAGAATATGTGGGCCCACATCTGAACCGAGATTCCGGCCATCCTCTCCATTATTTTATTCAGATATAATGGCTGGGAACTGCTGCTTCCTTAGGGTCTGTTTTCATTGTTCTGCATGGAATTTGTCCAAGGATGTATTCAAATATTTCTTTTAAAATCACAGGGATGTCTCATGTTTAAATCTCTTTGAAAAATGCTGATGATAAAACTCAGGAATAAAAGGCCAAATTACTGTTTTAATTCACACTGAGGATAGGGGAAAAAAAACCTCATTTCAGCGGTGGCGTTTCTGATGCAATGATTCATGAGAGACACCGGATCAGAGCAATTTAATTTTAGAGAGTGTTACGCAGGAACATTATTATTAGGGTTTTTCATTTCTTTGTTTTCTCTCTCTTATTCTCTGTGCATATAATCTACAAACCACATCCATCCACCAAACGCACGTTCTCTTTTCCGCTCTAACCCCCATCCAAAATTATTATTGTGCAGCTCTGTGTTCCTGAAGTGTTAGTCATGTGAAATGGCACCACAATCGTTTTGCTTTGCCCGTCCAAGGAAATGAAAGCAAAGAGACAATTACTTCCCCAAGTTGCAGTACTGTGCTGTTATTGACACCAAGGAAGAGAAAACAATAACTCCTGGCAATGTGCTGGTAAATAATAGATAAGTGTTTATATATATATTACAGAATCAGAGAATCACAGAACATTAGGGATTGGAAGGGACCTCAAAAGATCATCCAGTCCAATCCTCCTACCACAGTAGGATCATCTAGACCAAGTCACACAGGAACATGTCCAGGTGGGTTTCTCCTCCTTTTACACCACTTCTAAACTAGAGTAACTTTGCTGAAGTCAACACACACCAATGAGGAGGCCAGGAACATGGGCTGCAATGTGCTGTGAGTGATGCCCCACTACAACACCAAACCCTCGCTGTTTGCCTCCTTGTCTACCCTGATGGGCCTGAAAAAACAACAGTGAAAAATCAAGCAGAGGACATGTCTTTCTCTTAGCATCACAACAGGACATTTTCTGGGCCAGTCTGAACTCCGACACATCAGATCACCCTCTGTCCGAGACAGCCCGAGCCAGTGCAGCTTTCACAGAGGTGGCAGCCAAGGTCTCCCACTCATTTAAGAGATTTGTGCAGTCTGGAAAAGCATCTCACATTGTCTTTCCTCAAAACCTGGCTAAGGCTGGGAAGAGTTTGACACAAACACAAGTTAGTAATGTCCCCAGCCCAATGGAAAGCATCTGTAGATATGTTGGATTCCCACTTGTTGTGGTTGCTAAACTAGCTGCTCTTAAGATGGCGGCGATGGCAGCAGGGCGTATGCAGGCCCTGCAGCTCCACATATCCAGCAGGAGCTGTTTTGCGGTCGCTTGGGCTCCAAATGTGCAGGAGGTAAAGATACAGGGGCCTCTCGGCTTCCTGGGACCTGCAGGAGTCGTCCTTGAAGATCAGGAGAAAAGCTAAACAATGCCAAGTGAGGTAAAAAAGAGTGCGTTCTGTGACACCATTGGACAGAGAGAAGAGCAGAGAGTGATAACTGTAGTGAAGAAGATTGGTGGTGGTACGATAAGGGAAAACTATATTAAGTGTGTATTTCTTCTAATAAACGCCATTTGCTGCTGACCATATTGGTGTTCGAGTGGTATGCGAATGGTCCGGGTAACGCGGGGCCGAAGGAGCCGGGCGTAGAGAGACCTGAAAGCCATCAAGCCAATTCGCTGCATGCGAGCTGCAACTTAGGCTATCCGAGGCACTGCAACACCACTGGGAGAGAAGCAGTGCAAGGCCATCACACCAGGCTGAGTTGGAGATGGTGGCTGCTCCAGAAGACACAAGGGCTGGCCATCCTGAGAGAAGTATTCACCAACCTCTGCAGAAACCTCAATGTGGTCTCCAAAGTACCACAGGTACTGTACCTGCCCCAGAGAAGCTGTGCTGACCCGGTAAAAGGGCCAACAACTAATTCAGCTGCTCTGCTTTACAGACAATCTGTGTCTTCTGGTGGATCTTCGAGGGTTTACCCTTCATGTCAGACAACTAAACGCAGTAGGTAAGGAAACACTGTATGAATAATAGTGGAAATGATCCACCTTTCCTCCAGCCCAGAGGGATTGTGGTCTGTGGGGTCAGGAAACAAATGCAGTAACATTACCTGGTTCTGTTTAGAGCTCACAACAGCTACTCACACCCAAAAGGCAATTTCTGTTACAGTCAGATCTGAAGTGAGCTTAGTCTCCCCAAAGATCATCTCTATACCTGGGCTTACAAATACAGGGGTAACACCAGAGATATAAGCGGGAGCAGAGGGAAAGCAAATGGAAGGTACTTCTTGTTTTCTTGACTTCTCAATTTAAGTTTAACATCTAATAAGTTTAACATTACATAGTCACTGAAAGTCAATCAGCCCTCCTGTCAACCAGCTGGCATGGCAGGGATTGTACCCAGCAGCAGCCTGGAATAAAACATGGGGATTGCAGGCTACCTGACACCCTTGCTGCAGTTGAGTGTTCTCACAGACCCAATACACAGCCTGACATTGTTGGGAATCACCTACCAGTAGCCATGATGTTTGGTTCAACTTAGGTAGTTTTGTAAGAGAACAGTTGTACCAAGATTGAACTCAGCTTATAGGAAGTGGAGCTTGGGCTTCCTCTATCACATCAGAGGTCCTACAGAGAGGTTTAAAACCTGCATGGATATGGTCCTGTGCCACTGGATCTAGGGAATCCTGCTGTGGCAGAGGGATTGGACTGGATGATCTTTTGAGGTCCCTTTTAATCCAAATATTCTGTGATTCTGTGATACCTGCAGCATTTGGCCTGCTGCTGTCCTGACTGCTGACCACAGGGGTGACATGGGATCAGGTGCAGACCTCTGGGAGTCTACAGTCAGATAGGATTGAGTTCACCTCATCTCTGCTTTCTTCAGCCCTCGACTCTTGTCTGCATACCCACAGTCACCCTCCACCTCACCTCAACAACGCCAAGCAGCAGGGTATACATGTGCCTGCTTGGGATCCAGCTCTCCAACATCAAAAAACACCATGGAAATGCTCTTATGTGGTGATTGTGGGGTCCCCTGAACCAGGGAAAATCAGGGGACGAAAGGGGGATCTGATAAAAGTCAGAATCTCTCACAGGTGAAGCCATGAAGAAAAAGGGTTCTGGAGCATAAACTGGCAGGGCTTATGCAGAGGGCTTTAAATTAGATTTGAAGGGGACAGGATAGTTGATGGGTGTGCACCAGTGTGGCAGTGATCTGGTCTGGATGAAGACCATGAGGTCTTCCACCATCCTAGGTGAAACTAGAGGACACAGTCCTCTCCCTGAAATGCCTGTGCACCAATGCACACAGCGTGGGGAATAAGCAGAAGGACTTGCAAATTTGTGTTCAGTAAGGTGATTATGAACTGGTGGTAATGACAGAGACATAGTGGGACAGCTCACATGACTGGAATGTGGTCATGGATGACTATGTCCTTTTCAGGAGCGACAGCTCAGTAAGGGGTGGTGGAGTAGCTGTTTATGGGAAAGAGCAACTGAAATGCATTGAGTTGTGTTCAGGGACAGAAGAAGAGAGAGTTGAGAGCTTGTGGGTGTGGATTAAGAGGCAGTCTGGCATGGGTAACATTGTCGTGTGTGTCTATTACAGACCACCAGATCAGGACAAAGAGGTTGATGAGGTCTTCTACGGGCAGCTGACAGCAACCTAACAACTACAGGCCCTGGTTCTCACAGGGGATTTTAACTACCCTGATATTTGCTGGAAGACCCACTCAGCCAGCCACCCACAGTCCAGAAGGTTCCTCCAGTGCATTGCTGACAATTTCCTGATGCAAATTGTGGAGGAACCCACTAGGAGATGAGCGCTGCTGGATCTTGTACTCACCAACAAGGCGGGTCTCGTTGAAGCAGTGAAGGTTGATGGCAGCCTTGGGTGCAGTGACCATGAGACGGTGTAGTTCAGGATCTCATGTGGCAAGAATACAATAAGTAGCAGAATCGCAACTCTGGACTTCAGGAGGGCCGACTTTGGCCTTTTCAAGCCATTGTTAGGGGAAATCCCATGGAACAGGGTACTGGCATATAAAGGGGCCCAAGACAGCTGGTTAACTGGTTAACATTCAAGAATCACTTCTTTGAAGACCAAGATCATAGTATTCCAGCTGCTGGGCAAACTGAAGAAGAAGAAAGTCTATAGGTCATGGAAGGAGGGGATGGCCACTTTGGATGATTATGAGGCTCTAGTGAGGGAATTGGGGATGCAACTAGGAAATCCAAGGCCTCCCTGGAATTAAAGATTGCAAGAGAGGTCAATGGCAACAAAAAGGGCTTCTTCAAATACATTGTAGGTAAAACTAAACCTAGAGGCAATGTAGGCCCACTGCTGAATGAGGTGTGTGCCCTGAAGACAGAGGATACATAGAAAGCAGAGATACTGAACACCTTCTTTGCCTCTGTCTATACTTCTTGAGGCTGTCCTGACAACAAGCCCCGGACTGTTGAGGCCCTGGAGGAAGTTGGGACAAGATAGGAGTTTGCCCTGGTTAACAACGACTGGGTTAAGTCGATAAGTTGAGCAAACTCATAAATCATGTACTTAAATCATGTATATCCATAAATTGTTGATGGGATGCACCCATGATTGCTAAGTGAGACAGCGGAAGTCGTTGCTAGGCCACTCTCCGTCATCTTTGCTAAGTCGTGGGAATCAGGAGAGGTGCCTGGGGACTGGAGGATAGTAAATGTCACTCCAATCTTCAAAAAGGGTAAGAAGAAGAACTCAAGTAAGTACAGAGAAGTCAGGCTCACCACCATCCCAGGAAAAATGATGGAACTATTTATTCTTACCGCTGTCTCTAGGCACATCAAGGACAAGATGGTCATTAGAGACAGTCAGCATGGCTTCACCAAAGGGTGATAGCCTTTTATGAGGCCATAACCAGATGCATAGATGATGGCAGAACAGTGGATGTGGTCTATCTTGACTTCAGTAAAGCATTTGAGACAACCTCCCACAGCATCCTCGCAGCCAAACCGAGGCAGAACAACTCTCAGTACCAGTGTAGGTTGGGGATTGACCTGTTGGAGACCAGTGCAGGAGAAAGAAACTTGGGGGTTCTGGTGGACAGCAGGATGGCCATGAGCCAGCAGAGTGCCCTGGTGGCCAAGAAGGCCAACAGCATCCTGGGGTGGATCAGAAGAGGAGTGATTAGTAAATCAAGGGAGGTTCTCTTCCCCCTCTACTCTGCCCCAGTGAGACCACATTTGGAATATTGTGTCCAGTTCTGGGCCCCTCAGTTCAAGAAGGACATAGAGCTGCTGGAGAGAGTCCAGTGCAGAGCCACAAAGATGATGAAGGGAGTGGAATATCTTCCTGCTGAGGAAAGGCTGAGGAAGCTGGGTCTCTTGAGCTCATAGAAAAGGAGACTGAGAAGTGACGTCATGAATATTGATAAATATGGGAGGGGTGAATGTCAGGAAGATGGAGCCAGACTCTTCTCAATTTCATCTAATGATAGGACAAGGAGCAATGGGTGTAAGCTGGAACATAGGAGGTCCCATATATATATGAGAAGGAATTTCTTCCCAGTGAGTGTGACAGAGCCTTGGAAGGGGCTGCCAAGGGGGATTGTGGAGTCCCACTCTGGAGACGTTTCAAAACAACCTGGATATGTTCCTGGATCTAGGTGGTCCTACAGTGGCAGGGGGATTAGACTAAATTATGTTTTGAAGCCACTTCCAATCCCTAATTTTCTGTGATTCTGTGTCTTTAGGCCAAGTTTTGCGCAGTGCCATAGGCTGTTTCAAGTAGTCTGGAGCAGCTCAGGCAGCAGGTTTTCATGGGCACATCATACACTGCAGAGACCTGGACATGCCTGCCTGGAGTAGCCCAGGCCAGGGACACAGACACGAGGCATCACCATGGCAGGCAGGACAGTCACACAAGTGCAGGGACAGCAGCAGTGCCTGATCAAGGGTGCAAAACTGGAGAGACTGAGCAATGCTCACACACCTTCTCCAGCAGGTGCTTCCCCGGCAGGTGGTGTTTGAGATCCAAAACCCCAAACAGACACTATGACCACCAGCAGAGCCACAAAGAGTGGAACATACCCGTGATGAGGAAAGGCTGAGAGAGCTGGCTCTCTTGAGCTTGGAAAAAAGGAATCTGAGGCGTGACCTCATGAATGTTGATAAAAGTTGGGAATGCGCAAAATAGAGGAGGCTAGAGCCAGGCTCTGCTCAGGGACACCCAAAGACAGGACAAGGGGCAGCGGGTGTGAGCTGGAACAGAGGAGGTTCCACATCAATATGAGAAAGAATTTCTTCCCAGTGAGGCTGACAGAGCCCTGGAAGGGGCTGCCCAGAGGGGTTGTGGAGTCTCCTTAACTGGAGATGTTTAAGACCTGCCTGGCCATGTTTCTCTGTGATGGGATCTAGCGGATCCTGCTGTGGCAGGGGGATTGGACTGCATGATCTTTCGAGGTCCCTTCCAAACCATAATGTTCTGTAATTCTTTAATACTGCTGCTCATACTGCTGGGTTTTGTTTCTGAAGCCTAATCTCCTTGGGTTATCTGGTTTTGTGAGAGCTTCAGCTCCTGTCTCATGAAAACCCCAAACCAGCCGTGTGTAGCTGTCTCCACTGCACTGGTAAAGTTGCAGAGATTCTGTCACATTGGAGGGAGCTGGGAAGCGAAGGGAGGGACAGGGGCATCACAGGAAGCAAAATTTTAACCTAAGAGATGAGAGACAAGTCCAAAAAAGTTTTTGATTCTTGCACATCTAATCACAGAGACTGACAAAGGGAGGACGGAGGGTTTCGGAGTCAGATTTCCTGCCTCTGCCACATGTGTGTCTGCTGTATGGGGGTGTGGATTTGGTTTGATTCCTCATAGGCTAAGGGCTGAAAATGTTCTCCCCTTTCAGAATAAGAGGAGAAATCTCTGCTGTGTGATTTGCCAGCCCCCAGCCTTCTAGTGCTCCCACACCTACTAGAGCTCGTCAGAGACCCCTGGATGAGCACCTTCAGGGACCTGTAAACTCTGCAGAAGCACTGGGGCAGGGATTTGTCTCATTTCCCAACAAATCCAGCCCGTAGATCCCTGCTCAGGTCCCTGCACGGCAGCCCCATGTCTGGCACCCACAGCTGTCAGATCCCAGTGATCCTGGGCAAAGCCAGAAAACCCCACTGGCTCTCCCATTCCAATATCCTCAGTACAATTCCACATCCCAGTTTGCATTGCCTACAGCAGTCTCCTGGCAGGGTAGGCGATGAGAAGCAAGGGGTGAGTTGAGACTGTGAATCTGCTGCCCAAGGACAGACTTCTCTATCACTGTCCTGTTGTCCCAGTGACCACTGGGTTCATCTGTAGCCTTTTGACAGTCACTTCTGAATCCTTCCCAGGCAGGGTTCTCCCTCTATCTGGGAATGTTCCTGTCAGGCACAGGCACACACTGCCACCACCAGATCAAATCCAGCCGGGTGGCACAAGCTCAAGGTCTAGGACATCGCGCTTTGCTGTTTGAAAACCCTTCGCTGCAGCCGGTGCGAATTTTTTGGTTAATATTTTGGAGCAGAAAACATAGATTCATAGATAATTCTGACTTTAATGGCCCTTGGCTTTCTGCTGGGAAAATATCAGAAGGGTTTCTGTCTCCTTTTGCTGAATTTAACTCAAAGCCTTTGAAATGAACTGTAATCACAGTCCAATCTGTTTCTCTTCAAAGCCCTGCAGGACTTCACTCTCAGGTCTATGTGGTCCCAGCCCTTCTGAGGGAGACCTTTCTCCTAACACATTCTGGCTTTCCACCTGGTCAGGCTACAGCACCAAACAAGCACTTTGGTCACACAGTGCTGAGGGCAGTGGAGAAAGCAGGCAGCAGATCTCCAGGACATGTATGTGCTGATGCCTGTGATCAGGCTGTTGCTGTCACCGTAAGTCAACATGTCACTCATAGAAAAGCAACAGTTCAACAGGAAATAACGACACTGAAATAATACTTGTCACCATCACTTAATTGTTTATTTCCAGTCCCTGGGAAATCTAAACCATCCTGAGGTGAAATGAGTTTCAACACTACTCTGTCCCACTACTACTCCTAGACTCCCCTGCCTCATTAACTGAGGTCCTGGTCTGGTCCTAACCTAAGCAGTCAGAGCAGAGATCAGAAAACCCTACACTTCTCGCACTGGCCATGATGACACCCTGACCCAGTAAGTCACAGTCAGCACAAAGGCGGGTCTGTGCACGGCCACAGCTCCAGTGTGAAGATCATCTGCATATTGGGGTTTGGTTTCTGTGACAGTCATGGCTGCAGGTGTGCTGAAAGCCTTCTGTTAGGACAAGGGGCAACAGATATGAGCTGGAACACAGAGGGTTCCACAAATATATGAGAAGGAATTTCTTCCCGGTGAGGGGGACAGAGGCCTGGAAGGTGCTGCCCAGGGGAGTTGTGGAGTCTACTTCTCTGGAGACGTTTAAAACCCACCTGTCCATGTTCCTGTGTGACTGGATATAGGGGATCCTGCTGCGTTGGGGGGATTGGACTGGATGGTCTTTTGAGGTCCTTTCCAATCCCCAATATTCTGTGATTCTGTGAATACCTGATAAAGTCACCTTTTATTCCAAAGACTGCAGTATGAAGCTTTTCAGCCCTTTTCTTCATCTACTCGAGAGTTGCAGGAGATAAGTCACTTACCCCATTGCTGAGGCAGACCCCACACAGCCCAAAATTCCTCCTTAGATCAACCTTCAGCTATTGACAGATTCTTTGTGTTTTGGGAACAGACTATGTAGATAAAAAGTTTAAGTTCTTTAAGGCTTGGAGTGATGAAGACAACCACTTCTCAGTGACTGTCTACTGCACAGTGCACTGAAAGACATTTATGACAGAACTTTAAATAGCAGCTCATTCTGTGTGTGGTAAGGTGCATGACACAAAGCATTCACTCATGGCTGGAGTACAATGGAGATCTGATGACCCATCATTTAGTAATAATTGTGACTCTTATCTGGCAGCACACCTTGGCACAGCTGAACAATCAGTCACTCAGTAGGCTCTGCTTTGCTCCCAAGACACCTCGCTTCACACTGCCCTGCAGCCAACAAAAGCACTTCAGTCCAGTCCAGTCATTTCACGAATAATATAACAAACCCAACACACCTTTTCTAGATGTCTTAGGCTCCTTTTCAGCATATCTTGGACTCCTTTTCAGAAGTTCTTCAGCCTTTTTCAAAGAGAAGAAACTTGAGACAAAAAGCCTGAGAATGGGCTGCATGATGCTGCCCTTGGAGAATGGCAGAGGGAGCAGCAACTGAGCAGGTAGGTATTGCAAAAGTTGGGTAAAGGGAGTGATTCCATACTCCCTTTACCCTCAAGCTCTAGTTTTCTGCCTTCACTTTTTGAAAATCCCTGTCCTGTGTCGCCTCTGAAACAGTACAAATAGTGTTTCTGTGTTAACCCTTACACCTTGGGTACACGGAGTGGTATGTGTCACAGCCTCTTCTGAAGAGTCTGCTCTGATGACACCAGGAAGGGAAGAAGCAACAGTTCTTTTCATTCACAACCAGGGTAACAGAGAGTTTCACAGACTCACGTGGGCAGAACCATGAGTGCATTTGCTAGCAGAGAAAGAACCATATGGGGATCCACCGCCTTTCGGTTTGCACACACCAAATGAGCCTCACAACATGGTCTATAACCACCAGGGCTTCTGCCCTCTAAAACCAAGGGACCTTGGCTATTCAGGTTTCTAATTTCTGCAACTAATGAGGCCATAAATGGGCAAAAATGCTTCACACCCCTCTTCTGCTCAGGGAGACAGTACCTTCTGTGCTGGGTCCTGTTTATGGCATCATCCTGAGCCCATGGTACAGCAATACCAAGATCCAAACACAGAGTTTCCCCCACTCTACATCTTAGTGCCTGCAGGAAACAAGGAGCAGATGCCCATTCCTCCCACAGCCCTGGTCTGGGCAGCTGGGAGCCTCCAGGAACCGCTGCAGAGCTGACCTTTACCTGCTGACGTGGGACAGCTTCTGCTTTCTGCTGTGAATGTTCACCATTCACAGCAGAATATATATAACCCAGGACAAACTCCATGCTCTGACTCTAGGTAACAGCATTGCTTCCAAATGCTCAGAGATTTCTTTTTTCCCACTTTTATTTCTGTTATCTCTGGCTTAATCACTGTGAGAAGCAGTCAAGGTTCTAAAGACCAGCCCTGCAGAGGTAGGAAATGTCAGATTTAATGCTGTCTGTGCAGCACTAATTTAGAGCCCTGTGCATGTGCATCCTGATACAGTTGCTAATTACACAGTCATCTGCTTCAGGCAGTGCCCTGAACGAACACTAAGAGCAAGGGAGTGATTGCAGATAGTCTGGGTAGGCTAGTTGTTGCAGTTTGAAAATTACCAGAATTTTCAGATGTGCAGATTTGTGCTTTCATGAAGAACAAAAAGTTATATTACTCTCAGAGGACATCTCCCTGCAGTTGTCTGTCCTGGGGGAGGTGACACTGTCCCAAGACCTGCCCTAAAGGGTGTTGCTAAGTTAGCACATAAGAAGCGGATCATGATCTCAGTCCTACCTCTTTTGCTGAGGGCTTTCAGCCCAGCACAGGGATGCTAGCCCATACTAACCCCCACCCCACATTCCTGTGGTAGTGGGGGGGAAGGCAACTTGGCCACAGCTTCCAGCAGCTCCCTCCCCCATTTTCCCTGTTGGAAACGGGACCTAGGGAGCTCGCCGTATCCGCTCCACTCCTGTAAATGGCAGGGTGGAGGACGACGGCCCCACGTGGTGCTAGCCCCAGCCCGGTGCCGGACGCAACTTGCCACAGCTTCCAGCGGCTCCAGAATGATCCTGGTCCCATCGCCGCAGCCCTGCCACCATGGGGAGAAGATGCAGCGGCTCTGCCTGGCTTCCCACCGACCTAGACTTGATGCCGCGCGATCCTTGCCACAGACCGGAGAAGCAAGACTTTGGTACAGATTTACCACTCCCCCCCCTTTATCATCTCCCTTTATCATCTGTGTTTACGCTCTCTCTCCTTTGGTCTCCTAGAGCCAGCCAGAAGTAATGATGTAAAGTAAAGCCCCAAGTTTGGGGTTATACAGAGAGTTTCCAAATAGGCACCAAGACTCCCACCACATCCATCACACGCACCCCCTTCAACAGCAGGAATTGGAGGTCATTGCCCCAATGATTTCCTTCTGAGAACAAGTGGGCAAGAGCACTCTCTGGCTCAGGAGACAAGGAAGGTCTCAAGGCTTCATCAGCAGCTGGGCATCCATTTTATATTTAGGGGCAGAAAAGAGGCAGAGAAGTGACTGAATCAATAGAGGATCAACTGTAATGTCCAGTTTCATCTGATAGCTTGGCAGGCAGTAGGTGTCCCATGGCACCTCTATCTCCTACTTACTCCAGTCTGCTGATTGTCCTGGGTCTTCCAGCACCAGCAAGGGAGGAGTGGGAATAACCTGCTGCCATGTAGATGCTTGGCACTTATGGAACTGAGCTGTAGGGCAAAGCATGGAAGGAGGAAAGATGTTTCTGTTTGAGCACAACTGGTCCCATCGAATCTTTGATGAACATGACTCTATCTTTGGAATGGGAATTTACAGAAGTGAATTATACAGCATAGTCCTACTGTGGGATTACCGGTTATTTACAGACTACAAAAGATGATCTGGGTAGTATTTAGTGTGAAGCACTGCACATGGCAAATGGAACAGTAAATCCTTTACAAACAGTCATTAAAATAGCTACGCTATTCCTTCCTCCCCAGTGCTCTGCGGGGTTGTTACAGGAACAACAGTACATATGAGCTCCCTTGTATGCACAGGAGGCAGTAGGTATCTGAAGAGGCAGGACAATGATAGGACAAGGGGCAATGGGTGTGAGCTGGAACAGAGGAGGTTTCGCATCAATGTGAGAAGGAACTTCTTCCCAGTGAGGGTGACAGAGCCCTGGAAGGGGCTGCCTGGGGACGTTGTGTAGTCTCCTTCTCTGGAGACGTTTCAAACCCTCATGGCCATGCTCCTGTGTGACAGGATGTAGGAGATCTTGCTGAGGTGGGGGCGTTGGACTGGATGGTCTTTGATGTCCTTTCCAATTCTGAATGCTCTGTGATTCTATTTCATGAAGGGCTTCACAGAAAATCAGTTCTGGAGCTGGCCCTTCCTGCAGAAGCTCAGTTCACATGAACCAGGAGCAGAGTAGATAAAATACCTTCATGTGGCCACTTCACAAAAGCCCCAGTGCTTTCAGTGCCATCAGCACTGAGCCACAGCACAGCTGCGGTGCAGCAAGACAAGAGCAAGAGACTGAGTGGGGTGATAGGTGCCACAAGGCAGAGACAACCAGGGCTGCCCACAGTGGCGCTGGTGCCCAAGTCTCCCAGACAAAACACCTCTTTGAAACTCCCCAGGGGAACACTGACAGCCACACATAGATTCTCAAGCGGTCTGTTCCCATGGATTTCCTCAGCCTTCTGGACAGCTGGTGATGAGAAAGGCAGTCTGTGTTTCAGTATTAAATGGGATTGGATTTGGTGGCTTTCCTGACTATGGAAGGGAAGGGGTACACACGTGAGAGTCTCTACACCCTCAGCCAGAAAACCAACCAGTGCCTTTGACAGCCACCCCATCCCACACTGGCTGGCAAACACAGCCACATGTGGAACTGAGTAAACACTTACTGCTGCCTCAAGAAGTGAAACCCTCTGGCCACATCACAGGATCCAGACAGCGCCAGTGACTTCCAGCCCTCACAAAGCAAAAGGCAATTTTCAGAGGTGGGAGAGTGTCATCTTCATATTCGAGTAGTCTCAGAAAGCATCTTAAATTCTGGCGTATTTCTGCTTCATACAACTGATAGCACTTTGCTGTGACTCCTGAAGTATCTGTGGGTCCAGCGTTCACACAATCTACCTGCTGCTGAGTGAGTTTCAGATGGTCTAAGTGTCTCCTGTGGTCTTCTGACACCATTGCTGCTGATGTTTTGGCAGTGTCTACAT
Source organism: Rhinopomastus cyanomelas (assembly GCA_013400115.1). NCBI lineage: Eukaryota > Metazoa > Chordata > Aves > Bucerotiformes > Rhinopomastidae > Rhinopomastus > Rhinopomastus cyanomelas. The sequence goes on from VXBP01010331.1 coordinate 116,648, forward strand.
CTTTGCTCGTAGTCGGGGTGCATTGTGACACAGAGCCAGGTACTGCAGAGAAGCTCCAGCAGTCACTTTCCATCACTGAATATGCACCACGATCAAGTTCACGATCACGTGAGGGGCAGCAGCCTCTGCCTGAACAGGTTCTTGTGTTAGAATGCAATGGGAAGAGTGGGGCCATAGCGGAGGAGGTGGGTGGATGGGGACATGACCTTATGAAATGCCGTCCCACAGAACCATCTGAGGAGCAGGAAGCACTGTTGACCTCCGTGTCGCACACAGACTTTTCATTATGGCTGGAGAACAAAGGACTGACAGCAGTGAGACAATCCAGTTAGAAGGTCTCTGTGCAGTGGTATCAAAGACTGAGATGAAGATTAAGCACCAGAATGAAATTAAAGTGCTGAGGTCGGCAGTGTAGGAGAAAAGAAAAACAAATAGAGAAGATGATGACAGATTGTCTAGTGTAGAGTGAGGCTTCGCAAAACCTCCAGCAACATCACCCAAACATTGTGGAGTCTTCTTCTCTGGAGAAGTTTCAAACCCACCTGGACGTGTTCTTTTGTGACTGATCTAGGGGACCCTGCTGTGGCAGGAGTATTGGACTGGATGATATTTTGAAATCCCTGCCAATCCCTAATGTTCTGTGATTCTGTGATTCTGTGAGTGTTCAACATGGAAGGATCTTGTGTGTGCATAATGGGAAAAGGTGATGACTTGAAAGTTCCTGATTACAATGATGAAATCAATTCTTGTTCAACAGCAACACATTAAAATGTGAAACCCATCATAACCACAAGTGTGCAGAGCAGGTTTTCTATAGGTAGCCATAGATGTTGGAAATCCTCTTTGTGAATGCTGATCATGCTCCCTGGGCCAGTGATGTTCATCTTCAAGGAGTCTTAAATCTCAGTGAATCACAGAATCACAGAACATTAGGGATTGGAAGGGACCTCGAAAGATCATCTAGTCCAAGTCCCAGAAAACTGCAAGAAAGAAAACCTGGAAATTTTGTAGAAGTTTGAAAGGGTGATCTGTGCTGGTGTGGATCACCAACTAAATAAAGCAGCAGCCAAAGAGGAAAGTGAATGGACAACAAATATAATTAATATCAATCAACAGGGTTGATGACAAATTAATCTTGTCATATAGACTTCTTTTCTCTCCAATGGAATTAGGCAGCTGACCTAGCACCTCCTGATGGGGAACTGAATGCCTTCAATGGATTAAAATCTGGCTAACAGCTCAATCACAAAACATCTTCATAAAACAGCAATTACCCCTGAGTGGCCCGGTTGCAGCCAGAGCCTGATGAGGACTCACCTAATCTACATACAATTTACAGCCTGGCAGAGGCAGGTCCAGCTCAGCAGAACTGGCAAACAGATCCCAAAAGGGCTCATCTGCTGATTCCGAACCATCAGAGCACAGTGCAAAGCTCTTTTGAGCAAGCGCTTGCTAAATGAATGTTAAACTCCAAGGGGCTGCCCAGGGAGCTGTGTATTACCCTGACATTAACACCAAATGGGTTCATCCCTGATGATGTTCTCACAGTGAATGCCAAGGCAATTCATCACAAGGCGGCTGCATATGGCAAAGTAGTAACACATTTAATAGAGAAAACATCCTCTGAATGTCATCATCCCAGCACTTGGGACCCCATCGGAGCTCAGGATGTGTGACACAAGCCACTGTCACATTTTCAAACGCCGTCTTACAAGGGAGAGATTAATCTGGGGTCTGTTGAGGATGTGTGCAGATCGTCTGTCACTCGGCAGAGGTTCACAGCGTATGGAGAGTGATCGGTCACACTATAATTAAAGGTGACAGGAGAGTCTGTAGGATGTTGCAGATGCCCCGTTCTGTGACTCCTCACTTTGCTTGCCAGACTCACGCTGCTAGTTCACAGGGATTTTCCCAAACCTATGCAGAGGCAGTGCGTCTTTTCCCTGAGGGGTTCAGGTCAAGGAGACATACATATCCTATCCAACATCACCATGCTAATTAATTTTGATGGGTAATTGACTATTTCTAGGTATTCAAAATCACAGAAGCTGAATGATGTAGGGAATGAGTGAACCATTACCAGAGGAAAGGATTTAAAGCTCCAGCAAGGTGGGTTTATACTGGACATCAGAAAGAAATTCTTCATGGAGATACTGGTCAGGCACTGGAATGGGCTGCCCAGGGTGGTGGTTGAGTCTCCATCCCTAGATGAGTTTAAAAGTCGATTAGATGTAGTGTTGGGGGATGTGGTTTAGGGGTGAACTTGTAGAGTAGGGTTAATGATTGGACTTGATGATCCCAAGGGTCTTTTCCAGCCTGAATGATTCTGTGAGTACAGCCCAGCCTGGCAGGCTGCACTATTAACAATGGCGAAAACATTTCCTTCAGTGTCATTTCAGCTTAGTTACAGAGGTCACCCACCACATTTAGTCTGGGCTGTGATGGAGATGTTAGCTGTATGGGAGCTCAGCGAGAGGTGTTCAGGCTGGTGTGTCCAGGCAGGGCTGTTTCTAGCTCAGGACACTGCAGCGTTACAACCCATCCAGCCTGGCACTGTCCCCGAAGCAATTAATTCTGCTTTTAATGAGTCTGATTAGCCCAGGGGAGGTACAAGGCTGGCCATTAGCATCAGCAACAGGGCTAGCTTATTCCAAGCACTAGTAGGTGCCTCTTTGTGGACAGCCCAAGCACATCCATGCCAAAGCGCTCAAGGCAAGAGGCCCTGGACTTGAGTTTCATCTTCTTTAAGGGACTGGGGTAAGGCAGACTGAGTGAAGGCTTAGAGGTCATGGTCCTCAGAGGTGACCTTATCGCTGTCTATAACTGTCTAAAAGGTGGCTGTGGTCAGGCAGGGGTCGGTCTTTTCTCCCTGGCCACTGGAGACAGGACAAGAGGTCATAGTCTTAAGCTCCGCCAGGGGAGGTTTAGACTTGACATTAGGAAAAGATTTTTCACTGAAAGAGTGATCCGGTTTTGGAATGGGCTGCCCACAGAGGTGGTTGAGTCACCGTCCCAGGAGGCGTTCAAGGTTAGGCTGGATGAGGTGCTGAGTGACTTGATCTAGATGTTAGGCGTTAGGTTTACTTGGTTTATTTGGATTTATGTTGGACTGGATGATCTTTACGGTCTTTTCCAACCTTATCATTACTGTGATACTGTAATACTGTGATTTACAGTCACTGGGATAGAAAGAAAAGAAGTGAACAAAGTGTGGGTGAACAGCTCTATTTATTTATTGGCCTCCTACACACTGAGAGGCAGGTGAGCAGACAATGACCATCTCATCATTTAACAGCAGCACTTAGGAGCCCTCTGCTCTCCCATCTGACTTGCATTTCCCTTGTAATTAAAGGTTGTTTTGTTGACTTCAAACAGTGACCCCAAACTTTTTTCAACCAAGAATTTCTTGACTTCTTCAGTGGAAAACACAGGAAAGTTAGTTTGGATTGGTGGGTTTTAAAAAAAAAGTGAAGAGACAGACAAGTAGGGTTGTGCAAAGGCTCAAGGAGGCCACTGCATCTGACTTGACAATAAAGGATTCAGCTACTCCTGCTGAGGTAAATGCAAGCTGACTGCTCAAAATAGCAGCTGCATCATCATAAAGTTGAATGAATTGAGTTTCTAGTCCTGCAAAGATTTTGAGGTAAAACTGTGAGAGCCAAGAGGGTTATGTTTGGAATACAGGAGCTGCACACCAAGGTGGAAATAAAGATCTCTCTTCTCTAGCTTGGAGGTGGCACAAACGCATTAAATCTCCCAGATGAGACACAAAAGCCGAGGAAAATTTTATACAGTCATTATCGTGTTACTGAATCATTTGCGTGCAGATAAGTTATGTCAGTGCTCTAGTAAACAGGGCAGGGAGAATGAGCACCCAGTGTGATCTGCAGGTAATATCTCCCAGTGGACATCTAACAGTGTTTCTGGGCTTCTCATAAGCAATGTGTGGGTCTCCAGCCACAGCGATGGGCTTAACCTCCCTCTTCCTGAACTTTCATTTAAACTTCAGCAGACTTCAAGATTAAGGCTGGGTGTCAGGAGAATGGAGCCAGGCTCTTCTCAGGGGCACCCAATGCTAGGACGCTTGGAGAGATCAGCCCTGGCCTTTGCAGTGACCACCAGAAGTGAGGCCGATATTGGCCTCTGCTGCCTATAGGCTTCCAGAGGAGACTCTGAGCTCACCCACTCCTCAAGTCCTCGGGGGGTGCTGGATGTTCTTTATCCTGCCCCTGTGTCTGTAGTGTTCCCCAGCACTGCAGTGCTGCCTTCTCTAGGAAGGAGGACCAGAGTGGGCTGTAGCTGTAAGAATTTGGGGCAGGAGTACCACTGCTTCTTGCAGAACAGCAGCAGCAATGTTTTTACAGGTGCTCCCCACTGCCAGATCAGGGACATTGCTGCACACTGCACGCACCTTCAGAATGACAGAACTTCTAGAGAGTACTGCCCCATGAAGAACTCCGTGAGATGCAGTGGCAAGTGTGACCCACGAGGACATCTGCTTTATGTATGTGAGCTCTAGCACAGCACCAAGGAAGATTTATCTGTCATCAGAGCAGTGGCAGGGTAAGTGCAGGGAGATTTAGAAGCCCGGGTTGTGCAGTGTGGGCAGGCCGGGTGTCAGCCAGCCAGTGTTAATTGTCTTGTCACTCCCTGCACTGTGATTGTGAAATGAAAAGAGAAGAACCACAGCCAAGGAGCTTGAGCAGGGCAGGATGGTGCTGGATTTGTAGGAGCAGGCAGCATTGGCTGCAGAAACAGGCTGCTGCTCCATGACTAAGTTGACCCATTAAGAGCTGCTGGTGCTGCTCTGCGTCAGCTGAGGAGGAAACTGCCTGACCTCAGCCTGAGGGTCACAGGAGGTGCGGATTACATGATCAAAGATTAGGGATTGGAATGGACTGCAGGAATATTTCAGTTCTTCCTTAAGAATGGGATACTGGCACACCATATCCCAGAGGTGTGTGGCTCGAGGAACTTGTTTGAATTGGTTCCGGAGGTCAACCTGCGGCGCATTTAGTAAAACCTGTTGCCTCAGCTAAATTGTTTGCATAGTTTCTCACATAAGCATACAGGGGAATCAGGCATGCGTGGTCTGTGGACCAATCACTCAATGCCACAAATGCACGGAGCACCAATCCCGAGTTTGTTTATCACTGACATATGTCTGCTAATAAAAGGGATAGACACTCCCGGGATCGGGAGGTGCCTTCATTGCTTCACCATACAGCTGTCTCCTGTGCTGCTTCCCGTCGCGGTGTCGGCGATCCCTGGCCCCCATCACTACATCTGGTGATCCCCCGACATGATCCCCTGTGTCTACCGGCTGGAATAGCCAGGTGCACCTACAGCGGTGAGTTCCGCTCCCTTATCGTGGACATGGGAGGAAGTTTGGCAGCTCAGCCCAGGTTGGATGCACAAGAGCTGTAAAGGATTTTCAAGCAGCATGGGTGTACAGCTGTATCCCTTAGTCAGACTGAGGATCTCATAGAAAAGATTGCATGCCAATGTCCTTGGCATCCTAAGTCAGGAACGCTCCGGCTGGACGACTGGGTAAAAACAGACGGTCAGTTATATGCAGAGCTGCGAGCCCCAGTGCTGCAGTGATGTAAGGAAGCTTTGAAGAAATTAGGTTCAGAGGCACCCTTCAAAGCTCTATCTCTCATCACTCCTGTGGTTTCACCACCCCCTTATCTCCCGATGCTGTTTGCTCCCCTAGTGGAACCTCAGCAGTCTGATACATAAGCAGGTTCCCTTGATCCCTCTCCTAGTCATAATGAAGGGAAAGGAATTAGCAGAATTCATGTAGCTTTTGAAGTAGAGAGAAAAAAAGGCACCTTATCTGAGAAAGAGTTGGCAGAAGGCCTGAAACATTTTCCTGCAGTAACCTGGCAAAACCTTCTGTATAGTATAATTAGGGAGATAAATAAAGCAGTCAGAGACTCTGGCATTAGATCAAATTTTGTGTTAGGACTGATAGAAGGACTTGGAAGTGCATATACAATGCTGCCAGGTGACTGGAAAGATCTGTTTAGGATGATTATAAGTCCTGCACAATATGTGGTACGGGACAGTGCACACCGCCGTGAAACATGAAAAACTGCGCAAGCGTCAGGCGGGGCCATCACACCAGAGCAGTTTTATGGGAGTGGTCAGTTTGGGGGGTTGGAACAACAGAAGCAATTGCCTTTTGCTATTTTTACAATAGTACACAGTGTGTGGGCAGGGCCTTTCAGCAAGTCCCGGCTTCAGGGAAGACTTCTAAGTCCTTTACAACAACTAAACAAGGCCTGAATGAAACTTGCTATCAATTTATAGATCGCCTGAAAGAGACAATTCAGAGACAAATGGACAATGATGATGCTAGGGGTGAGCTTTTGATACTCCCTGGAAGTATCTCCATGTCACTGTAGATACATTTTCAGGTTATATTTGGGCTACCCCTCAAAAGGGAGGAAAAACTAAGCACGTTCAATACCATCTCATATGGTGTTTCGCGGTTATGGGAGTTTCAGAAAAAACTTAAAACTGATAACAGCTTGGCTTATTGCAGTGCTGACTTTGCACTCTTTTGTAAGACTTGGAGTATTGTAAACACACTTGGCATTCCATACAGCTCTGCTGGGCAGGCGATTGTAGAACGTACTAATCAGATGCTTAAGAAACATCTTAGCATCTTCTAACATTTCACAATTGCAAAAACATTTTCAAACTACACAAGTACTTCCTGCTCCAAAAGTCATGTATAAACAATTGCCTAACACTACCTGGCATGGCCCTGTCCCTCTGATAACATGGGGATGTGGCTATGCTGCTGTGTTTACTCCTACAGGTCCTTCGTGGGTTCCTGAGCATTGTGCACATCCTTGGAAAGAACATGGCATGGCACCAGGAACTGAAGGGGTTCACACTGCAGCTCCATGACAACCCACGCACAGAAAGAGATCGAGCGAAGAAACGACACCATAAGCCTACGTGTGGACAAATAAAGGCCTTATCTGACCAAGCACAAAACTTATGATTCAGCAAGAGGTCAAGTCTACTCCAGAAAACTTCCTGGTGGCAGCATTTGCTTGTTTGAATATCAATTCTTTGACTATTTTGATACGTGTGCTTCTGTTGTGTATCTTTTCTACAACTGCTACAGCATCTTTGACTACTCAAGATGAAGTTCCAGAACAAGGACTTTGGGACAGAGACTCTCACATTTGTGATGTGAAAACTATTTCCAAGTCAGCAAATAAGACTGATTGTAGGAATCGTTACGCACTTGATACTGTCTTAGCCTCCAAAGGAGATGTGTGTGCCTTAATCCATTCTTATTGTTGTATGCATGTTAGTGGTTACAGAGCTAACATGACTTCTACCATCGAGCACACAGAAAACATGATAACTTCCAACCCCCTTGGATCTGACATTCCGTAATCTCCATAGCAATGGCTCTGGTCTTGGCTTCCGGACTTATCTTGGGTAAAAACATTAATTTCAATTATTGTTATAAGTATTATTGTCTTGGTTATGTTATGGTGCTTATTCAATGTATACCCAACCTGATGGGCACGCTTTACCCCCCTCCACGACCCAACAGGCCTGAGATTTTGTATGCTTATAGGTTGCTTGTCAATAAAGAGGATAGACGTTCCCGGGATCGGGAGGTGCCTTCATTGCTTCACCGTACAGCTGTCTCCTGTGTTGCTTCCCGTTGCAGCGTCGGTGACCCCTGGCCCCCGTCACTACAAGGGACCTCAAAAGATCATGCAGTACAATCTCCCTGCCACAGCAGGATCCCCTAGATCAAGATATCAAGGCAGATTTTAAACATCTCCAGAGAAGGAGACTCCATAACCCTCCCCAGGTAGCCCCTTCCAGGGCTCTGTCACCCTCACTGGGAAGAAGTTCCTTCTCACATTGATGTGGAACCTCCTGTGTCCCAGCTCACACCCTTTGCCCCTTGTCTTGTCATTAGAAGATCCTGAGCAGAGCCTGGCTCCATTGTCCTGACACCCACCTTTCATATACAAAGTCCTTAGTGAATCATAGCAAAGTAGTTTGGTTTGGGTTTGGGAGCCATGTGCCCGTTTCACAAGACAAAGTAAATCATAAATAGTGACTTCTCATAAGAGAAAAACCCTGAACTGGTGTAAGAAGCAGCACAGATTGGGATTTGCAAGTCCCATCAACACCACTGGACACACACTCTCCCTTCTCCCCTTATCTTCTTCATCAGCTTTTAATAAGTACAAAGAAAACCCCTGCCCCATGCTCAGAGCACCACTGAAATTGAGAAAGAAACTTGACTAGACTTCGGGGATGAGAACTAAAAATACCTTACAGCCCCTACTGCATTCGAGGATTCCTTGTAGGCTGGGCATGGGGTCAAAGGCTGAACTGGCCTTACAGGTGACCTTTGGGAAACTCACCAGCTATCAGCATGGTGGTGACTGGATTTATCTGAAGGGTGTTCCCATGGTCCCAGTGAAGGGAAAGAGAAATCATTCTGCAGGTAGCAACCAAACAAGCCACTCAGGAACAGGTAATTTCAGTTCACACAGCACTTCTGAAGGGCCTGGATTCTTAAGGAAAGCAATGGCCATGGGGAGGATTTTATCTGTTTGTGAGCCCAAGTGTGGTTGCCTTCTGCTTTATTCAAAGGAGCAGCAAAGCTGTTGGGGGAATGTGTCCTTCCCATATCAGGGAAAAAAGTCAAATGTCCCAAAAAGTATGGTGTCCCCTAGGGCTGCCAAGTGCTCTACATGAACAGCAGGTGTGTCCTTCATGCTGGTGTCGATGGACCCCCATCCATCCACCATCCCTTTATGGTCTGCAGATAGGAAACAACCTCATTGCTGCAGGGTTCTGCAAAAGCAGCTCAGAGAGAAGGTTCTTCCTTCTTCCTAAGGACTTCGCTTCAGGCTGGTGAAACACCAGTTTGGTTTATTTTTCTCCTGAAATATGAGATATCCTATCTGCATGGCCACCCCCTTGTTTAAGAAGTTGTGTCTAACTTGTGTGGATGTCACCCCACTGTGAGTGACCTACAGGAGCGGCAGCCTCTTGCTGCCGGTGTAATGGTGGTTTGCTTTCCTAGAAAATATGCTCACTGGTTCAGCAGAAGCTCAGCCTGGGGAGGGCTCCCCTATCTAAACTCACTTTCCACTGACTTGATCTGACGTCCAGGGAGCAGTGTCCGTGTTAGAGTCAGCAAAACGGGGGTAAGAGGACTCTGACCTTGGAGCAGCAGCCTAATCCAAGGGGCATCTACTCAATGTTGGACAAAAAAATGACTGCAAGCCTGCAAGGATGTGTGAACCTCCATCAGACTTGCAGGTGGAGGCACGTGGCCTAGCTGAGATGTAAGAAGCTGTGGAGATGGACGTTTAGTGACTCTCCAGACACCTCGTGCTTTCCACTTGACAAAACCTGACTATGAGTGGACTTCAGCCTGAAAAACTGATTTTTTAAAAGACAAAACCTCTGCTCTGCAAACATCCTGTTCCCATCCATCCCTGCGCTCTAGCAGGATGAAGAGTTAGTTGTCCTGTGTCAAGAATCACAGAGCATTTAGAATTGGAGGGGACCTGAAAAGATCATCCAGTCCAATCCCCCCACCACAGCATGATCCCCTACATCCAGTCACACAGGAACATGGCCAGGCAGGTTTTAAACATCTCCAGAGAAGGAGACTACACAATCTCCCTGGGAAGCCCCTTCCAGGGGTCTGTCACCCTCACTGGGAAGAAGTTCCTTTTCACACTGATGTGGAACCTCCTGTGTTAGAGGTGACACTCCTATCATTGCACCCTCCTATGTTCCAGCTGACACCCATTGTCCCTTGTCCTATCTTTAAACAACACTGAGCAGAGCCTGGCTCCATCATCCTGACACCCACCATTTCCTAACATTTATTCACATTCATGGGGTCACCCCTCAGTCCTTCACAGGCAGTAACCAGTCTGAAAAATCAGTCAAATCAGAAACAAATAACAGAGTAATTTGCCAGTGACTGAATGTGTTGGCTGGGGCTGAAGGCATCATTGGGTCCAGCTGCAGTCATTTCATAAGTGTGTCATCTACACTAGCCCACTGTGAGCACGCATCACTCTCATCTCTTGCTTATGGGAACGGTCTTCCATAAGAAACTATTCCTAAGTCCGCATCACGTGTGTGTTGCCTTTTTAATCCACTAAACAATATCCAGCCTTTGCCCTTTCCCCCCTGCTTCTTGCCTTTAGGGCAGGACCGTCTCCTTCAGCCCATTATAAATTGAAAAAGTATCACAATTTCAAATCTGGTTCAGATGAATGGCCTGTAAATTACAAACCCTAATGGTTTAATCTGCTGTTAAATATTCATGAGGAAAACTTGAAGAATAGGCACTGCCCTCCTGCTAATGGGTGTAAAGGAACTGGCTGATTGATCATGTGCAATTTTTTAGTACAGAAGAGCATTAAGACAGCCTCTGTACCACAGAACTCCCATTGCAGTTGGCAGCATTTATTCACCATTAAAGAAAACAGCAGCATAACGTTATGGTGTGTGCTGTTTCAGACCTCAGACATCATTGCTAAGAAATGCTGCTAGCTGGTGGAGAAGAGCCAATGGATGATATAGGGTGGGATTTATGTCTATCTCCTCATTTGTTGCTTTAGGTTTTTTTTGTTCCTGGTGGCGCTGCTGCAGCAAATTATAATCAACTTAAGAAATTAGCTTCTTGGAGTTTGAAAGAGTTTAATGTAACCTCACAAATGATATCAGAAATGCTTACTGACATCAAAAGTGTACAACATGCCCTGTTACAAAGTCAAGCTGCCATTGATTTTTTATTGTTGGCTCAGGGCCATGGGTGTGAGGAGTTCAAAGAAATGTGTTGCCTGAAGTTTTCTACTCACGTTATTTCATGGTTGCTACAATGCTTGTTAATGATGTTAGAACAATTCGTACCAGTTTTGTTTAAAGAAAAGGGGGGAGACATGAGAAACTATTATTTGGATACCCTGATAAAGGTATAAGGACAACTATTATTTGGGCACCCTGGTAAAAGTATTCTTCCAATCCCTAATGTTCTGTGAGTTTCATTTGATTAGCACAACGATTTAATGCTAATGGGACTGGTAAAATTGAACTTGGTACCTTGTTTGTGGTACTGTTGTCATGCTGTGTTTGTTTTCCTATCTGCAAGGGCCCCCCAGACAGATAATAAACACTGCCTTCAGTGTAGAAAGAAAAGAATATCAAGTCAATTGAATTGCAGAACTTTGAAATCTATAGCCGAGATATTGAGATGGATGCAAAACTTTGCAGAATCTGAGGCACCAGAGAAGACAGGATGACAAAACTTCTTATTTTTGCTAATAGTTCACTAGTTACTAACAGTTACTAACAGTTACTAACCAGTAATAACACATAGAAGGTTATAGATGTATGTAAGAGGCCCTATAAAAGGAGTTTGGTGAAACCTGAAGGTTGAAGACTGATGGAATGGGTGAAATCCAGAGTTAGAGTGGGATTGGCGTCCGAGGGCATATGCACTGTTATATATACATGTATAGGAGGTTTTATGTAATATGTTCAGCATTTCATTGACAGGTCTGTGAAAGTTGCATTTTTAATTAATAGCGAGAGGGGTGATGTGGTAGTGTGTTCTGTTTCAGACCTAAGACATCATTGCTAAGGGGTGCTGCTAGCTGGTGGAGAAGAGCCAGGTACCATGGAGATGAGATAACTGAGAAGGCAACAAGAGACAAGGTTGGGGCACCTGGGTGCAGAGCAGGGGAACTTTGCCTGCTCACCAGCCAGACCTGAGGAAGGACCAATGGGGAGACAGCTAGAAGACGTGATTGTCTCGCCAGAACTTGCAGGATCACGTGCAGGGAGAGATTGTATATAAAGGACAGCCTGAGAGCTAATAAATGGCTTTCAGCTGATCACATTGATCATGGCATGATGGTCCTTTATAGATCTCCCACGGATTAACTGCATAACTCCTTATCTCTCTTTCTATAATCACACATGGGTGAATGCTGAACTCACCTATTCATTACAGATCTTCAGGTACAGTTGTTTGTGGGGTATGAGCCACAGCAGACAGGGATCCGCAGACACAAACCCCTGCCAGCAGCAAGCACTGAGTCTCATGGTGATTTCACAGAAATCACAGAACATTAAGGATTGGAAGGGACCTCGGAAGATCATCCAGTCAAATCCCCCCACCACAGCATGATCCCCAAGATCCAGTCACACAGGAACATGGTTAAGTGGGTTTTAAATATCTCCAGAGAGGGAGATTCCACAACTCACCCTGGGCAGCCCCTTCCAGGGCTCTGTCACCCTCACCGGGGATCCAGCATAGCCCTTACATAGAGAAATCCCACCAGTCCCTGCCACCCCGAGGTGCCTTGGGAAACACACTTGCAAGAAATGTCAGGTGCATCTGAGACTTGTGCAAGGAAGGGCACATCATGGCAGGCACTTCTCCCACAAAATTTTCTTAGCCAAATGTATTGTACTGTGAGGTTTTAAGTTGAAAGAAAACATTTACCAGTGAAAGAAGCCCAGATAATCCTGGCAAGTGACTCTTGTCATGAAGCACTCTTTGCAATATCAGCCAGTCTGTAATTTCAAGAGCCTTCTTCTTCTCTGCAAACAGTGAGAAATGGAATGAACAACCATCTTCTTCTCCCTTCATTTCCCATACTTTTTTTCCCTATTTTCACGCTTTCAGTCTCCAAGCAGTAAGCTGGGAGGGGAAACCCAACCTAATCCACAAGGTTTGCAAGCAGTAAAAGCTTTTTCCCTCAGCTTCCAAGCTACCTGCTAGTTAAAACAACTGGACATGAGAGGCTTTGCCTGGCTCATCACTCAGGATCCTCCAAACCAGGGCTGGCTCTGCAAACAACACTCTCTGCCGAGGTCACTGGCAGTACTGTCACTATGCATCCTCTGCAAGAGGACTCAGCCCTGACTCACCGTCATGTTCACTCCTCACTTTCATCTCTTATCTCAAAAGTTCCTAAGTTTATTCCAGCTGTGATGTCACCAGGTTTCATCTCTTTGGAGCTGGCAGTTAAGGTTTAACAGCTCTCCACATGCCCTGCTGTGCTGTCCTGGCTGGAAACGTTTCACCATGTAGCAACCTTTGTGCTTGTTTCCTCCTTCACATCCACCTCAGAGGACAGAACCCCGCTGAGCACTCACTCCTGAACAGTGCACCAGAGATAGTGTCTCATAGGATGATAAAGGAGCAGGTCCTGTGCTTTGCTGCACCCACCAGGCAGAACATGGAGCTGGAGCCCAGTGCCTGGCAAAGTGATGTCTTGACCTCTGCCCCTTCTGATTTGCCAGAGGTTCAGGATGACAGAGACCACCAGTGAGATTTCACAAGAGGGAATCTGTCTCCTCATGAGCAGGTAGAGACTTTCCTCTAGGGTGTTGGTAGTGAGTAAGAAGGTGTTGGTTTACAATCTAATGATAGTGATGTGTGCTGGGGTTACAACAGCTACGTGATCTAGGCTGGGAGTGATGTCACTGCACGAGGAGTCGTCAGTCTTTCTGCAACGTCTGGGTGAGTAAACAGGGATGACCAGAAGAACACAAGCAAGGGTAACTAGTTTCCCTTAGGCAATGCCATGCCTGCCCCTAAAACAAAGAGGGCAGGGAGGAGCTCTTGCTCATAGAGTCTGTGGCACAGAGCAGCACTGGTGTCACAGCTCACTTCAGCACTAAGGAAGGCTGTGAGAGGGCTCTGTGCAGCTGACAGACCTTTCCCCTGACACCAGGCTGGTGCACACAGAATAAAGCAACAGAAAATCTGAATTTCATGGATATCCCGGATCATTTTATCACAGAATCACAGAATATTACAGATTAGAAGGACCTCGAAAGATCATCCAGTCCAATCTCCCTGACACAGCAGCATCCCCCTAGATTCAGTCGCACAGGAACATGGCCAGGCAGGTTTTAAACATCTCCAGAGAAGGAGACTTCACAACCCCCCTGGGCAGCCCCTTCCAGTGCTCTGTCACCCTCACTCACCCTTTCCATATTTATCAACATTCATGGGGTCATCTATCAGGCTCATTTTTCCAAGTTCAAGACACGCAGCTCCCTCAGCTGCTCATCCCTCATCACAGAGATGCTCCCCTCCCTTCATCATCATCAGCTCGGTGATGGAATCTCTCTAACAGTTCTGTATCCTTTTGGAACTGAGGGGGCCAGAACTGGACACAAGATTCTAGATGTGTTCTCTTACGTTTTGTGTGTGAAGTCGATTGTCCCACACTGATAAAGGCTGTCCTCATTCCTCATGTATTAATCTGAAGCAATGCCTTGGCATCACTTACACTACTCTTAGAGGCAGTAGCCAACATCACAGCGTAGGTGAAACAAGCTGTAAAGTTTAAATTAACTTCTGTTCTCTTTGCCACAGTGATCAACTGTCCCTCTGTTTTCAAATGCAGCGCTCGTGTCACTGAGTTTACAGTCCCGACAACCCGTTTTTCCTAAGAGTGATGAACAGCAAATATGAAACATGAATTCCATAACTGAGCAGCTGTGGGGGAGTTCACAGGTGACATAGGCTGGTGTCATTCATAGGGCCTTGGAGCAAAAGACAAGGGAAGTTCTCATCAGACAGGCTCAGAAGCAACAAGAACAGACGCTGCTGATCTGTTAAGATCCTCCCCTGTGCTGTGGGCCAGCCCAAGAAGAAACACTTATTTAAAAACATTAAGACTTTGAAACTCAAACTATTCCCCAAACTTACAAAGCCAGTCAAACAGATCCTGACTGACACGTTCAAAACCTGCCTGGCCATGTTCCTGTGCAATTGTATCTAGGTGATCCTGCTGCGGCAGGGGGATTGGACTGGATGGTCTTTCAAGGTCGCTTCCAATCCCTGATGTTCTGTGATTCTGTGACTCTCATGATGCCCTCGTCTCTTTGCAATCCTTCAATTCTCAGAAACAGAAGAAACTATGAAATAAACCCAGAACTGTTACTCTGGAGGTAAAACTGTTGTGTTAACAACCCAATGACAGGCAATGAGAGCTCTAGAAAATTCCTGATGGGGAGCTATCTTGGCTCTTCTTCCTAAGGCTGGGCTTTGCCCTAGAGAAAAGCAAAGTAAAACTGAGCTGGAAGAGGGGGGAAAGGCCAGAAGAAGTCTGACAGGACAGCAGAATCAAATAGAGATCTCAAGGCAGATTGAGGCTGACAGGTTCTTCAAGGGTCTGCGTTACTGAGGCTGAGTGCAATTTTAAGGTAGCAGAATGAAGGGTCCCCTCTGAAGCACATGACTATTGTCAGAGCAGAAACACTTCGTGTGGGCTCTGCCCTTTGCAGTTTTAGAGGAGGGAGAAAACAAGAAGGAAAAATAACTAGGTTCAGGAAGATTAAAAGGCTGTTTCTTACAGAGAAGATTAATTAAGGGTAAAGGCCCTTCAACAGAACTTTGAGACAGAAGAGATCTCAAAAACAGCAAAAAGCCACAGAGGACCCAGGTGACTGTTACATCTGAAATTCATCACCTCTACATCACGGGGGTTTAATCACCGGCTGAAGAACTGGCTTGTTTATACTGAATCACGCTCTGCAGAAAATTAACTCTAGGAGAGAAGAAGGTTTCAGGCTTGAAGAAATGCAGCCTTTGATAGGATAGCCATGACTTCACAGCTCCAGCAAAAGCAGAGTCTTCTGCATTTCCAACACACCTGTAAATTTGCACCAATTCCGAGCTGAGTCAGCATATCCTCTCTTAAACTGTTCCTGATGTCCTTTTCTTTCTCATAAACTTACATAATAATTATTGTCACGAGCCTGGAAACTTCCTCTCCACTTCATGTTATCTTGTGTGTCCAAAAATCACAGAATCACAGATTCACGGAATCACAGAACATTAGGAACTGGAAGGAACCTCGAAAGATCATCCAGTCAAATTTCCTCTGCCACAGCAGAATCCCCTAGATCCAGTCACACAGGAACATGGCCAGGTGGGTTTTAAACGTCTCCAGAGAAGGAGACTTCACAACACCCCTGGGCAGCCCCTTCCAGGGCTCTCTCACCCTCAGTGGGAAGAAATTCCTTCTCACATTGAAGTGGAACATACTCTGTTCCAGCTCACACCCAGTACCCCTTGTCCTATCATTGGGTGCCCCTGAACAGAGCCTGGCTGCATCCTCCTGCCACCCACCCTTTCCATACTGATCAACATTCATGGGGTCACCCCTCAGGCTCCTCTTCTCTAAGCTCAAGAGACCCAGCTCCATCAGCCCATCCTCATCAGGGAGATGCTCCCCTCCGTTCGTCATCTCTGTGACTCTGTGTTGGACGCTCTCCAGCAGTTCTGTGTCCTTCTGGAACTGAGGGGCCCAGAACTGGACACAAGTTTCTAGATGTGGTCTCAACAGGGCAGAGTAGAGGGGGAGGAGAACTATCTTAGTCTACTAACCACCACAGTTCTGATCCACCCCAGGATGTCGTAGGCCTTCTTGGCCACAAAGGCCTATTGCTAGCTCCTGGCCATCCTGCTGGCCACCAGCACCCCCAGGTCCCTTAAGCACTTCTATCTCTTTGGAGAACACATGTGTGTGGTTTTACTGGGTATTGATTTATCTGAACAGTTTTTCCACTAAAAATGAATAAACCCCAGTCAGTGTCAGCTCCCAGTCATAAACCCTTTGTTCCTATTCTGTTTCTGAAGGTGCCTTTGGTCAAGAAAACCCTTCAGACAATGTCTTTTCCCATTTTGCACCATTAAGGTCGTAGGGAGCCTTGTGTTTCTTTTGGTTGGGTCATCTGGCTCAGGCTGATAGTGAGGCTTCGAACAGCTGCACAGTGCTCCCCTGCAGAAGTGTCTCAGCTCCTTACGGAGACTATAGAAGCAAAAATGTTGCATAAGGAGTCTGAGCACCACCTGGCCCCTGAGGTTATCTGCTCTGCTGGTCTCCCTATGCCCACATGGGTCTGAGCCCCTGACACAGAAATCTGTGGTCCACCAAGAGGGGAATGATTGGCATCTCACTAGAAACAGCAATCATTTTGCTGTTGGAGCTAGAGGAAATGAAGATCCTTGTAAATGGGTAACAAGGCCCAGCCACAGCCACAAAACCCAACAGGAGGCCAAGGCAGCACTTGAGAATACACAGCATATCACCTGGGGATGGAGGTGAAAGCCAGAATGCTGGGTACCCCTGGCAGCAGTATTCCCTGTTTTGTACCATATCCATTGAACTAGTGTCTGAAGCATCCTTTTAGTGCCACAGTATCTGGCATTAGCTACTCTCCCTCGATGTGTGTGTTGGGTATAGACAGCAGCTAGAGCCAACGATGGCAAAAGGTCCAGCTCTCAGTTGGTCCCCCAGAAAAAACGAGATCCAAGCAGCTGGGAGATTTCCAGTTATGCAACCAAGGACTGTTCATGAAGGGGCAGCTTCATCTGTAACAGTAAATCCGTCAATCTAAAACAAAGTGCCTATGTTTGCTTTGCGAGTGCAATAAACAGCTTCCCATGGAGAAGGAGGTGCCATGAGCTCAGAGTCAGATAGCCCACCAGTTAGGACTGCTCTCAGGGAAGCCCTAACTGATACAGCAGAAGAACTCGACAGAAGACACCACCTGTACTCTCGCATTTCCCAAAGGGAGCTGCAGCTGGTTACATTGGGATGAAGAACATCTCTGGTAATATGCTGCTCTTAGAATAAGTCTGCTTGCTCCTCTCAGGGCTTGAATGTGTGCTCAGTCAGGCACATCATGCTACTACCAAGTCCTAAGGAACGCTGAGTATCTCCAGGGCTGTTTAGGACAAGACTTGGGACCTCACAGTACAGAGATGGTCAAGTTCTCTTCTTTGTACCCTGTTGCGGGTGTAGCAGCAGTTTTGAGTTAGGGCTTCACAGCCACCAGCCCTGGAGGAACCCAGGAGCTCTGGACAGCCCCTCGGTCTGCCAGATCATAGGGTGTTTCACCAACAGCGCAATGATGGCTGATGCAGTCAGACCACCTCTCAGGTTTTTTATGCCAGATCACTCATTTGAAACAGTAAGTCTTTTCTGGGTAGACAAACAGCAGCTAACTGAGGAATCTATATGGGGTCTTTAACCCTTTGCGTAACTTACCTCTTTGAGGAAGAGGGGGCTGAGGGGAGACCTCATTGCTCTCTACAACTGTCTGAAAGGACACTGTAGATATGTTGGTGCTCATTCCTTCTCAGAGGGAATTAGCGACAGAAGCAGAAGGAAGGGCTTCAAGCTTCAGCAGGAGAGGGTTAGGCTGGACATCAGGAAGAAATTCTTCCCAGAAAGAGTGGTCAGGCACTGGAATGGGCTGCCCAGGGTGGTGGTTGAGTCCCATCTCTAGATGAGTTTTAAAAGTCACTTAGATGTGGTGTTGGGGGATGTGGTTTAGGGATGAACTTGTAGAGTAGGGTTGATGGTTGGACTCTATGATCTCAGGAGTCTTTTTCAACCTGAATTATTCTGTGATTCTGTGCAATAACTCAATATGTATTCATTGAAAAAGATCACTTCACTCAGTCCTCTTAGAAGATCTATCTGGAGCACTCCACTGATTTCATTTGCAGAGATGTGGCCTCTTTTATTTTGTTTATGAAATAAAAACTATCAGGAGGCTCCAGGTGTCTGACAGCTTTGCCAAGAGTTTGTGTAGCTCCTGGAACTTTAAACTCCTCTGGATTTCCTGACTTATTACTGTTTGTTTCAGACGTGAAGATAAATCATTTCTGTGTTGTTTGGCTCAGACCTGGTTTCGTTCCCTATTAAAAAAAAACTGGAAAATATCCAGAGAGCAAATTGCTGTTTGAGATTTTAATATAAATGGGATTAGTTGTGGGACTAATAAATGTGAGTGTCTTGTGGATGCTTTGAATTTTAAGGAGGTGATTCTATATCCTCTGAGAATCATTCTGAAAATACAGAACTCTTCCTTAAGGTTTGTGTCAAGATTGGAGGGGTTTGGGGTTAAAATGAATTGATTGATTTTGCCAGACACAACTGCTAGGAAACTTTGGCCTTTAATCTCGGCAGCAGGTCTCATTAAACTGCCTTTCACTGCTTCCAGAGCTTTGTGCTTTGGTCGGATTCCACTCTGGCCCAGAACTTCAGCAGGACTTGACAGAGGGTTTCAGAAGTGGTAATTTTTAGAATCCCAGGGGTACTCAGAAATTCACCAGAAACACTTGAACTAAAGAGAATCAGGTCTCCCTCTCTAATCAGAATGTGTTCAACGGAGGGTAGAAGGAGCTATAGAGCTTGGTGTTGTGTTAATTCCTTGGTAACTGATCCTGCTTTAAGGAAAAACTTCACCATGAACCCAAGTTCAAACCCAAGTTTGGGAGAATAGTCTGGATCAGAGGGAGAGGAAAGGTGAAGGGAACTTCAGCTCCTTCATTTTGTTTGAGCAGGGAACTTCCTTAACGGAAGACACAAGACTGAAGGACCCTTTCAGCCCTGTAGGTTTGTATCTTTGGGGCAGTGCTGCCCTTATGCTGAGCCCATCTTTGGAGACTTAGCTGCTCTCTGTGTAACACAGAGCTCCGTCTCAGTCAAACCTGCTGCTGCTGTGGAGATGGGGTTGGAAAATCTGTCTTGATAGAGATGGAAAAGAAAAATCTCCAGATTATGTTTATCTGCAGCAGCTGAGATGCCTCAGGGAAGGAGATTCACTACAGATCCAATGTTCCATGTTTGCAGTAGACTACTTCATGATGTAAGATGGTCACTTCTGGTACCATAAGGATTTTCAGTTTCTAAGAGGACTGTAACCCTAAAGGAATCCAGGTAAAGCAGAGCCCCAAGCATGAAGCCTCTTCACCATATTCATTGTATTTATGTCTGTCTGTCAGACTCTCCTGCCATAGAAGAGTCACGGTGCACTTGGCAATTAGGTGTGCACCGATAAACGGCCAGGCTCGTTATCCCCCCGAGTAATCCCATAGGTGTGTGTGTATAAATGCAGAAACCCACATCGCTTTAGCACTGTAATAAATCCCCGCGAGGCTCTGCACGCTGCATCGCTCAACAAGATCTCCCAGAAAAAAGGAGCCACCCTGAATGCTGACAGACTCCAGGCAAAGAAGGATACAATCTCAAGAGGATGTAGGATGAACCTGCTGTGGTGCTAAGCTCTTGACTGATGGGCTGGAATGTAAATGAAGATGAAGCAGGGTAATTATTTCTACTGGAGACGATGCATTATTTAAATTACTTATCAGCATCTTAAATCTGGAAGAATTAAGTGCTTCAGATTAAAAAAGGACCCATCTGAATCCATAACCCACACTGTGGGAAAACTGAACTTGAATCCTGCCAAGCCTGCTGACCCAAGGTTTTCAACTGTTTGATTCCTGTGAACCCAACAGCCCCAAGTATGTACAAAGCCCCTAAGGTTGCATTGCAAAAGATGGTTGGAGGGTACAGATCCGACATTGTCTTGTGGAAAGGAGTCTTCCCCCTGCCCCTTGTAACAGCATCATTTCCTTTCTATTAATGAGAGCAGCTGCATAGAAAAGAAAGCAGCCAGGAAAGGCTGATGAAGCCTCATGGAAATTCTGCTCCCTTGCCAACATCACAACTGCTTAGATGAAGAAATGCTTCCCCTGCCTTTAAAACCCATCAGCATGAGAGACACTTGGAACAGGGTCTCAGTTTCTTGAGAGATCATCTGCTCCTTGTGATGGTGCTTGATGCTCATGGTCCTCTCTCTGTGACCTCCAACTCAGCACTGCAGTCAGAGCTCACATCTACAGTTGGGTTATTTTAGTGTCCATGGCAGAACTGCCTTCACCAAGGGAAGAAGCAGAATGTGGCCAGCTGCCCTTAAAAACAAAAGTGGTTTTATTGCTCCCGGTATGATGGAGATGACATCACTGAAAAGTCAGGCTCACTGAATCTCGAACTCACAGAATCATAGAATCATTAGAATCATTAGGGATTGGAAGAGACCTCGAAAGATCATCTGGTCCAATCCCCCTGCAACAACAGGATCACCTAGACAAAGTCACACAGGAATGCATCCAAGCGGGTCTTAAACGTTACCAGAGAAGGAGACTCCACAATCTCCCTGGGCAGCCCCTTCCAGTGCTCTGTCACCCTCACCATGAAGTTCCTTCTCATATTGATGTGGAACCTTCTATGTTCTAGCTTACAACCATCGCCCCTCATCCTACCACTAGGTGACACTGAGAACCCTTCAAATATTTGTAGACATTAATGAGGTCACCCCTCAGTCTCCTCGAAGCTAAACAGACCCAGCTCCCTCAGCCTCTCCTTAGAAGGGAGGTGTTCCACCTCCTTCATCATCTTCGTTGCTCTATGCTGGACTCCCTCCAGAAGCTCCACATCCCTCTTGAACTGAGGAGCCCAGAACTGGACACAATACTCCAGGTGTGGTCTCACCAGGGCAGAGTAGAGGGGGAAAAGAACCTCTCTTGATTTGCTAACCACCCCTCTTCTGATCCACCCCAGGATGCTGCTGGCCCTCTTGGCCACAAGAGCACATTGCTGGCTCATAGTCATCCTGCTGTCCACCAGGACCCCCAGGTCCTTTTCTCCTACACTGCTCTCCAACAGGTCAGCCCTATACTGGTACCTGGGGTTGTTCTTGCCCACATGCAAGACTCTACACTTACCCTTGTTATACTTCATTAAATTTTTCTCTGCCCAGCTCTCCAGCCTGTCCAAGTCTAGCTGAATGGCAGCACAGCCCCATAGGGAAGAAGTTCCTTCTCATATTGATGTGGAATCTCCTCTGTTCCAGCTCACATCCATTGTCCCTTGTCCTATCATTGGGTGGCCCTGAACAGAGCCTGGCTCCATCCTCCTGACATCTGCCCTTTCCCAACTTTTATCAACATTCATGGGGTCACCCCTCAATCACCTTTTTTCCAAGCTCAAGAGACCCAGCTCCCTAAGCCTTTCCTCATCAGAGAGAAGTTCCACTCCCTACATCATCTTTGTGGAAATATCCTATGTGGAAGGCTCCTCAGTGCAAACTGTGATAGCATCTCATGCTGTTCAAGCAGTACGTTGTGGCCACAGCTAGAGAACTACATAGTTGGTGGTTTTACATTTTCAGTGCAGCTCGATGGTTCTGAGCAATTCTCACGTTTAGGGACTGCCAGGGGCTAAGTCCATGGTATTTATCATGTTTTTGAAGTATCAGCCTGTTCACAAAGGTGTCTCTTGCTTTACACACTTGGAGAAGCAGGAGCAGTGAAGATTCCTATCACACATCACCTTCTCCTATAAAACCACACATCTCTCAAAAAACCAATCCCATCACCAACATCCCCTTCGTTGCTCCATTTTCATCTGGCTGTCAAAGCGTCTGCAGCCTCCTCTTCCTCCTTATATCCCTCACTCTTTTGCCAGGTGAACTGCAGCAGTAACCTCCTTCCTTTGCATCTTAATAGAGAAATAAATGCAAAGCATAAAAAGGCAGTTTTGGGGTCTGGCCTGGCTCAGACAATTTAATCAAAGTCATGGATTGGCATTTTCTAGTCAGTAGGAAATGGCATCTCAGAGCATCTGACAGGCGGGTGGTCTTGGCTTTGCTCTCCATGGCAGGAGAGGTTAATTCAATTTCACCCACTTTCCAGTAAAGGTGAATCTGTTTGTACTCCCACAGCCAGCGACAGCTGTGCAGAGCTTCTCACAGCCTGACTTCTCAGACACAGGGCTTCACTTTCATTAGTCATCTATTAGACCTGTGCATTGCTTCATATCCAAAATACACATCGGCCATCATCCACTCAAGGAGAGAGGCCCTTCAAATGGGACAAACCCTAACTTGTTTGTTGGAGACAATAACCATCCCACACCTACAGGCACCCACTGACTTTCCTAGGTATTTACTCCAAATGAATTTTTTATAACACTTTACTGCTACTACTAATAATAATAATGCTAACAACAATTGTCCTCTTCAATTGCATTTAATAATTGCTCATATGCTGCAAAGCTGCTTCAGAATAAATCTTTCCTTTTATTAGAGTACTGAAGGAAGAAAAGTTTGAAGCTGTTGAGAAATGAAAGCCTGTCTAGGACCATCTAATGAATCTACTGGAGGCAGTACAACTTCCCTGGGAATTATCCATCTTGTTTGCTGTTAAAATGAGCCTGGGTGTTATTAAATCAAGATTTGATGTAATAAAGTCACCTGTTATATCTCCTCCAGGGGAAAACTGTATATAATCGGTGTGAAAAACATTCTAAGAGTTGGCTCGGTGTGTGCTGATTGTGGCTGCTGGAATAAGAGACATTCCAGCACTTTCTGACACAACAGGATCCAGTCGTGGAGATCTGGCACCAAAAACATCTTAGGAAAAACAGTTAAAATTCATTAGTAAACGGCTCAGCAATCGAGCCGATGGGCTGAGTAGGGGAAATCAGTGTGTTTTGGACCTCAGAGATGAAAAGCAGATCCACAAACACCAGACAGAATGCTTTTAGAGCAGAGATTTACGGGAAGGATGATTGGATTTTGTCTTTGTGCATCTCTGCTTGAAAATAACCTTTTTTACAAATGAGGAGTGACCTATAAATAATGTCCTTGGCTGCCTCTTTATGTTATTCTCACAGCTTAATTACGTCAGCTGTCCTTTAGCAGGCACACCTCAGCTCCGGAGCACCACACTCCCATCAACATCAGGCACAAGGTCACCAGGGTCATTCTGGATGTTGATAAAAGTTGGGAAAGGGCAGATGTCAGGAGGATGGAGCCAGGCTCTGTTCAGGGCCACTCAATGACAGGACAAGGAGCACCAGGTGTGAGCTGGAACAGAGGAGGTTCAACAACAAGTTGAGAAGGAACTTCCCAGTGAGGGTGACACAGCACTGGAAGGGGCTGCCCAGGGGGATTGTGGAGTCTACTTCTCTGGAGACATTTAAAACCTGCCTGGCCATGTTCCTGTGCAACTGGATCTAGGGGATCCTGCTGTGGCAGTGGGATTGGACTGGATGATCTTTTGAGGTCCTTTCCAATCTCTAATGTTCTGTGATTCTATGGTTCAGACAAGTGCATTGTGTAGGAGATGGTTATTCATTTGACATGTCAGTGCTGTCTGTCCAGGGTAGCCGCTCAACAGGGATGAAGATTGTCTAGTAGGAATTGCTTTTGTCATCCAGGGAGAATTTCCTTTTCTTTTTCAGAGTGACAGTCTGATTGTACCCAGGAGGTTTGGGAGAAAGGTATTAACTTTGCATATTTTCCCAAGAACTGATTGGTTTACAGCCCTATGAAATAGTTTCCTGTTGCCTACAAGCCTCACGGAGGCTTACTGAGCCTATTAAGGCAGGTGGTGAGTGGGCATCTTCAATGTCTATTACAAATAATTACAGGCCCTTTTTTAATGCTGGCAGGGTCTCTGGCATCAATCATCTGCACTGCCAACCCATTGCTATGAAAAATTAATCCCGAAGCAATTATCTGACCTAAATCAACCCTTTCTGCAGCAGGAGTCATAAACCCCTCCCGGTCACATTACACAGTGGGAGATGCTGACACAAGAGGGAGGAGGTTGAAGAACAGAGAAAGCGAAGCCCTTGTTTCCAACAAGTTCCTCAGACTCTTGGAAAATCCAAGTTTGGCATGAAAAGCCATGGGCGCTGACCAGGTTGCAGAGCAGAACTGGACCAGGTATAAAAGAAGACAAGTGGATCACAGCACTGCTGTGAGCAAGAAGGTGACATGGAGAGATGTGAACCACGTTCGAGCAACCAGGCCAGTGCCCACCTGCAGGAAGGAGGCACAGGTGTAGGAAAGGTGTTTCTGACTTCCACTGAGCACTGACATTCAGGAAAGCCCAGTGCTGGTGCCAGCCCTCAGCTTCTGACACTTTTCCTCATCTGCTGGCAGAGTCCCTTTTGAGCTATCAGTGCAGCCTGAGACAGAGTAAGGAGCTGTACTGAGGCCAGCACAAACCCAGCTTCATTAGTCACACTAAAACCTCTCCAGTCTCCTGCTTTGCAGCCCTTGGCCAGAGCTCTGACATCAGGTAAGCAAAGTCAATAGGAAAGTACGGGACAAAATTTGTTCTTAGAAATACAACCCAGGAGGTTTGTCTCCACAAGAGCATCTTCCTCTGGGCTGTGCACCTTCTTCTGCCCTGCCTTATTAGCACAGTTCCTCAGGGACAGAATCCTGCTGGTAAAAGCAAGGGCTGCTGCTCCGTGGCCAGGAGGAGCCCACCAGGAAGTGAGGTGTCAGAATCTATGTTCCCTTCACCAAGTGCAGCAACAGCAGCAAGTCCTGTTGTGTCAATGGCTGCCAGGGGACCAGAGGCTCCCAGAGCTTAACTCTTGGCTTTTCTGAGCCATGTTTACTCCTCAGCAGCTGGGATTTAACAGAGAGATGAGGAAGCCTAGCACTGACAGATAGAGGAAAACAATCAATACAGTGCTTGCCCCATCTGAGGAACATAAGGCTTGTTCACTCGCAGTCTCCTGGTTTCTCTCACATCAGAGGAAAAATACTATTTCTTATTAATCTATCCCTGAGTCAACACTGTTGAGATTTGAAATGGCTTCACTTGAAGCTTCTGGAGGAACCTCAGTGACGGAGGATTAGACTAGATGATCTTTCGAAGTCCCTTGCAATCCCTAGTGTTCTGTGATTCTGCGATGGGGTGAACAACATATGCTTTCCCCTGTTAGAGCAGAAAGCACAGTGCCCAAAGCCAGCAACATGTCTGACCCTGTGTTTTGCTAAATCACTCTAAGAAGAGCTAATAGGTGGTCAAATGAGAAGCTGAAATGCGTGGATCTCCGTATGTGCGCTTGGGGCCCTTCTCGTGTATCTGTGTCCGTTGTGGTCTAACAAGGAGAAGGTCTGTGGTGTCAGCACAGCTTCAAGACAGGAGGTGTCTCGTCAATGGGAAATCCTCCAGCAAAACCCCTGGGATACTGCTTGCTGTCAGCAGTGAGCAAGGTGTTCCAAAAGGAAGCGCCCCGAGTCAGTAACCACCCAGCTACACTAGATAGAACATTCACATAATCACAGAATCATTCAGGTTCGAAAAGACCCTTAGGATCAAGTCCAACCATCAGCCCTACTCTACATGTTCACCCCTAAACCACATCCAGGGATGAGGACTCAACCCACAACCTAGGCAGCCCATTCCAGTGCCTGACCACTCTTTCTGGGAAGAATTCCTCCTCATGTTCATCCAACTCTAGAAGGATCTCTTGTGCATCACTGCAAGTTGCCAGCATGGCAGCCACTCCTTTGGGAGCACAAGGCCACGTTAGTGCATCCAGCAGAAGGGTAAAATTGCTAAAAAACTCCTCGAACAAAATGGTGAATCTCAGCTCTGCTACCAACAAACAGAATCATCCAAACTCATGGAGCACAACACTTCTCTTCATGAAATAAAATTGAATTTTGAAATTATGAGAAAAACCTGGCTTCTTCCTTTATTTTGCTAATTGATGTGGAATGGGATAACGGACAAATGTAGTGGAAATCGAGAATTCTCCTAGAGGGACTGCAATCAGAATTTTCAAAGAGAAACAATTTATTCACAAAATCACAGAATAACAGAATATTAGGGATCAGAAGGGACCTCGAAAGATCATCCAGTCCAATGTCCCTGCCACAGCAGAATCCCCTAGATCCCGTCACACAGGAACACTGTCAGATGAGTTTTAAATGTCTCCAGAGAAGGAAACTCCACAACCCACCCTGGGCAGCCCCTTCCCGTGCTCTGCCATCCTCACCGGGAAGAAGGTCCTTCTCACATTGATGTGGAAACTCCTCTGTTCCAGCTCACACCCATTGCCCCTTGTCCTATCATTGGGTGCCCCTGAGCAGAGCCTGGCTCTATTCTCCTGACACCTGCCCTTTCCAACTTCCATCAATATTCACAGGGTCACCCCTCAGTCTCCTGTTTTCCAAGATCTCTCAACTTTTCCTCATCAGGGAGATGCTCCACTTCCTTCACCATCTCTGGCTCTGTGCTGGATCTGTGTCCTTCTGGAACTGAGGGTTTCAAAACAATATAAAAATCTGGAAAATGGGGTTGATGAAACATGAAACGTTTTTCCTTCCAGTTCCCTGAGAGGAAGAAAAGTGTTAGGAGAATTTGTATGACAAATTCTTTTTATATAATAAAAAATTCAACATTAGAGGATCTAAAAATTCTCAACGAAATGGTAACCGGTTAATTTCCGACATTAGAAGTGCATTTCACTCGGCACTGTTTATTGTGTGTAAAACACTCATTGCTTTAGTTTTAGAGTCATCAGAACTAACCTCGAGCACCATAATTCCATGTGTGTTGCTGCAAGTACCACACTAAACTCCTACAGGACTCTAATGACTGACCGATGAAAGACTTTGTGTTGGGCTCCAGTCCCACGAGCGTGTCCAATCAATCTCCCAGGCATTTCAAAGCTACATTTCCTGTTGGTTCTTCATTACTGTGCATGGTGCCTGGCTGCTGTTGATCACCCCACCTGCTTTTCAATATTTCAATGGGAGCAATTCGGCAGAGCCAGAGCACAGAGCATTCAGCAATGGCAGAGATTTTAAAACTCATTTAAATCCTTCCCCACTCAATCATGTCAGAAGGCAAATCTTATTTACATACCATCCCTTGAAGAGACGGAATTATGTCATTAATCAAAAGCAAACATTGCAGTCAAAACAGCTGGGTGAAGTATCCTTTGTTATCCTTCATGAGAGAGAGGGAGAGGGAGAGCACAGTGCCTGGGAGGGCAGCCGGCTGGTCAAAACAAGAGTCAAGGAGCAGGCTGTCACATTGCTTTTGGACCGTAGCTCATGCAAGGCATTTCATGCAAAGAATCTGTTTCTAGAGTATTCCATTCTCCTCCTTACAGTGGTGCCATGACTGCACCTGACACAGACAGCAGCCTGAGGTCTGTCCTGCTCTTGGGTGAAGGGAATACTTCTGTAATTAATGTCACCATAATTAGGGCGGGGTAAAAGATCATTTAGTCCCTATGTGGTAGAACTCTGTTACTTTGGGGGTTATCTGATGCTGGAAAAACAGTACCCCAGGCACTTTATTTGTGATACCTGATGATCCTGGAGGACCTTTCCAGCCAAAATGATTCTAAGATTGTAATGATTCTTTAATGTTCTTGTAAGAAAGCAACTCAAGCCTCTGTGTACCTCCTCCTGCAGATTGTTTAGAAATAATTTAATAACAAAGGCTCCCAGTGAACAAACTCTGCTCCTGCAGAAAGACAAACAACAAAGAGAACAAAAGGTTTCTCCTTGTACAGCAAATAACAGCACTTGGAGTTTTTCTTAGGAACCCAAGGATGTGAAGGACACACCTCACTCACTGCTGTGGTAACTAAAGCTCCTCTGCTCCTGCTTTCCTCATCAAACCAGCACAACACTGCGCCATCATCAACAGTCTTCAGCAGCATCATTTTGGCTGAACAGCACAGAGACAATGAGAGCAGCTGTAGGGAAGTTTGTACTTCCCTACAATGGTGCAGCCAGTCCATGGAAATTCCAGTTCTCCTCAGAGATGGCCCCCACGTTCCCCCTCTTCTGCTGATGGATCCATAATGACGGAGCCCTGTGAAATGACCAGGTAGGACAAGAGATATGTCAGTTGCACCTGAGCCTTGCCCGCTGTTTATAACAAGGTTTAGCTCTTTGGGCTGGAATCTGCTTTTGTCAGGTGTTCACAATAGCAGAGAACCCCATGTCCTACTGCTCTGCAAAATGAGGCTCATAAACAGGGTAATCACAGCAGAGTGGCCCTCTGCACAGGGCTGGCACAGCACTGGCACTCTACTTTAGAACCCCATTCCCTGGCAGAGCTTTTGGGGGAAAAGGGATTATCAAGGCTGCCCTAGACGATTTTTTGTAACACTGATGCTCACTGGATGTCATTTCTTGGAGATTTCAAGAAGCAGCAGCAAGTGAAAGCAATTCTCTGCTCTGCTTCCTAGACCCTGAGGGTAGAGCACAGGCTCAAAGCTGATATGAGCAGATAGTTATTAAAATTTCCCTGGTTTTAGATATCTTGAGGATCAACAGACCAACTTTGCACCATTTCCACCAGCACAGCAGTTCCTCTTTACCCATCTACATATGACAAGGCAACTGTCAGGAAGGTGGGATGAAGTTTCTCCCCACACCTGCCTGTGAAGGTAATTCTGTCTGAGCACACGGTTCCTTCTTCCCCACAGCTGCTGCTACGGGGGATTGTATGTGCATGTGCATGAGGAGGATGAAGATGATGATGAAGCCCATAATTGCCCTACACATCCTGCTCCCGTGCAGCTGCTGACTTGGGCTGAGACTCCCTAAGGAACATGCGGAGTAACCTGTGGAGTGCTCCAGGCCTCTATGTTGTAGGTAATTCAATTTCTCATAATAGAACTGCCAGCTTGACGTGTCCCCTGTAGAGTGATAATGAGCCTGACCATGTCTGAGAGGGCATGAAACGTCATGTGGCACCGTCAGAGGCAAACGCAGTCATTCTGCCCAGAACAGCCCTTCTTGGCTGCTCACCCTGCTGCCACTGCCTGCTGCGCTGGCTTCTGCAGGACAGCACTGTGAAAGAGGCAACTGAGGGCTATTAGCTTTCTCAATGTCTTTTTTAATATTAGGCTAAGTTTACAGAAAGCTGCTCTATCTTTTTGAGGAGACATCATGTTTTCCACTGACATATCCAGCATTTAACAGAGCTGCTGGAATGAACACCTCACCAGTGGTAGTTTGCTGTCTCGGGGTCTGAAGCACGTTGGTAAAATGTGCCCCACCTTGGGAAGACAATGAAAAAGCCTTGGATCTTTCCAGAATGTGTTTTCTGTGGATTGTTGCCTGCCAGAAGCTTTCCAACAGGCTGCAGGTGACAAGGATGCAGCATCCCTTGCAGAACCAAATGACAATACTGTGATACTGTGTGATACTGTGTGACAAGGGGGCACTGACAGACAGCTCTTGATGGTGAGAGACATTGTGCTCAGGCCTCACCAGCATGGGAATATTTTCACCACTCAGTCTATACTTGCAGTGATGTTTCATGTTTTTCATGCCATTTCAGGCAGTGAGCACAGCACCGTCAATGTCTTTCAGCATCTTACACTCCACTCTCACCCTGTGTGCTGGAAAGTCAAACCCCTGTGAGAAACCAAGAGAGGAATCAGAAAAGCATCTTTAGGACAGTGTCCAACTTCAGTGCTGAACAATGACCAGATGCTTTTCCAGCAACAACTACCTTGAATTAGGGGCCAGGAGGGCATGGCTTATGAGGAGAGGCTGAGGGACTTGGGGCTTTTTNTGATCCCCAAGATACAGTCACACAGGAACATGGCCAGGCAGATTTCAAACATCTCCAGACAAGGAGACTCCACAACCCCACTTGACAGTCCATTCCAGAGCTCTCTCGCCCTTACTGGGAAGAAGTTCCTTCTCGCATTGATGGGGAACCTCCTCTGTTCCAGCTGATACCTATTGCCCCTTGTCCTACATTGGGTGCCCCTGAGCAGAGCCTAGCTCCATCCTCCTGACACCCACCCTTTCCATATTGACATTTACAGGGTCACCCCTCAGTCTCCTCTTTTCCAAGCTCAAGAGACCCAGCTCCCTCAGCCTTTCCTCATCAGGGAGATGCTCCACTCGCTTCATCATCTCTGTGGCTCTGTAGTTTGTGCCTCTCTCCCCAGCAGCTCTGTGTCCTTCTGGAACTGAGGGGCCCTGAACTGGACACAAGAATCCAGATGTGGTTCAACCAGGACAGAGTAGAGGAGGAGGAGAACCTCTCTCTGTCTGTTTGAACACGTCTGGCTCTGCGATGTCTGATCCTCAGACAGTGCCATCTGCCAATCAATACACCCCACCTTAACACTGGAGGTTCTTCTAAAGTAACCTGCAGGTTAGGGAGAATTTTTAAACTTGCTAGACCCTCAGGGCCCACAGAGAACCAGTTTGCCCCCCTCAGGTATGTAACAGCCATGCCTTTGTCGTCAAACGCACAGTTTGGCTTTGCCTCTTGGCACTGCAGATCCAGGTAATGGCTTGTTGCTGACAGTGATGCTACAAGCTGCTTAGCAAAAAATCTAATGGCACCATCTGAGGTGTGATCTCTGTGATCCAGGCAGCAACTGTCCCAGCTGCAGCAGATGTCCCGCAAGGAAGATCTGCAGCTTGGAGAAGTCTGTCCCTAAGGCATATGCACCAGCCTTGGCAAAGTTCTATCACAGCTCTCTTAACACTAATGACTATATTTTATCTTTTACTGATGTTGGAGGAACCTAGACAGACCATCACCTCCTCCTTCTTCAGTCTTCAGCCCAAAAGAATGGAAGAGAACAAAGTGGGAGAGCTCTGCTAAGACTTCACAGGACTTTTCCTGGCAAGCAATGCTGTATCTAAGAGAAGGGAGTCGAGCATCTCCTCAATGATGAAGGGCTGAAGGAGCTGGGTGTCTTCAGCCTGGAGAAAAGGAGACTGAGGGGGAACCCCATGAATGTTGATAAAAGTTGGGAAAGGGCAGGTGTCATGAGGATGGAGCTAGGCTCTGCTCAGTGGCACCCAGTTATAGGACAAGGGGCACTAGGTGTGAGCTGGAACAGAGGAGGTTCAACATCAATCTGAGAAGGACCTTCTTCATGGTGAGTGTGACAGAGCCCTAGAGGTGACTGCCCAGGGTGGGTTGTGGAGTCTCCTTCTCTGAAGACATGTAAAACCCACCTAGCCATGTTCCTGTGCAACTGGATCTAGAGGATTCTTCTGTGGTGGGGGTATTCAACTGGATGATCTTTTGAGGTCCCTTCCAATCTCTAACGTTCTGTGATTCCGTGATTCTGTGATTCTGTGAAGGGGCATGGGGAAGCATTGCTTCATCTTCCTCAAAATGTAGCAGGAGACAGTTACCAACTGCCACTGTTTGCTTGGCTGAGCCGTGTGGAAGAGATTTCACCTTCGTGTCTTACATGTCAAGGAGCAGAGATAGCATATGTAGTGCAAGACAGCCATGTTCTGCTGTAGTGCTCTGGAGCACATGAATCGGGAGTCCTTGTCTGTCTGACAAGACTCTTGCTCCAGTGAGGAAACACCAGTGAAAACAGAACACAAGAACAGGTTTGAGACCTAAAGTACACAGAGAATCTCAGAACCATTCAGGTTGAAAAAGACCCCCGGGATCATCGAGTCCAACCATCAACCCTACTCTACAAGTTCACACCTAAACCACATCCCCCAATACCATATCTAAGTGACTTTCAAACTCAATCCAGGGATGGGGACTCAACCCCCACTCTGGGAAGCCCATTCCACTGCCTGACCACTCTCTCTGGGAAGAATTTCTTCCTGATGTCCAGCCTAACCCTCCCCTGTTCAAGCTTGAAGCCCTTCTGTCTGGTTCTGTCGCTAATAACATGTCACAGGAGACAGTGTTCTTTCAGATAGTTGTACAGACTGATGAGGTCTCCTCTTAGCCTCTTCTTCCTCAGACTAACAGCCCAAATTTTCTCAGTCTTTCCTCATCAGATTTATTCTCCCGGCCCTTCCCCAGCTTCTTTGCCCTCCTCTGCACTTACCATTGGAATGGATTTGTGTGGGCAGCACCAACATACTCAAGCATCTCTTGGCGGGGTCATCTTGTGAGGGGGATTACAGAATCCTTGGTGTCCCAGAACTCTGCTGGGACTTGGGAAAGCACCTGAACTAGCCCCTTCCAGTGAGCTGCAGGAGTACATCCATGTGCTAAAGTCACAACTGCCAGACAGTCACCAGGATGTTTATTCAGCTGCTGTGGAAAGGAGCCCAAGAAAGTAGGTGCTAGTGGTACCATCATATTCTAGCTGTGATTTGTACTGGGAAAGTCTGTGTTTCAGAATACTCAGTGCTTGTGGAATAAGGTATGAAACCCACAGCAGCAGATGGCCCTAAATATTCAGGTAAAATTCTGAATTTGCTGCAGACCAGTTAGAACAAAAAAACAACCCAAAAGATCTTGACTTTAATGAGCCTGAACTTTCTGCAGTGGTTCCAGACCACTGAGGGAGGAATAGATGTTCCACCAAGTGGTACCAGTCTTCCCTTAAAATACCCCTGTTTAATGAAGATGTCCCAGCGAGCACCATGAAGCGTGGAATTCAATCAGCTGCTTTGAAAGGGAACAAAATGGAGCATGAAACCACTGCATGGAGCCATGGGGTTGCTTCAGCACAGGAGATAAAGACAGGGGTGGCAACTTGTGCAAAGGAATCTGCTATGGCAGCTGCCTCTACAGCTATCTGAAAGGACATTGTAGAGAGATTTGTGCTGGAACACCAAGGGTGGGGGTGGAGTCCTCATCCCTGGATGAGTTTAAAAGTTGCTCAGATGTAGTGTTGGGTGATCTCATTTAGGAGTGATCTTGTAGAGTAGGGTTGATGGTTGGACTCGATGATCCTAGGGGTCTTTTTAAACCTAAATGATTCTGGGATTCTGAATTCAGCAGTCAGGAGCCACAGGTGACCTGGCAGCCTGAGGCCACGAGGATTTGGGGAACATCATCAGACTGTCGTTATTTCTTAGGCTCAGCTCTCAGACAGGCACC
This sequence comes from Rhinopomastus cyanomelas, assembly GCA_013400115.1. Classification (NCBI taxonomy): domain Eukaryota; kingdom Metazoa; phylum Chordata; class Aves; order Bucerotiformes; family Rhinopomastidae; genus Rhinopomastus; species Rhinopomastus cyanomelas. The sequence continues at coordinate 150,186 of VXBP01010331.1, forward strand.
TTCTCAGATGGGCAGTAAATTAGCTGCTGTCACATCTGTGCTGTGCTCTGTACCTCCTTATAGAGGCATGTGGGCTACGGCTGAAAGTGCTTGTTTGTGACTATTACATTAGCCTTTTGCCTGGGAATGTAGCTGTCTTGTTTCCCTCAGATTCAAACAGCCCTTCATTGGATTGTTTTACGTTTAAAGTTGTGTTTACAGTGTCGTGTAATTTATTGTGGTTCCACGTACAATGAAATCTCAAAGCTGTGTGACTGTGTATTTATTGAACTGTCTGCTGCATGGGTCTCAAATAGGATTAGGTCCCGTGGCATTTCTAAATGTTAGGCAAACTATCAAATTTAGCCTCTGGGAACATCCTTAAAATAGCGTAATATGCTTAGCAGCTCAAAGACCTCCACTCTTTGCTAAGGCCACATCACCATAATAACAAATTTCTGAGAAAAAAAGGAAAAACAAGAGCATGTTTTTCACGCTGATAAAATATAAAAGTGATAAACATAACCTTTCCCTGAGAAAACGTTAACCTGAGAATCCATCAGCGAAGGATCTGTCGGTAGGCTCAGAGCACTCACAGTTTGGAGCAACGCTCTGCCATAAAAAACAGTGCTGGAGCCACAACAGGAAGAGGTTGTCACTGACCAACATCTCCATTACCTGTTCTGTTACCATCACTGAGTCACCTGCACACTTCTTAGTTCTGCCACAGCTTCACTGCAGCCCAAATAAGAGTGTGGAGCAATGCAGTGGTGAGTGAGGACAGTAGTGTCAGTGGCACCTAATGACAGGACAACAGGCAATGGGCATGAGCTGGAACAGAGGAGGTTCCACATCAGTGTGAGAAGGAACTTCTTTCCGGTGACGGTGACAGAGCCCTGGAAGGGGCTGCCCAGGGTGCGTTGTGGAGTCTCCTTCTCTGGAGACGTTTAAACCCACCTGGCCATGTTCCTGTACAACTGGATCTAGTTGATCTTTCGAGGTCCCTTCCAATCCCTAATGATTCTATGATTTTCCTGGATGCGCCTCTGGGTGACTGAGCATTTTTTCTTTACTTCTTTCCTTGTCCCCACCCTAAAGCAACTGAACACACTGCTCTGTTACAGACCTGATCCAGATATCAAAACAGTTCCTGTTCCCCCTGGATGTGGAGCTTGTCCTTCCTTTGGCCTGGTTATCTCTACTCACAGAATCACAGAGACACAGAACATCAGGGATTGGAAGGGACCTCAAAATATAATCCAGTCCAATCCTCCTGCCACAGCAGAATCACCTAGACCAAGTCACACAGGAACACATCCAGGGAGGTCTTAAAACAGGCAGCCTTCTGCTGGGAGTTTTCATTAACAGCGCACTGATACCTTGCCTTCCAATCAACAATGTGAGGTCTCCATTCTGGAGCCTGACAGCCCTTTCTGTTCTCTTCCCACTGCACTCATTTGAAGGATTGACCATTCCTTCAAATAGTTCATAGTTAGATAAAACCAGTTTGTAATGTAAAGGGGGAAAAGCATCTTATTAAACCCATTGCTTCACAAGCTACACTAATACATGTGCCCTGGAATGAGAAGTCTGATCGGGACTCGGGATTAGGCCATTCTGCAATGTGAGGCCATTAGAGCGCTTCCTGCCAGTGCAGGGGCCACAGCCGGTCACAGCACCAGCACATTCCCAGTCAGGAAGATGCTTCAATCAAGCAAAGCCCAAATTATTTAAGGGAAAAATCTAAACTGATGGTTCTAAAGGTCATGAGAAATAAAATCAGGTTGGGAAAGAAAGTAATCAAAAAGGCTCAAGACGGAAACTTTGTCATTCCTCAGCTTAATGAGTCCTTTACAAGAGTAAATAAGGGGACAAGGATGAAAGTATTTTCCAGCTCTGCGTAGAGCTGGCTGTGGGATCAGCGCCTCTGAGGATGGCAGCTGGTAGCTGTGATCAGCAGGAAGTCATTACTGGCGATTCTCATTTTGAGATTCCTCCTCTGGCTTCAGCTGGTTCCTTCAACTACATCAGTGCGGATCATCGTAACTGAGTCAAAAGGATGAACTGTACCCTTCTCTCCACAATCCCCTTACAAAGGGTAGTAAAGAAAAAGAAACAGCCCCATAATAGCCCTGTGTAAGCCTCACTCAGAAAAGCAGCTGTGAGATGCTGTCTTCCATGGGCTTATCCCTGCTCTCTTTAAAAGAAGACATTATATTCCAAAAGTCATGGCAGTCTGGTGAAATCCCCGCTGACTGGAAAAGGGGAAACATCATTCCTATTTTCAAAAAGGGTAGGAAGGAGGAGGAGCCAGGGAACTACAGGCCAGTCAGTCTCATCTCTGTGCCTGGTAAGATCACGGAGCAGATCCTCCTGAAGGCACTGCTGAGACAGGAGAATAGTGAAGAGGTGATTGGGTACAATCAGCATGGCTTCACCAAGGGCAAATCCTGCCTGACAAATCTGGTGGCCTTCTATGAACAAGTCAAAACATTAATCATCAGGTTGGCCTGTGTCCACCTCTCCAGCTTGTCTGCTGCACCACGCAGCTTGGTGTCATCAGCAGACTTTCTGAGGGTGCACTCAATGCCCTTGTCCATGTCACTGACAAAGATGTTGAACAAGACTGGTCTCAGTACCAATCCCTGAGGGACTCCGCTTGTCACTGGCCTCCACTTGGACATGGATCCATCGACAACCACTCTCTAGGTGCGGCCATCAAGCCAGTTCCTTACCCATATAATGGTCCACCCATCAAACCCATGTTCCACCAGTTTGGAGACCAGAATGTGGTGCGGGACAGTGTCAAAGGTACTCAACTGCCACCACACAAATGCTGCGGTGACAAGGTCCACATGGAAAATGGGCAAATCACAGAATCATAGAATCATTCAGATTGGAAAAGACCGCTGGCATCATCTAGTCCAACTGACAACCCCACTCTACAAGTTCACACCTAAACCACATCACCTAACACTACATCTAAGCAACTTTTCAACACGTTTAGGGATGGGGACTCAACCACCACCCTGGGCAGCCCATTCCACTGCCTGACCACTCTCTCCGGGAAGAATTTCTTCCTGATGTCAAATTGAACCCTCCCCTGTTGGAGCTTGAAGCCCTTCCCCCTGGTTCTGTTGCTAATTCCCTCTGAGAAGAAATGGGCACCAACATCTCTACAATGTTAGAATGTCCTTTCAGATAGTTGTAGAGAGTGATGAGGTCTCCCCTCAGCCTCTTCTTCCTCAGACTAAACAGCCCCAAGTCTCTCAGTCCTTCTTCATCAGATTTATTCTCCAGGCCCTTCACCAGCATTGCTGTCCTCCTCTGCACTCACTCCAGCACCTCGATGTCTCCCTCCTACCGAGACGAAAACAACAATTCTGGGCACTGTCACTTCAGGTACTTGGGCTGTGCTGATTGGAAACAATGGTTGGGGATATCTAGTCTCTGCTGAAACGGAAGGTCACAGTGGTTTGGGATATTTAGGTTGTGTTGAACTGGAAGGGAAAATAGAGCTACAGAACCCTCTGTGTGAAATCCTTCCTCAAGCCTTCCCAGGGCACCTTCTCTTTTTGTCTGCCTATGGCAAGAACTGTCTTTATTCATGTTGAATGCAGTCCTGAATCTCCCAGTCCAGTTTAGCAGTGCCTAACAGTCTGTAAACAGAGACAGTAGGAATGATGAAATGCCAGCAAGCTCTCTGACTCATGGGACTTTGTGGTTGTCCTCAGGATTGTAAAGGCTGGAAAGACTTTCACAAACTACCAGAAATGGAAAATGTTGCACCCTGGGTTTACTGTGTTAGTTGTCTTGTTGGTTTCAATTCTGATATCTCACAGGTATTGTAAAGATGACAAAGAACCATGAAAGCTGGAAGTTTGAAAGTTCGGTTACAACTAAATTTAAGGAGAAAAAATTTGGAAGTTGAAACTTCTTGAAATGAAGTTTCTTTGAAATTTTGAAACTTCTTTTGAAATGTTGAAACTTTCTGTTTCAAAAGGAGCTGGTAGAGACCATCAGGAACCATTTCCCAATGCAAGTGGGGACACAATCAGCTATTTTAAGGCTGCACTTGACCTGCTGTTCGCAGACAAGGAAGAACTGATGGGCGTGTGGCTACAGACAACAGCTTGGGTCACAGTCACCCTGAAGTTACAGAATCCCAGAATGACTGAGGCTGGAAAAGCCCTCTGAGCTCAGCCAGCCCAGCCCAGGACCTAAAATCACCTCACTGGCTGGATCAGGACACTAAGGGCCACAGCCAGGCTGTCCTTCAACACCTCCAGGGACGGGGACTCCACCACTGCCCTGAGCAGTCCATTCCAGGATCTGATCACCCATTCCATGAGGAAGGGCTTCCTAACGTCCAACCTAACCCTCCCCAGGCAGCTTCAGGACATGCCCTCTTGTCCTGGCACTGGTTGCCTGGGAGAAGAGCCTGACCCCCACCTGATTGCAACTTCCCTCAGGGAGTTGGAGAGACAGAGAAGGTACACCCTGAGTCTTCTCTTCTCCAGGCTAAATACTGCCAGCTCCCTCAGCCTCTGCTCATCAGTTTTCCCTTCTAATTCCTTCCCCAGCCTTGTTGTTCCTCTGGACCTGCTCCAGCCCCTCAATCTGTTTCTTGAAGTGAGGGACCAAGCACTGCCCTCGGGACTCAAGTTGGTGACTTTGGGATCTAGTGATGCCTGGGATGCAGCGTTAGGAATTTGAACTTACAAACCCTGAATTCAGTTGAGAAATTCCAAGCAGAATGCTCTGGAAAGTGACCATGAAGATGCTCTGAAGGGTTGGGTTGATTTTGTAAAGAAAACTTATGGAGAACTTGGGAAAAAAAACTCCTGCTGGACTGAAACACTGGGAATTTCAGTGAAAGGTCCACTTGACCGAGTACAGAGCCCCTTTGTGAATTAAAATGCAAGAAAAAGGCTTTCAAGAGGTAGAAATGAGGACAAGCAACAAAGGAGGATGTAAAAGCATTGTTCAATCACTTAAGGACAACATCAGAAAGGCCAGTGCTCACATGAAGCTAAAAATAGGTGGGGACACACTGGTGATGGACAGAGATTCCACAGGAGTGTTCAGAACAAGAGTTTGGTGAGGGTACTGGTCCACTGGCAAATGACAAAAGCAACCTCCTGGTGGCTGAAATGGTTAAACCACGTAACGGACTCTTGGCCTCAGTGTTGGCAGCCAAAGCTCCCAGATATCTACTACTCTGATATGTCTCAGAAGCTGAGGGACAGTGCCAGTGGTGGGCAACACAACCAGTGGGAGTGTAAGGGTGTTGGATATGTTCAAATCTATAGGGCCAGGTGGGATCCAACCCAGGGTGATAAAAGCAGTGATGGGAACAGTACTCTGAAAAAATGCTTATTGGGTGAGGTCTCTGATTGCTGGGAAGAAAGACAATAACATTCCCATATTTGAGAAATTTCCAGGGAACTATAGACTGATCAGCCTTATCCCCAGCCCTGCAAACACACATTGATAATCATGAGCTGTTACAATGGTTTTACCAAAGGCCAACCCACTTGCTTTCTACAATGCAACAGTGGCTGTGTAGGCATGGGGAGGGCAGAGCATGCCATACAGATCAGCATTCACAGTGCTTCCAACTTTGGCTCCCACAGCCCCCTGAGCAGGGAATCAAGGAATCTTCGACTGGGCAGACTATGGGATGGGCTGCAAATCTGACCAGACCATCTAGCAGAAAGAGGTCACCCTCCACTTGGTGGCTGATGAGAAGCACTCCAGACATCAAAACTGGGGCCAGATTTGTTAAATGTATTAATGAATTATGATGATATCTGTGATGAGACAGACAGGAGGTTCCCGGAAATGCCATCCTTCACATGAGGGAGTGGCTGACACCTCAAAGCCCAGACTTTAGCCCAAAGGGACCTGGCAGGGCAAAAGAATCACAGAATCACACTGAATCATTGAATCATACAATCACAAAATCATTCAGGTTGGAAAAGACCATTGGGATCATCTAGTCCAACCATCAACCCCATTCTACAAGTTCACTCCTAAGCCAGATCCCCAACACTACATCTAAGCATCTTTAAACATATGTAGGAATGGGTGCTCAACCACCACCCTAGGAAGCCCATTGCAGACCACTGTCTCCGGGAGGAATTTCCTCATGATGTCCCATCTAACCTTGCCCTGTCCAGCAGTTTGGACATTTGGTTTCCTGACCACATTCACTTGCCTTGTGGCTTGCAGCCAGCAAAGCATTTTAGATGTGTGTACACTTAAATATGTAAGAAGATTGATTCTGTAAGATCTCTAATCACTCGTGTATTGCCTCTGTGTTTAATGCCTTTGAGTGAGCTCCGTGAGCAGAGAAACAAGCCTGGGATTACAAGCATCCAAATACATAGGAGATAACCACATGATCCAGCAGCACCAAAGTTGACTGCACTGCATTGAAGTGCTTTGGTATCAGCTGTGGACTGAGGTCCCTCATTTTCTTTCAGCACATTTCTGTGGAAGAAGACCAAATAGCTATCGTGGAGCAGCACACTGTGTCTGAGGTAGTAATTTCCATGCCTGTATCAATTACAGGATGCTACCCAAAGTGTTTTGCTACCACAATTATCCTCTCTTTAGGTCTCTCAGTCCTCCTTGTTATCATGTTATGAATTCAACAACCAACTCTTAATGGATTTTGAATGGTTATATCACTGGTTTCTTAAAAAAACACTAAATCCCAATCACACCATTAAGTGATTTTGTTCGTGTTGGCGTGAACTGATTCCTATTCACCCCTGTTACAGGACCAAACCCTCCATGCCTGAACATTGTTCACCAGAAGCTGTCACTGTTGACAATTTTAGACTCACAGTCACAGAACATTAGGGATTGGAAGGGACTGCAAAAGACCATCCAGTCCAATCCCCTTGACACAGCAGGATCCCCTAGATCCAGTCACACAAGAACATGGCCAGGTGGGTTTTAAGCATCTCCAGAGAAGAAGACTCCACAACATCCACAGGCAGCCCCTTCCAGGGCTCTGTCACACTCACCATGAAGAAGGTCCTCCTTCTTACCCTTTTTGAAGATTGGAGTGGCACTTGGTGTCCTCCAGTCCCTAGGCACCTCTTCTGATCCCCATGACATAGAAAAGATTATGGAAAGTGGCTTAACAATGACTTCTGCCGTCTCCCTTAGCACACACGAGTACATCCCATCAGGGCCCATGGATTTGTGTACATACAGTTTGCTCAACTTATCCATAACCCAGTCCTCACCAAGCAAGGTAAGCTCCTATTTTGTCTCAACTTCCTCTGGGGCCTCAGCAGTCTGGGGCTTGATATCAAGACTGCCTCTAGAAGTATTGACAGAGGCAAAGAAGGTGTTCAGTATCTCTGCTTCTCTGTATCCTCTGTCTTCAGGGCCCCCACCTCATTCAGAAAGGGACCTACATTGCCTCCAGGTTTAGTTTTACCTGCAATGTATTTGAAGAAGCCTTTTTTGTTGCACTTGACCTCTTTTGTAAGGTTTAATTCCAAGGAGGCCTTTCTTCTTCCTCTCCAAACTCTGCAGACTGTGCTGCCATTCAGCAAGGCCTGAACAGGCTGGAGAGCTGGGCAGAGAGAAATGTATTGAAGTATAAAAAGGGTTAGTGTAGAGTCTTGCATCTGGGCAAGAACAACCCCAGGTACCAGTATAGGTTGGTGGCTGACCTGTGGGAGAGTAGTTTAGAAGAAAGGGACCTGGGGGTCCTGGTGGACAGCAGGATGACCATGAGCCATCAGTGTGCTCTTGTAGCCAAGAGGGCCAGCAGTATCCTGGGGTGGATCAGAACGGGGATGGTTAGCAGATCGAAAGAGGTTCTTCTCCCTCTCTACTCTGCACTAGTGAGACCACATGTGGAGTATTGTGTCCAGTTGTGGGCCCCTCAGTTTAAGAGGGATGTGGAGCTGCTGGAAGGAGTCCAGCATAGACCAACAAGGATGATGAAGGAAGTGGATCACCTCCCTTATGAGGAGAGGCTGAGGGAGCTGAGTCTGTTTAACTTGGAGAAGAGGAGACTGAGGGGTGACCTCATTAATGTCCATAACTATGTGAAGGGTGGGTGTCAGGAGGATGGAGCCAGGCTCTTCTCAATATGATAGAAGGGGCAACCGTTGTAAGCTTGAACACAGCAGGTTCCACATCAACCTGAGAAGGAACTTCTTCACAATGAGGGTGAGAGAGCACTGGAAAAGGCTGCCCAGGGATGTTGTGGATTTTTTTCACTGGAGATGATTAAAACCAGTCTGGATATATTCCTGTGTGTCTTGGTCTAGGGGATCCTGCTGTGTCAGGGGGATTGGACTGGATGATCTTTCGAGGCTCCTTCCAATCCATAATGATTCTATGATTCTATGATTCTAATACAATTTGTGCCCCATAGTCTTGCACCAAATATCCTAATGCCTTAAGGTCTTTCTTCATTCCCCTCAGGCTACAGAATACAGCTTCCTCCCCACTATCTGGAAGATCAGGAGTGGGTAATAGTCAGATGATCTCACCAGGTTAGGAAGCAACCTAGTGATAACCCTGATTTGAGTTCCAGGTAAACTGCAGATTTCCCTACAATGAGGGTCAGCACTGCATATTTGGCCCTCGGTCCCTTTCAGGAGCAAGTCTCCAATAACTAGGACCCTTCTCTTCTTTGTGGAGGTTGTCATATTACTGGAAGACTTCCTGGATTTATGCGACCTTGCTAGAACCTCTGGTATGTGTTCTCCGTCCTCTACATTCTTATTAGACTGGCTGTCTTCCAATAGGGGCTGATTTCTATTACAGAGTGTCAGCTGGGGAGGTGAGGCAGGCAAGGCTGGTACTCACCTTCTGCCATGATCCTGCACTTGGCTCCACTCACCCCTTCTACCTGGGCTTCTGTCCTTCATCTGAGAACTTTAGGATACAGCACCCCACCCCGAATCTGGCTCTTATTTGGCTGTTGTCCAGACTGCTGAGTCTGGCTCCACCAGTTTACCTCTATTTCAGCCTCTCTAACTCTCCTGAGCCTTTCTAGTTCCGCTTGCAGCTTTTCAACCTCATCTTACAACTGTGCCGCCTGGTTAAGCAGATAATCTACCTTCTTGCACCATACACAGCAAGGAAAACATAAGAGAATGCTACATTCCTAGCAGCCTGTCACCTGCACATCCTCATATTGTTGGGGGACCTCTGTTTGGGTTCCCACATCCATGTGCAGTGGTGTCTGAAGCCTGTTCTTCTGCTGCCCTGTTGTTACAATTTTTTTGGTTCTTTGCCTGTGTTTTTTTGGCCCCCTGGCAGCTGAAGCAGCTAAAGCAACTAAAGCAGCTAGCGCTGTCAGAGCTTGGCATGATCTGGGCACAACTTCCAGTTTCACCACCTTGTAAGGCTCCTGGGTGAGCATGGATCCCATAGCTTCCCAGCCAAACCCACAAGAGATTTAGACCCTCAGCAGCTGCCCTTTTCTCCCCCACGATTTCCCATTCAGATAAATAGTATCCTGACCCTTGATAAATAGCGTTCAGGGACCAGCGCTGTCAGAGCTTGGTGTGGTCTCCTTGGTACTCTCCACTCCTGAGAAGAGCAGCCATTACTCCTCAGAACTTGCTTTGCTCTCTCGAGATGTATTCTGAGTTATGGGGTTTGTTACAGCTGCCATTTCTACTTCCTCCTGCCGCTGGTTCAAATATCACAAAATACAGTTGCTGCAGAGGACCCTGGGCTAACATTTGTTGTCCAGAGGACTTCAGCAGATCATGAAATAGACTGGTGTAAGGAGAAATAACCAGGACATCTTGCTTCCGTAGCGATGTTCAGTGGAGGCACTGGCCACCTTGTGAAAGCAGCCAGACCTACAGCAAAGGGGTTGTGGGTGCATCTGGTGTCTGGGTTATGGTCACTGAGCACAATGGAACACTGGTGTCCTCCTGAGCTGCAGCCTCCAGGGCTTTATAGCCCAGTGCTAGAAATCCTGCTCAAAAGAGAAGTAAATAAACACTGGGATGTAAAACTAACATACATCACAGAATCACAGACATTAGGGATTGGAAGGGACCTTGAAAGATCATCTAGTCCAATCCCCCTGCCACAGCAAGATCCCCTGGATTGAGTGTGTGGCATTCCTGCAGCTCTTGCTGAACCTGAGCTGTTTATACACTGCAGTGATCAGCAAGAACTGTCCCTCAGTGACAGTAAGGTTCAAAATCCCATATCCAAGAGTGGAAGTTTCAGGGTAAAAGGCTAAGCCAGGATGTTGCACCAGAGGTCTGGTTGCTGGATGTCAGGAGGTGGGGTGCGTCTCTGCTGTTCAGAGTCCTTCACTAAGCCGAACAGGAGTGCTAGCTGCAGCGCTAAGGTGGAGCCAGTTTTCAGAACAGTTCTGTCCTGGATATCCCGCTCACCAGTGCTCATGGGGTGTGAGGCTTTCACCTGTGAGTTCACCTGACCAGCTGTGGGGGGATCCCCTTCCCCTTTACGTGGTCACCAATTGCAACAGGGTACCAGCAGGATCAATGTCACAGGGAACTCACAAGTCTCATGACTTCTGTTGCCAGAACACACTTTGTAAGGGTCTTCATCAAAATCAGATACTTCATCTTCTGAGAGCCCTGACATCTGAAAAGCACATTGGAGTGAAAGTCTTTTGTTACACATTATGCTTCTTCATTACAATGGAAATGAGCTTGTGGAAAGCAGGTCTACAGGTCTCTTAAGAATTAAGAAGCACTACCTCAAGATATGTCCCACGTAAATCAGAAGAGGGGGAGATTCAAGTTGAGGCTGAATAGGGCTCTGGGAAACCTGGTCTAGTGAATGATGTCCCTGCTTCTTGCAGGGGAGTTGGACTGGATGACCTCTGGAGGTGTCTTCCAACTCTATGATTCTATGATCTCTTTTTACCCATTTGCATCTGGAATACTGTGTCCAGTTCTGGGCCTCTCAGTACAGAAGGACACAGAACTGCTGCACAGAGTCCAGCACAGAGCCACAAAGAGGATGAAGGTAGAGGAGCATCTGCCTGATGAGGAAAGGCTGAGGGAGCTGGGTCTCTTGAGCTTGGAAAAAAGGAGACTGAGGGGCAACCTCATTAATGTTTATAACTATGTAAAGGTGCACGTCAGAAGGATGGAGCCAGGCTCTTCTCTATGTCATCTAATGATAGGACAAGAGACAATGGGTGTAAGCTGGAACACAGGAGGTTCCATATAAATATGAGAAGGACCTTCCCAGTGAGGATGACAGAGCACTGGAAGGGGCTGCCCAGGGGGGTTGTGGAGTCTCCTTCGCTGGAGATGTTCCAAACCCTCCTGGATATGTTCCTGTGCAACTTGGTCTAGGTGATCCTGCTGTGTCGGGGGATTTGACTGGATGATCTTTTGAGGTACCTTCCAATCCCCAATGTTCTGTGATTCTGTGATTAGTGGTGCAGCCTAATTTCTACAGTTGCAGAACAAGTGCTTGTCTGCAGGCTCTGCAGGTAGCTGAAAAACATTTCTAAGACAAACATGAGCAGCTAGAGTGGGGCTGGAGATCTGTGAGAGCAGACTGTGTCAGAAGATGTCTTTAAGCTGTGCAGACACCTCAGTGGAAGGATGCACACACAGGGGTTCACTTCAAGGCAGGTATTGATGTGTTCTGTGGCAGCACAACAACCTCCCTCTAGCTGTTACCTTGCTCTCGGATGTCTCAGCTTCTGATATTTTTTTCCCTTTTGTGTTTTTTTGCTGTTTTTCCAAAGTAGTTTTGAGTTGTTAAAGAAAATGTTCAAGGGTTTCGCCACTGCAAAGATTTCTGGGGGAGCTTTGAGGTCCCTCAGAAAACACTGACAAGCAAAGATTTAAGAGCCCGGGGGAAGCAGAGGCGCTTACACCACCTGCCTTTGCAGTCAGTCCTGTTTTAAGGGATTTCTTACTGGGATTAAAAGCAGAGCACACACTGATTTAAGCTGGAAACCAAACCTCTGTTTACTCTGCCTTGACTCAACTTCTGGTTCACTGTGGATCAAATTGAACCTGATTGAAGCCAAAGACTTTGCTACTGAGCTGGGGTCTCATTACCCAGAACAGGATAAATCTGCAGAACAATGGTTACTGACTTCTCTGTGGACTCTTCCGGGACTTCCAGCAGCAAACCAGAGTGGATGCAGGCACATTCAAACCCCCTCCTTGTAAGATGCTGCAGCGTTAGACATTGAAGGGCTCTCCAGGCTCCCTGCTATATTGAAGTACAACTGAATCTGGATTTCAGAGACAATCTGGATGGGCCCGGGACAAAGCAAACCACAATTCTCAGCCAGTTTGTCCTCAAAACCCTCTGTGAGGATTGGGCACTTTCTCATGACAAATGCTGCCCAGCTCTCACCTCAGTCATTCTCAGAGCTTTAAGGATCAGTTTCATGCCAAAAATATCACTAGAACAGGGATTTTCTCACATCTATCCCAGCAGATTGTTGACTCTCATGGAGATGATAATGTAACAAACCTGACCAAACCTGTGTGCACACAACCAAGCCCCTTCCCAATGTAAAACTGCAGGAGTGCTCACCACGAGCCTGTGTAGGGCAGAGAACCTAAGGGATAAAAAAACAAGTGTCATCCATCATTCTGGACAGGAATCTGAGCTGTTACAAACTCACAGAAGAGAGGTGGTCAGTAGATCAAGAGAGGTTCTCCTCCCCCTCTACTCTGCCTTGCTGAGACCGCAGCTGGAATCGTGTGTCCAGTTCTGGGCCCCTGAGGTCCAGAAGGATACAGCTGCTGAAGAGTCCAGTGCAGAGCCACAGAGATGATGAAGGGAGTGGAGCATCCTCCTCATGAGGAAAGGCTGAGGGAGCTGGGTATCTTGAGCATGGAAAAAGGAGACTGAGTGGGCACCCCATTCATGTTGATAAATATGGAAAGGGTGGGTGTCAGGAAGATGGAGTCAGGCTCTGCTCAGGGGTACCCAATGATAGGACAAGAGGCAGCAGGTGTGAGCTGGACCAGAGGAGGTTCAACATCAATGTGAAAAAGACCTTCTTCCCAGTGAGGGTGCCAGAGCCTGGAAGGGTCTGCCCAGAGGGGTTGTGGAGTCTCCTTCTCTGAAGACATTTAAAACCTATCTGGCTATGTTCCTGTGCAACTGCATCTTGGGGATCCTGCTGTGTCAGGGGGATTGGACTGGACAATCTTTCAAGGTCCCTTCCAAGCCCTAATATTCTGTGATTCTATGACCCTGTGAACCGTGCTCTGACTTCAGCTGTAGGTCCTCTCTGCATGTTCCCAAGCATATGCTTTCTCGAGGTGTGGACCATGCACAAAGACTCATCTTCTTTTTCACAATGGACATGGTGCTGAAAGGTGGCTGCCTAGTGCTTTGTAATCAGTGCTTGTCTTTCTCTTTAACTCTTCATCTCCTGCTGAGTTCCAACCACTAAGTAAACAGCTAAACTGCAGCTGAATGGATTTGCTTTCACTAGCGGTTTCTTATGAAGCTGTTGAGCCGCACCCAAATTTCCACCTGGGAAAGGAAGAATGAATTATTACTGTGCTCAGCAAGCCAAGTGCTTTGGTAACCAAGGGCAGCAGGTTGTGCTTGGGATGATAATAAAGCTGTAAGCCCTCCAATTTCAGTATCGTCATGCAAAGAGGAATTTCAAGCTTGTTTGCCTCTGTCTGTTGAAGCTCTTCCAAAGTATTTGGAAAAAAAAGACGTGGAAATCACTAGAAGGACCAACTTTTTATTTTAATGGAAACTGGGAGAGCAGGATCCCGGCCAAATCATAGAATCATTCAGGTTGGAAAAGACCCTTAGGATCATCAAGTTCAATCATCAGCCCAATTCTACAAGTCACCCTTAAACCACATCCCCCAACACTACATCTAAGCATCTTTTAAACTCATCCAGGGATGGAGACTCATCTACCACCTTGAGCAGCCTGTTCCACTGCCTGACCACTCTCTCTGGGAAGACTTTCTTCCTCATGTCCTATTGAAGCTTGAAGCTCTTTCCTCTGGTTCTGTTGCTAATTCCCTCTGAGAAGAGGCCAGCACCAACATCTCTACAGTGTCCTTTCAGATGGTTGTAGAGAGTGACGAGGTCTCCCCTCAGCCTCCTCTTTCTCAAACCAACAGCTCCAACTCTCCCAATCTCTTCTTATCAGATTTATTCCTGTCAGTCAGACTCTTGCTGCTCTTGAGTAGCGGGCGAAGGATGGGAGCTATTTGACGTGGCTTTTCTACACAGACCTTGTGTGTAACCAGGCATCCAGTGCAAATTGAAACTGGGTGTCCACTGAGGGCTTTTTCCTTTCTCACAACCAACAGTGTGAAGCTGTTCCTGAACATGAAAGACAATAAATGTACTTCCACAGATCACAGAGAAACACTCCTGTTAAAAAGCGTGACCGGACTGCCCAACTTGGGGACCACAAGGTTTTACTTAGCTCAGGCTCAGCGGACTTCTGGAAGATTTAGAAGGCTCAGGCTGCTGAGGTGGTGCTCACATGCATCGTGACAGTGAAGGAATAATAATGGGGAGAAACAGCTATATTTTCAGAGCATAAAACAAGGAGTTTAAGAAAGCTCCCCTGAAAAATGCTCCCTTATGATTCATGCCATACTGTCTTCTGAATATCTCAGTGCTCAGCAGAGGTAGGAGGAAGCCACTAGGCTAAAGACATTCCACCTGGCTGGGTAGGCTCACAGCTGCCTTTCTGAATCTGTCTTGTCAGCTTGTCCATCACTGTCAGTGGTAATTCCGACTGTCCTTGGAGGGCTTCGGGTCACAGCTGGTGGACTCCTGGGGTCCAGGCACTGAGGGACCTCAGAAGTCAGTAGATAGTTACACCATGGTTTACAGTTCCCACCTCTGTGCAGAGAAGCTACAGGAGCTACAGCTTTATTCTCTGAGAATAAAAACATTGGTTTTTCAGCGTTTGGGACAATAAACACCCCTGAGACATTATAGTGCAGTGGGGTTAGATGTTGTCTGCTTTATCCCTGTGTGTGGAGCAGCTTCCCCCACACCTTCCCAGCCACACGGGCGTGGCATTAGCCAGCTGGAGTCACCTGCTTCCAACAACAGCTCTGAGAAATGTTTGAGAATGTCCTGTGGGCAAGAAAAAACATAATGGCTGTTTCCTTTCCTCATAGATCATCAAGTCCAACTGTTTGATTTATTAGTATCCCTGCTGAAAGCACTCACATTCCACTCCTTGACAGTGGTTTGATTTGGGTTGGGGCTGGTTGGGGTTTTTTCAGAAAGGTATTTGATTTGCTGGACTGAAAAGGAAGAAATGAGATTGTTAAGCAGATGAGATACTGTCCTACAAGGCTGGGACTTCAAGTGCAAAGGGTTATAAACCCACAGAGGCAGCTCCAAAAACAAGAAACAATCCTTGGTAAGGAGAAAAAGAGAGTAAATCATCTTCACAGTATCACAGTATTACCAAAGTCAGAAGAGACCTCATAGATCATCAAGTCCAACCTGTTACCACAGAGCTCTTGTTAGCTTAGAGATCTCCCTAACAAGTTCCTCACATAATGCTGGTGCTGAGAGTCTCAAGGACAAGAGCTTGAAGTGGCTGGTCTGGATCAGGCCCAGAGATGAATAAGCTGCCTTACCTGAGAGGATATTTTCCCCCAAAAAATGACTGCATTGGATGACCCAATGTCCTTTACATTTTTAGATACCAGTGGACTTCCACTCACTACTGGTGAGACCTGCCCAGTCCATACAAGTGCCAGGGGGGCTTATAGGAGGGTCTGAGCTGGGTGCTAGGAGCATCATACTGGGCTCTGCAGCAGATATACACAGGATTCATGCCAGGTGTTGTGAGATCTGCTGATGTTGCAGCCAAAAAAGAAGTTAACATGTGATCAACCCAGTTGGACATTGCTGCCGGAAGCAGTGGGAAGCGTGGTGGTATACTTTGCCGTTCGGGCGACTAACCGCAACTAGCTGAGCGCTGCGGGCGTGCGTGGCTACGTGAGCGGTGACGTACCAGGGCGGAGGTTTTATCAGCTACTAGACTAAAAAAGGTAACAACACAGCAGCAGAGGAAGACCAGTCTTTGGTCACAACTGCACGTGGAGGTGGGAACCCAAATGGAGATCCCCCAAAAAGATGAGGTTATGCAGGTGATGGGCTGTCAAGAATGCAGAGCCTTCTTTCACCTTCCTGGTTGCGTTCGGTGTGAGCAGGTAGATTATCTGCTTGACCATGCGTCACAATTGCAAGATGAGGTTGAAAGGCTACAGGCTGAACTAGGAAGGCTCAGGAGAACTAGTGAGGCTGAAACCGATGAAGACAGGTGGAGTCAAGCTCAGCAGTCTGGACAACAGATAAATAGGAGTCATATTCAGGAGGGGCCTGTATCCTGTGGTTCTCAGAGGGTGGACAGGAGCCCAAGTAAAATGAGTGGCTGGAGCCAAGTGCAGGGCAATGGCAGAAGGTGGGTGCTGTCCTTGCCTAGTGCACCTCCCCAGTTGACACTGAGTAATAGATATGAGCCCCTACTGGAAGACAGCAAATCTGATGAGGATATAGAG